>JARQOC010000009.1:148663585-149194910 GCA_033576535.1 Allobates femoralis | reverse complement strand
TACTTCTCCTATGTACAAGAATATAACTACTATAATACTGCCCCTATGTACAAGAATATAACTATTATAATACTGCTCCTATATACAAGAATATAACTACTATAATACTGCTCCTATGTACAAGAATATAACTACTATAATTCTGATCCTATATACAAGAATATAACTACTATAAATACTTCTCCTATGTACAAGAATATATCTACTATAATACTGCCTCTATATACAAGAATATATCTACTATAATACTGCCTCTATATACAAGAATATAACTACTATAATACTGCCTCTATATACAAGAATATAACTACTATAATAATGCCCCTATGTACAAGAATATATCTACTATAATACTGCTCCTACAGTATGTACAAGAATATATCAAGTAGAAGTATTGTATTATGTATGGCTCTCGGTATGCTACAATTGCAGCAGTTCCTAGGTTCTTCTCTAATCACAGGTAGAGGGGCAAACTTTACTACTGTGCAACGTCCAGCTCTGGTTCCTCACAGTCTCAACACTAAATTACGGTATGTAGAAATCTTCAAGTAATAAAAATTAAACTCAATCGAATAAAATATGAAGTGGTTCATTGTATTTTTACTTCTCAGAAGAGAGAATTCTGGAACCCATGACCATTTATTACATTTTTTTAAGGCATTTAATGCCTAGAAGTGCCAAGGAGGAATGGAAATGTTCTACACTATGCATGAAACAGGGCTTACAGGTAAGATGGGCAGTAAAATTAAATTATCATTCATTTAATAAAGGCTTTATTGCCACTTTTCCAATCAGATTGTACATAGCAATAACTTCATCATGCAATGCATCTCACTCCCAGGAATGTCTTATATTGTCATAGTTTTTAAGGTTGAAGCTAGACTTAAAGGGGTTTTCCCACGAACAACGTTAATTTAAAAGTTCATTTTAATAAATAGATCTTATAATAATAATAATAATTTTCACAATTGGATGTATTTAAAAAAAATGTTCCTGTACTGACATATTCTTATAAATGTGCTCCTACTGCGGTATGTAGTTTCATTTTGTTTCTGACCATGCACAGAGCATTGGTTTGATCCTGGGCAGGGAAGGATGAAATAGAGTATACAGACATTACAGCACGGGATCACAAATAATTCTTTCTTTGAGGTAAAAAACTTTTTACAAACAGGCAGAGAAATGTTTTACCTCATACAAAGAATCATCTGTGATCCCGTGCTGTAATGTCAGTATATTCTCTTTCCTTCCACCCCTGCCCAGGAGACGTGGTATGATCACTGTGCTCCGTGCATGGTCAGAAATATAAATTGCACAGTACATAGTACGGCACATTTATAAGAATATCTCTGCACAGGATCATTTTATTTAAATACATCCAATTGTGGAAATTATTATTATTCCAAGATCTATTGAATAAAATGAACTTTATTTGTGGGAAAACCCCTTTAAGTCCATCAAATTCAAACCATAACCCAACATGTTGATCTGGAGGAAGGCAGAAACCCCATGGGGCAGATACTAGACTCCCTATTAGGGGAAATATTGCTTCCTGATTCCACATACAGCAATCAGAAATTATTATTAATAATAATAATAATAATATTAACAATAATATCATATATATACTACCTGATAATGAAAGTAAAAAGTGATATATACTAGAAGCAATTAGCAATAAAAAGGACCTTGGAGTGTGAAATGAGATCATAATTCACAGGCAAATGTTTTGAAAGCATTGAGTGAGTTGTTTGCCATGTTTTTTTATTGAGTATCGATTTTAGTATTAAGATTGAATCTGCAAGAGGGCTACCTTAATTTGGAATATATAGTTATAGAAGATGTCCCACTAAATACATTTATCACCTATATACAGGATAGCTGTCTAATGTATAATCATTGGGTTTCAATTGCTTGGACACTTACTGGTCCTATGAATGGAGACCGGAGCAGTAACAACTGCTTCTTACCTGATCCATGCCTCTCTTTTTGAGTAGCTGGCCTGGCATGATGTCAAATTTTCAGAAGTGGCAATGATGATGCTATGCCAGACAGGCCAATTAAAATAAAAGCCATAGATGCTGTCAGGCTAAAGGTGGTACTCGTGACACATGTCCAACGACCAGAGATTACTGACACAGCCAATACACTGGATCATGCTAGTCAATTCCCACCAACTCTAAATTATTGCTTATCCTATAAATAACTGAAAAAGATATTTAGCTGAAGAAGCCCTTTAATAGATGTGTAACATTTTGAGAACCCCTAGGACTATAATCGATCCCTTTCAAGAACCACGCCAGTATAATGGTTTTTATTTCAGAAAATTCAGGGCTGTGAAGTCGGTAAGCCAAACATCCGACTCTGACTCCTCAATTTCCATGAATCTGACTCCAACTCCAGCAAAATGGACCCCAACCCCAACTCCACGACTCTGACTCCACAGCCATGCCTGTAAAGTTAATTTGATATGAAGGAATCCAGCACCAACGTGTTAAGTTCCAAAGCTTCATTCCCGAAATCTTAGCTAAATACATAGGTAACCGTAGCAGAGGTGGAAGGTTTCAATAGACAGTAGTCTCAGACACTGGTTTACGCATTTCAGGGCTATGTGTGCCCCTTAGTCATAGTCTGGTTATAACTAAGGGGCACATATAGCCCTTAAATGCGTAAACCAGTGTCTGGGACTACTGTCTATTAAAACCCTCCACCTCTGCTACGGTTGCCTATGTTTTTAGTCAAGATTTCTGGAATAAAGCTTTGGTGCTGGATTCTTTCGCATCATATTGTATTTCCTTGGGATTGCGGCCAGGCACAAAAGGACAGGAGAGCTGGAGAGTTTTATGTTGATGATGGCTGTAAAGTTACTAAGCCAAACATCTGACACCGACTCCTCAATTTCCCTGAATCCAACTCAGACTCTATTACTCTGACCCCGATTCCAGAGCCCTGATAAAATTTTAAATGAATTCAATTTACATCAAATCAATTTTCTCATCAGGCTGCATGGTCCAGTTATAGATTATGATAACGTAGCAGTAAAACACCCTATGGTCAATTAATTGTCATTGAACCTAACTAAAAATAATAGTTCAAAGTGAACATTTCCTTTAAGTAGTTTGTAATTTTTTTTAATAAATGATATAAACTTTCCACATTTTTTCATGTCAAACTGTGTGGTCCATTTGCTTTTAGAGATACATTTTGAAATAATTTGCAGAATGCACGTTTTCTCAGTATTGTAATATAAATTCTAAAATTTTCAGTGTTCTGGGTAAGAATGTTCTCCTAAAATAAAAGGACCAATAAAGTTTTTATAAGTTCGATTTTACAAGGAATGTTGAATTTAGCTTCAGCGTTTGATTATGAATCAGGTTTAATAAATTGGATTGAGAACTTAGGTCTGGCACAGATGGTTTGGCAAAATTCCACCACACCATGTAATCTCGTGGAAGTAATAGGGGACTGAAGCGAGATGAAATTTAATGGTTTCATAAACTCATCTTATATGAGCAGGCCTCATACTAAGAATTAATGAACCGGTTTTGTTTTAATCTAAAATGGCAGACAGCAGAATTTAAAACATGTAATAGAAACCTTACTGAATAGTTTTTATTACAGAAACAATTAATCAGAGTATATCACAGTATATACTGTACAGTATCTCATGTCATAACCAACTCCACCGAACAAGGGGTACAAAGTATAGAACTAAAGGAAATGCTGGATTTACAAATATCTTAATTGCCATAAAAAGGTGTTGACTTCATACTTCCACCCCAAAAAAATGGAATAAAATGTGATGAAATTGTCATATATACACAGCAAATTATGTAATTGAAAATGTTACCTTATCTAACAAAAACAAGTGTTTACACTTTTACGGTATGTTGCTTGCAAAATAAAACAAAAATGTGTCTTTCAGACTATGGTGATGTGAAAATATAAAAAAAGTAACATCCTGAGAAACATTTTTAGATTGGTGGAATGAGAATTTGTTTTTTGTAAAAAAATCACGGCGCATAAGTAGCAAAACATAATAAAAATATAAGTACATTTGGCATTGCTGTAATTGTACAAACTTCTAGAATTAAGTTTCAATGTTATTTAGACCACACAGTCAACAACTTAAAAAAATATATAACATTAAAAAATGCCGCAATAAGTGTATTTTGAAAACCCTAAGAAAATGTGGTAAAAAAAATGTCGGCACTCCAAAATAATGTTACCAATAAACACTCAACCTACAAAACTACTATGGCCCTTTTCATTCCATCAATCTAAAATCTAATAGTTTTAGCTTTCAGAATATGGCTTTAAAAAAGAATTGATTTACTATGAATGTCAAATATGGCACATCCCCTGTTGTCTTGAATATACATGTACGGTATATATCACTGAGCTCTCCTAGAACTTTATCCAACCCTTTTAAAGGGAACCTGACAGCTGATACATGTTGCCCACCTGATGCAACACTCTCCCCAGGTAGGCCTCCTGCTGCCACTATTCAAACTCGTCAGCGGGGCAACTCAACTTTCACCAACCGTGAACCATCACTTGCAGCCCATCAACTTCATGAAGGTTATCTTGTACCCAACATAGATTGTGCGCAGAGATGAGTGAACACCTGAATGTTCAAATTTGGATTTGCTCGCCAAATGTTGAGTGTTAGACTAATTATTCGACAAACATTTGCTGAAATTTTCAAAGACCCTTGAAATCAATGGCAAGCAACATGAAACACATAGAAAACACCTTCAAAGGTGTCTAAAAGCTGCCATACACAAACAGATAATTTAACCAGTCTCCTGCTGCTTGCTTGAGGGTCCTCTCTACCTTTCACTTACTTCTGGTCCCACCCATGAAGCTTCACACATATTCACTTCACTGACCGGCAACAGCCAATGACAGATGTTCATGCTCTGTGAGAGCGCCAGTGATTGACTGTTGCCATCAGACTGCATTTCCACAATCTGTCTGTGCTTGGTTTTCATACACCAGGGGTGGGGAACTCCAGGCCTCAAGGGCTACCAACAGGTCATGTTTTCTGGTTTTCCTTAGTATTGCACAGGTGTTGGAATCATCAGTGATTCAATTATCAGATCCTCACCCCTGTCATACACATTAGTGTATGGCATCCAACCTGGCATCATAGTGGGTCCCAAAAAATATTATGGAAAAAAAATATTTCATAGGGCTTTGTCCTGTTTTTAATTGCCAGCCAAGGTAAAAGTAAGCAGGTGAGGGCTGGTATTCTCAGCATTGTGAGGGCCCATCATTATTGCCCCACCCCATGCTATAGAATATCATTCCACAGATGCCCCAGAAATTGGCACATTCACTGGACGTGGCAATTCGTACCACTTTACACATCTCTTCCACTTGCTATGTAGTGGTGGCAACTGGGTAATAAGGGGTTAATGCCAGCTTTGTATTGCCAACTGGCATTAAAGGGGTCCTGTCACCTCCAGAACGCCTCCTAACCTAGCAAAACATGTCCCTGCAGCATCCCATCACTAATCTCACACTCCTTTTGTCTCCTAAAAGCATCTTGTGAAAGTGCTAATTATAATCACTAAATGTACCTTTACAAGCCGCTACAGCATGGTGGAAACAACCGGGTACTTCACGTGCACGAGCACACATGAACGGTTACAAACGGTACCCACACCGCCTTTGCACACCGCTATAAGGTGCTTTACAGAAGGTTGAATCTATCTCTGGATGCACTGCCGGGTGCCTCAAGTTACCTTCTGAAAAGCACCTTACCTCATTTACACGCTACTACAGAGGGTAATATGGGAGGACCTGGTGCAGCAGGGACAACACATAGGCGTGCCAGAATTGTGGATTGCAAGAATTTCGTACGCTGATAGGACAAAGCAATAGCATCATGATTGGCCAGCCAGCGCAGGAGGCTGACTAATACATGACGCTCGAGCAATTGTGTAGTGTGACTGGTCAGCTCATTAAATATGTCGCCCTATGCAGCGACTACCAATCGTAACGCAGGAGCTTCCTCCAATGATCGCTGAAGAGGGGTGGTTTCCCGGAGGCTGTGTCACGCCCCGGGGAGTTATCCAGGTGACGAATAACCCTTACCCTACCGTATTTACACGCCGTTACCACCGGGTTGAAATCAACCTGTTTTAGAGCACTGCTCTGAAACAGGTGCCGCAAGTGACGGGTGGAAACAACCGTCTTTACACGCCGCTACCTCGGGTTGATTTGGCGGTGCAAGATACATTTGTCTCATCAACCCAGTTGTTTCCACCCTGTTGTAGCGGCGTGTAAAGGTACTTTAATGAGTAAGTATTAAAACTATTTTATGCACTTTCACAGGATGCTTTTAGGAGACAAAAGAAATGTGAGATTAGTGATAGGATGCTGTACGAACATGTTTTGCTAGCTTAGGAGGCGTTTTGGAGGTGACAGGATCCCTTTAAACCTGAAATTCTTATTGTCAGGCCAATGTTACACCTAGCCATTAAGAATTTCACGTAAATAATACTTTAAAGAAGACTCAATACAGAGAGAAAACATTTTATTAGAAATAAAAACACAAACACATATCTGGTTTCCATCTTTATTACTCCCTCATACCCATCCTCAATCCTCTCTGATGTCTGCGTGATTGCAGGTTTTCTCCAGCTGGCAATACAAAGCTGCAATTAACCCCCTTATTACCCAGTTTGCTACTGCTAAATGGCAATTGGAAGAGGCAGGTAAAGTGCCAGAAGTTGGAGCTTCATATGAATGCGCCTGTCACGCTAGGTGTAGGGAAACACCCAACGCTGGACAATGACAGGGGGGGAAGAAGTTCCTGATGCTAAGGGCACAAAGAAGAGATGGTGACCCCTAGAACTACTACCGCTGACACATGACTCCCCTAAAGTCCCTATACAGTTTCCGCAACTGTCACCACCAGGGTACCTATTCCCTGACTGTCCCTGGACTGCCACTATACAGGGATCAGAGCGGGTGATGAGTAGTCAGCTCGGCTAGCAACTAAAGAAACACCCACGGGAAACAAACAAAAAGGGAAGAGATACACTTAGCTTGAGCAAATCCAACCAACAGACTCCAGGAAACATTGCTTTGAGCTAGGATGCAATCAGGAACACTTGAACAACTATCACCAGTAGTGCATCCTGGGAGTCAAGGGGAATATACAGTTGTGGCCAAAAGTATTGACACCCCTGCAATTCTGTCAGATAATACTCAGTTTCTTCCTGAAAATGATTGCAATCACAAATTCTTTGGTATTATTATATTCATTTAATTTGTCTTCAATGAAAAAACACAAAAAGAATTGTCCTAAAGCCAAATTGGATATAATTCCACACCAAACATTAAAAAGGGGGTGGACAAAAGTATTTGCACTGTTAGAAAAATCATGTGATGCTTCTCTAATTTGTGTAATTAACAGCACCTGTAACTTACCTGTGGCACCTAACAGGTGTTGGCAATAACTAAATCACACTTGCAGCCAGTTGACATGAATTAAAGTTGACTCAACCTCTGTCCTGTGTCCTTGTGTGTATCACATTGAGCATGGAGAAAAAAAAGAAGACCAAAGAACTGTCTGAGGACTTGAGAAACCAAATTGTGAGGAAGCATGAGAAATCTCAAGGCTACAAGTCCATCTCCAAAGACCTGAATGTTCCTGTGTCTACCGTGCGCAGTGTCATCAAGAAGTTTAAAGCCCATGGCACTGTGGCTAACCTCCCTAGATGTGGACGGAAAAGAAAAATTGACAAGAGATTTCAACGCAAGATTGTGCGGATGGTGGATAAAGAACCTTCACTAACATCCAAACAAGTTCAAGCTGCCCTGCAGTCCGAGGGTACAACAGTGTCAACCCGTACTATCCATTGGCATCTGAATGAAAAGGGACTGTGTGGTAGGAGACCCAGGATGACCCCACTTCTTACCCTGAGACATAAAAAAGCCAGGCTGGAGTTTGCCAAAATGTACCTAAAAAAGCCTAAAACGTTTTGGCAGAATATTCTCTGGTCAGATGAGACAAAAGTAGAGCTTTTTGGGCAAAGGCATCAACATAGAGTTTACAGGAGAAAAAAAGAGGCATTCAAAGAAAAGAACACGGTCCCTACAGTCAAACATGGCGGAGGTTCCCTGATGTTTTGGGGTTGCTTTGCTGCCTCTGGCACTGGACTGCTTGACCGTGTGCATGGCATTATGAAGTCTGAAGACTACCAACAAATTTTGCAGCATAATATAGGGCCCAGTGTAAGCTGGTTCTCCCTCAGAGGTCATGGGTCTTCCAGCAGGACAATGGCCCAAAACACACTTCAAAAAGCACTAGAAAATGGTTTGAGAGAAAGCACTGGAGACTTCTAAGGTGGCCAGCAATGAGTCCAGACCTGAATCCTATTGAACACCTGTGAAGAGATCTAAAAATGGCAGTTTGGAGAAGGCACCCTTCAAATATCAGGGACCTGGAGCAGTTTTCCAAAGAAGAATTGTCTAAAATTCCAGCAGAGCATTGTAAGAAACTCATTGATGGTTACCAGAAGCGGTTGATCGCAGTTATTTTGGCTAAAGGTTGTGCAACCAAGTATTAGGCTGAGGGTGCCAATACTTTTGTCTGGCCCATTTTTGGAGTTTTGTGTGAAATGATCAATGTTTTGTTTTTTGCTTCATTCTCTTTTGTGTTTTTTCATTGAAGACAAATTAATGAAGATAATAATACCTAAGAATGTGTGATTGCAATCATTTTCAGGAAGAAACTGAGTATTATCTGACAGAATTGCAGGGGTGTCAATACTTTTGGCCACAGCTGTATACACAGCTCAAGATGAGGGATTAGCTCGGTCCTAGTGACCTCCATCTTTCACTACATGGGAAATGCCTCTTAAAGTGACAGATACTTTTTTTAGGATTTGGACTGTTTGGCAAAACGCTGGGACCTTCTGCGAGTGGCCTCTACAGTCTCATCCGTGCCTTCTTACACACCCGTGACAGCGCCAATTCCTGGTGCGGCTGTGGTATGCTATTCTGTAGCGTGGGGGGCAATAACAATGGGCTCTCACCCCTCTGAGAATACCTGCCCTCAGCTGCCTACTTTAAGTCATCTTTCACACATCCATGCCTCCATCACATGTGAAGTCCGTGCCGACACATGACGAAGGCACAGACATACGGAGACCAATATTAATCTATGGACATTATCATATGTCCATTATTCTGCACAGTCTGTGTCTCTGTGTGGAGCATACAAATGTCCATGTGCTCCACATGCAGACATGTCTATTTTTGACGGGCCACATGGACCCACTCAGATCTGTGCAAAAAACATCCCACACACTTGGATGTTATCCATGTGACATCTGTGTGCACAGACTGTAACAATATGTTTTAAGTATAAAAATAAAGAATTTTATACTTACCTGACTCCAGCAATGCTCCTCTCCCTCTTACCTCAGGGGTTGTTCATTAAGCACATGAATATTCATCGAACTGTCAGCTGCAACATCCCAGAATTGAGAGGGACAAGCAGTGCTGGTGACAGGTCAGTTTACAATGACATTGTCACGTCACCATTGGACTCGGTGGCTGGTGCTCCTGCCCCAGCCGCTGGGAGGCTCCGGGTTCCTTCGGCTGGTGGTACCAGTGATAGGAGGGCCAGGTCCTCATATGGACTTGCTCCTTTGACACCTGCCTCTGTCACTGGGCATCGCCATGTTTCTCCTGTGGGTGATGCCGGTACCAGAAGAGAGGTTCCTGCAAAGGCGTCCGGTAGGCGCAGGCTTCGCTCATCTATTAGAAGTAAGGTGGTTGGTACCAGTCATGCATCACTATCTGGCCTGGTTCTAGGGGTGGTCCGGATGAGGTCCTCAGGCTGTGAGCTCCATCTTATGAGAGGAAACCGCGCCCTTCTAATACCTTGGAGCCTGTCCTGCAGGCTGCCAGATATAGTCTTGGTTTTCACAGCGATCTAGCATGTGTTTGTATTTTGACTCTCACCTTTGACTGGATTTTTGACCCTTCTATAGCCTAATGATTTTGTACCCTAGCTGCCTTCCCGGTTTTTGACTCTGACCTTTGCCTTGATTATTGACTCTTCTACTGCCTAATGATTTTGTTCCTTAGATGCCCTCCTGGTTTTGACCCTGAATCCTGACTACACTTTCGGGTCTTATTTAATATTCCCTTCCTGACCACCTTCCTGCTCCGGATGTCTCAGACACCATATGTACAGTGTTGGCCAAAAGTATTGACACCCCTGCAATTCTGTCAGATAATACTCAGTTTCTTCCTGAAAATGATTGCAATCACAAATTCTTTGCTATTATTATCTTCATTTAATTTGTCTTCAATGAAAAAACACAAAAGAGAATGAAGCAAAAAGCAAAACATTTATCATTTCACACAAAACTCCAAAAATGGGCCGGACAAAAGTATTGGCACCCTCAGCCTAATACTTGGTTGCACAACCTTTAGCCAAAATAACTGCCATCAACCGCTTCCGGTAACCATCAGTGAGTTTCTTACAATGCTCTGCTGGAATTTTAGACCATTCTTCTTTGGCAAACTGCTCCAGGTCCCTGATATTTGAAGGGTGCCTTCTCCATATTGCCATTTTAAGATCTTTCCACAGGTGTTCTATGGGATTCAGGTCTGGACTCATTGCTGGCCACCTTAGAAGTTTCCAGTGCTTTCTCTCAAACCATTTTCTAGTGCTTTTTGAAGTGTGTTTTGGGTCATTGTCCTGCTAGAAGACCCGTGACCTCTGCGGGAGACCCAGCTTTCTCACACTGGGCTCTACATTATGCTGCAAAATTTGTTGGTAGTCTTCAGACTTCATAATGCCATGTACACTGTCAAGCAGTCCAGTGCCAGAGGCAGCAAAGCAACCCCAAACATCAGGGAACCTCCGCCATGTTTGACTGTAGGGACTGTATTCTTTTCTTTGAATGCCTCTTTTTTTCTCCTGTAAACTCTATGTTGATGCCTTTGCCCAAAAAGAGAGAACTTTCTTACAAAACGTTGTAGGCTTTCTCAGGTAAGTTTTGGGAAACTCCAGCCTGGCTTTTTTATGTCTCGGAGTAAGAAGTGGGGTCTTCCTGGGTATCCTACCATACAGTCCCTTTTCATTCAGACGCCGACGGATAGTACGGGTTGACACTGTTGTACCCTCGGACTGCAGGGCAGCTTGAAATTGTTTGGATGTTAGTCAAGGTTCTTTATCACCATCCGCACAATCTTGCGTTGAAATCTCTTGTAAATTTTTCTTTTCCGTCCTCATCTAGGGAAGTTAGCCACAGTGCCATGGGCTTTAAACTTCTTGATGACACTGCGCACGGTAGACACAGGAACATTCAGGTCTTTGGAGATGGACTTGTAGCCTTGAGATTGCTCATGCTTGCCCACAATTTGATTTCTCAAGTCTTCAGACAGTTCTTTGGTCTTCCTTCTTTTCTCCATGCTTAATGTGGTACACACAAGGACACAGGACAGAGGTTGAGTCAACTTTAATCCATGTCAACTGGCTGCAAGTGTGATTTAGTTATTGCCAACACCTGTTAGGTGCCACAGGTAAGTTACAGGTGCTGTTAATTACACAAATTAGAGAAGCATCACATGATTATTCTAAGGGTGCCAATACTTTTGTCCACCCCCTTTTGTATGTTTGGTGTGGGATTATATCCAATTTGGCTTTAGGACAATTCTTTTTGTGTTTTTTTCATTGAAGACAAATTAAATGAAGATAATAATACCAAAGAATTTGTGATTGCAATCATTTTCAGGAAGAAACTGAGTATTATCTGACAGAATGGCAGGGGTGTCAATACTTTTGGCCAACACTGTATATGTGGCATGTAAGATTTTGTCTTATACCAGCCTGAAGAGGAGACCTGAGTGGTCTCGAAAGCTTGCTATTATTTCCCATCTTTCCAGTTAGCCATTAAAGGTTTCAACGACTGAGGACTCTCAGATTTTAATATTTTTCTCTCTACTGATTAACACAGTAAATACATATATTTTACCTTAACACTAGTCGGGCATGTTAACCATACAAGTACCATTGCTTGGTGAAAACAGTGGCGCCAACGGCCATTTTTTATTACAATGTTTGTGCCATGACTGCTCATTCAGCGGTAGTTTGGTAATCCTCATGCAGGATAATTAAAGCTTTCTGAAAACTGGACCATACTGTCTTTATTCCTGCTCCTTCATCCGTGTTCTCTACTGTATAATGTATTTTTATGGCAATAGCCACATTTGAAAGTAGAATTAATTAACCACCTATATAATAGGTTTTAAAATGGTAGCTGACAAGTACAATAGCCTCGCATATTTATTCTTAAATGGGGATAATCAAGCGACAGTATTAAGACATTTTTGGCAATTTCAGAAAATATGTTTTGGTCTCCTTGGGACTTAGCACTGATTAAAACCTTACTATAAACCGATGACACTGCAATAAATCAGGGTTAGGCTAATTACGGCATGTCTGCTTTCATTTGTTGCTGTGTATTTGTGTTGTTGTTTCTTTTGTTATTACATTGAAGAGTGAGTACAATGAATAATCTATATAAAAAGAATTAAAAAAACAAGGTAGAGCTTAAATAGTCAAATAGATCATCTCATGATTAACATAAGAAGTCTAAAATCCAAGTCCTGGTACCCCCCCATATGGCAATTACTACATTGGGTCTGTATAGGCTCAAATTGGGTGTAAGTACCCTCAATCCTAATGGGTTATTTCTATTTTTCTCTGCTAGTTACTTTTCTTGTTCAACGTGTGCAGTAGGTGAGAAAACAAATTAGCTTTTTTGCAGAAATTATTTTGGAATCATAGAATGTTAGAGTTTGAATGGACCTCTTGGGTCATCTGGTCCACCCCCCTGCTCCAAGCAGGATTCACTAAATTATCCCAGACAGATATCTGTCCAGCTTTTGTGTGTAGACTTCCATTGAAGGAGAACTCACCACCTCTCGTGGCCGCCTGTTCCACTCATTGATCACCCTCACTGTCAAAAAGTTTTTTCTAATAAATCTGTGTCTCCTCTCATTCAGTTTCATCCCATTGCTTCTAGCCTTTCCTTATGCAAATGTGTATAAAGCGGAGCCATCGATAGTGTGACAGCCCTTGAGATATTTGTAGACAGTTATTAAGTCTCCTCTCAGTCTTCTTTATTGCAAGCTAAACATTCACAATACTGTAACGTTCCTTTTAAAACATGTTTTGCATGGCAGTCACTATTATGGTCGCTGTTTTCTGAGCTTACTCTAGTTTGTTGATGTCTTTTTTTTTAAATGTGGTACCCAGAACTGGACACAGTATCCAGATGAGGTCTGTCTAAATAGGAGTAGAGGATGATAATGACTTCACGTGATTTAGACTGTATGCTTATGTTAATACATCCCAGAATTGTTTTTGCCTTTTTTGCTGCTGCATCACACTGTTGACTCATGTTCAGTCTGTGAACTTGTAGTATACTCACGTCTATTTCACACGTGGTGTTACTATTTCTATGTGAGTTCTATTTCTCACATACTGTATATGCTTTTTTATTTTTCTTTCCCAGATGTAGGACTTTGCATTTTTGTGTTAGTTGCTGCCCACTGTTCTAAGTTTGTTTAGATCTTTTTGAACCCTCTCTCTCTTCTATAGTATTACCTATAAATCCTAGTTTTGTGTCATCAGCAAATTTAATCAGTTTACCCTCAATTCCTTCATTTAAATCATTGATAAAGAAGTGGAATTTCCCTTAGGCTGGTTTCACATTGCGGGTTTGATACGATCCGAGGTTGTGCATGTAACCGGACCGGATTTTGGCCCCATAGTAGTCTATGGGGCCGGATAGAAGCCGGATGGCAGCTCTCTGTCCGGGACAATCCGGGAGAATTCAGAATTCTCTCACGGACACAAAAACGTTGCTTGCAGCCTTTTGGTGTCCAAGAGGAGAATATCTCCTCTAATTGCCTACTCCCGGATTGTCCCGGATTCGCCCGGATCCTTCTGGATCCGGGGCATCCAGCGCTCCCTAACATGGGAGCCTAAGGGGCTGGATTGCCCCGGTCCAGGACGATCCAGGAACCGGACACCGGCGGCTGCACGCCACAGTTGTTTCAGGACCGCAGCTAGCTGAGGAAGAGGCTGGGACATTCTCAAAACTCTAAAATAAACACCTTCCTTTTACAAGATTCTGGCTTTTCCTTGCAAACAGCAGTGCGGGCTACTCCTCATCTTCAGTCCTTTGGACATCTATGCTATCTAATGTACACTGCTGTATTCATGTTTAGAGATGAGTGAACTTTCCCCGAACATGTTTGACAATTTCAAATACGGCACGAAACATTGACGATTTGGTTTGTGATCTGAAACCCAAGCAACTTCCCCAAAAATCAGAGAAGGTGGATTTGTTCGGGAAAAGAGTTTGAAATTTAAAATGGTCCTAAAGCTTTCCCTGATTTTTTGGCCAAAACGCCCAACAGAAGACCCGCTGTTCGGAAACAACACCAAACTTATGGTTAGGAGTGTTCCTTGCCATCAGGTCTATCGTTTTAAGCTATAGAGTTTTTTGCACTTTTAAAATAATTTTTGAAGCTTGCTTGAGTTTGCAGGTGTTTTGACACCGGCAGGGTGTGAATTTTGGAAACAGTGCAAGAAGTGGCAACTGCCGCAAAGTCCAAGAAGCTTACAATGTCTTTAAAACATCCGTTTAAAAAAAATGAATATTTTTATTTTTTAGCTTTTTTGTTATTTATGTTTTTCTTCTTTTTAATTATTATTTTTTTGGTAGACCAAACCTTTATTATTAGCAAAAAATTCAGAACCATAACATGCCACATCAAATTATCTAATTTCATGGTATAAATCGATTACCATAAGGGCATGTTTTTTTGGACTAAGTAAGAAACACTCCATCAATATATAGAATAAGTGCGAACACTAAGGAGTTACTGTTTCATAAAAGTACCACTTTATTAAACACATATAAAGTAACAGACAATAGACCGTTTTAAAAATGAAGTACTTGTGTGGAAGATTCCAGATATAAACCACAAAAGGGTAATAACACTCTCAAGGGACCAAAATATTGCACATAATAAAGCCAATAGTTGGTATCACTCCATAACACAGGTGATAATAGTGGTGGAGCACAATCACTCAATCACTCACTTACTCACCCATGATACTTGTGCTGTTCCCGTGCTCCAGGTAGAGTGCCCTCTATTGTGGCCCCCCTACGACCGTTTCGCAAGGCTTTTTCAAGGGGATGTGACACATCACCTGTGTTATGGAGTGATACCAACTATTGGCTTTATTATGTGCAATATTTTGGTCCCTTGAGAGTGTTATTACCCTTTTGTGGTTTATATCTGGAATCTTCCACACAAGTACTTCATTTTTAAAACGGTCTATTGTCTGTTACTTTATATGTGTTTAATAAAGTGGTAGTTTTATGAAAGAGCGACTCCTTAGTGTTCGCACTTATTCTACAAACCTTTATTATTGCAGAGGGTCAGCAGCGTGCAAAGCTATCTCTTCTACAGTTATGTGATAGCAATTCATATAAAAATAGCATATGGCCATTATATGCTTCCCATACATGGTCTTATAGATCTGTTCACACTCCTGAAACACCATACTATGGATATTGCTTCTTCAAAATGTGCAATAATTTTAATTTCATTCCATACATTTACAAGACGGATTTTTTGCATGTGCATGTGTATTATATGCATAATTAATATTGAACTTGACCATGCATTGCTGCCCACTAACCTTACTCAGCATTCCAGATGAATTGCAGTTGAGCTGAACCAAGGCGCTTTGATACTGCTCTACAGAGACAAGCGAAAAAGCCGTAGGCTTCTGCCTGAGGTATGGAAAACAAGACATACACACACTCCTGTAGAATAAGGCTGACCAAGTGCAGTCCTCAAGGACTGCAAACATTGCATATCTTCAGGATTTACCTATCATTGCACAAGGTGCTGTAATCATCACTTCTGCAGGTGATGAAATTAGCACCTTTGCAATGCTAAGGACATCCAGAAAACTGTTTTCAGGCCTTGGGGACTGTAGTTTGACACTGCTGCCCTAGATGTCTCTGTGGAAGTAGCCAGGAGGATAGAGGAATCCTAGATCCCTTTCACCACAACTGCTAGTTTCCCTGAACTCTCTTGGGCCCTGTGCCAACAGTGCATTTTTTATACTTTTTGCTGCAAATTTTGAGAATCCGCATCAAAATCTACATGACTCACCTGAAATCAGCAAGTCTATATCAGGACAGAATTGCTTTTTTTTCCTTGCACGTGTCACAAAACAAATTGGCACAGGACTTCTGAACTCTCATAGACTATGCTGGCTTCAAGATAGACATGCAGGTATTGATGCAGATTCTCAAAATCTGCTTCAAAAGAAGAATCAAACAATATACCGGCATCACAGGGCTTTACCAGACAATGATGTGGTCACGTTTACATAAAGCATCCCTCATATGCTGTGAGAGCACGCATTCAGGGAAATGTGAGAGAGTGACAAGTGGTGCCATCACAAACATTACTGCAGTTCAGACTCGAGGGGTGCCACCAGGGCTATCCTACAAGTATAAATGACTCTGCACTCCCTGACGTCACCGCTCACATGCACTGTCTCATGATACCAGTGAGATATATCCGCTATGTCTCGCTCAATATTGCGGCTGTCAAGAGACAGCTAGTGTTAAGGGCACTGACACCACTAAGGTTACCTCAGGTAACACAGCAGGATTCCCTACAGTATGATACCCGCTGTGTGACCTGAGACATCCTGAGGGAAGTCATGAGGATGTCTGAGGTTCATGAGCAAGCCCAGAAGTATGGTGAGTGGTGAGTCGTGACAGCAGAGCTAAAGTTTGCTAAGTTATAGTGAAGAAAATAATGTCTGTGTCAAAAGAGCAGGGCTTCACTGTAAAATGGTTTGAGCTGTGTTTAGTAGCTTTTCAACCCCTTTCAAGGTGTTTTCTAGACCCTTGATTTTCCCTTCCATTGATTTGAAACGTTTGGAAGTTCGGCAAACTATTCGCCGATCTATTCAGCTAACATATGCCTGAACGGTGAAGCAAACCAAATCTGAACTTCAAAAGGTTAGCACCTCTCAATTCATGTTATTGTTCAATAAAACTACATTTATTAAGAACTTGTAGTCTCCCTTGATTAACTTTATAAAATTCAGTCCTTACCAGCCTAAGTCAACAGCATAATGTGGCCTGCCAAGGCATATCACCTCAGTAGTAACAGCACACACACCCAGCCAGGACATCCTCTCTCATGTAGCCTGACGGGGCACAGGGCATGACCATCTCGACTACATATACTGCCCCGTGCCACGCTACACTCCCTCTATCCTTTTCAATAGAGTTTCCTCCTACACCCCAAATGAATTGATAATATCCAGTTGTTAATTGTTTTATACGTTTCCAGTAATATTAGCAAAGTAAGCTCCAAGGCATAGAGCTCCAGGAATTGTTGTTTATTGGGGAATACAAGTATTTGCTAAAGCAAATATTTCAGGACCTCTTTATAACCACCATAAATACTGAATATTTTACAGCTACATATGTAGTTTGCTCTATATATGACTAAAACGTAAATTTCCCAATTTTTATTTCAAGCTGAAAAAAACTTTCCCTTTTCCCATAATAATAAATTATACATGGCGGTCTGTTACCGGTCCACCTTTTCAGATCAGCCTAACGGGAGAGACATTCCTGACTGCTAAACCTTTACTAATGTAGACATTAAAAATACATCCTCTCTTTTTGTCAGGCCTGAGGGTTAGGTAGGACACCTTAATCTGAACCTGTTCCTATTGTCCAGAGCGAGTGACTGTTTTGCATTTCGCCTCTATGTTAAATATTCAGTCATGTAAAGATCGGCAGTACAGCATGAGCGCTTTATATATTATTTAATGTCCCTTCCTTCTAATAAAACACATTGTGAAGGCATTTTGCATCTTGCCTACATTTTATTTCCATTAGTCTCTCTTTAAAGTTTAAAATCTGCTTTGTTTCTCTGCTCTCGCGATTTACATAACTGCTCTGCCGGGTACATACATTTGTACTTGTTGACGTGACAGAATAACACAGTGTAGCGAAATGGAATCTTGATAGGCCGAAATAAAAGTTAAGCCGCAGTTATGGCTCAGCTGTCATGTTTGTTTAGTGCACTCTACCTTGTTCAGACTCCAGGCTGTTCACAAAGGTGAAGAGAAAATCCTACCTTGATAGAGTCAGGGCTTATATGCATAAACATAATATTGTAATAGGTCCCTACAGTACCTTTATATACCTCTGATTTCATATCTATCTATCTATCTATCTATCTATCTATCTATCTATCTATCATCTGTCTATTTATCTATCATTTAGCTACATATCTATCTATCATCTAGCTATCCATCTATCTATATAAATATCATCTATCAATCTATTTATATATCCATCTGTCTCCTGTCCTTCAAACCGCACTTCCAAACTCTTGCCACCTCCTGTCACCTTCAACTTAAAAATATTTCCAGAATCCATCCCTTCTTCAACCCCCATAATGCACTAAAATGCTAGTGCATGCCCTCATCATCTCTCGCCTCGACTACTGCAACATCCTCCTCTGTGGCCTCCCTGCTAACAGTCTCACACCTGTACCGTCCATTCTTAACTCTGCTACCTGACTAATCCACCTCTCTCCTCATTACTCCCCCACTTTTCCCCTCTGCAAATCCCTCCATTGGTTCCTAATTCCCCAACGAATCCAGTTCAAACTACTAACACTGACCTACCAAGCCATCCATCACCTGTCCTCTTCCTATATCTCCAAACTAATATTCCTATATCTTCCCTCCTTCCATCCTCCGTACTTAATCTTTCCTTACAAAATCGCCTCCAAGATTTCTACTAAATATCCCCAATCCTCTGGAATTGCACCTGAACATGCGTGATTATCCACCACCCTCGGATCCTTCAGACGGAACTTAAAAACCCATCTCTTCAAGAAAGCTTGATCCAATACCACACTGCCTCACCACCGCCGGAGCTGCTCCATCAGCGCTAACAGAGCTGCCACCTCACCACCACCGGAGCTGCTGCCTCACCACCACTGGAGCTTCTGCAACCCCGACCTACTGTACCCTTCCCACCATCCTGTAGAATGTAACCCTGTGAGGGCAGGGTCCTCACCCCTCTGTACCAGTCTGTCATTGTTAATTTGTTTACTGTAGCCGATATCTTTATTTTGTATGTAACTCCTTCATATGTACAACACCAAGGAATGAATGATGCTATATAAATAAATGGTAATAATAATAATATCTTTCTATCATCTATCTATCTATCCATCATCACTACTACTTTACCTGTTCAGCACATTTTCTAAGAGGAATATGGAGGCTTCTTTTATCTAATTTATTAAAAATTAAACACTAAGCTGTAGATAAGGAAACATTTGCAAATTTTGCATAACCCCTTTAAGACAGGTGTTGGCACTAGAGATTACTAGTTTGACATGATTCCCTGATCCTCCAGACCAATGAGCATTTTACACCTCAAGATAGAAGTTATCATTGCCAATCTAGTTGGCCATCCCTCTCCGCCATGTTTTTACAATCGAGAAAAAAGGGGGGAGGACAAAAGGCGCAATAGTGCCCCTATCACTAGACACTAAACCCAAAGGTGAGAATAAAGTTACCACTCACCTATGCCAGTTGTGATACCCACAACTGGTTAGTAGACCTGATAGGATCAATTCCCAGATGGCTGCTGCTGGACTTCCACCGGTCTCCACTTGTGGAAACGAAATCAGAGGCTTGGGGGAAGGAAGGTGTGTAACAGTCCGCGCTGCCAGAATTTCCGCGTGTAAATGATGCAAGAAGCCGATGTCCAAATCAAACCTTTCTTTTATTCATCCAACGCGTTTCAACGCCTTTCCTGGCGATCCCTGAGGAAGACGCCAGGAAAGGCGTTGAAACGCGTTGGATAAATAAAAGAAAGGTTTGATTTGGACATCGGCTTCTTGCATCATTTACACGCGGAAATTCTGGCAGCGCGGACTGTTACACACCTTCCTTCCCCCAAGCCTATGTTTTTATAATGACGTTGTCTATAATAATTAGAAATTCCAATTACTTATTACTAGAATCCACTAGAAATCAGCAGCAGGTATGTGACAGTGAACCCAATGTTGCCTATTTCTGAAGCCTGAGGGATCCGAAATGTCCCTTTTATAGTTACTACACTTCATATCCATTGAGATGCAGAGACAAGCCTACTCTCTTGTAAAGAATGGGTCTCCAGTGGAAGAAATTACTAAAAGAACAAGTAAAACTTCCGCTTACTGTATATGTTACATAATTTCCATAGGGCATGGGAGGGGTCCAAAGATGCTTCTTTTGCATCTGAGCCTATGGGTATTAGAGGTAGTGGACTTTATTAAGTGTTTATTAAAATTCTCTTATTGTTTTGTCTCCACAGCTTCCATGTGGACAATGTGTTTTGGAGAATAAACGATCTCCATATATTATGATCCCATGACAAGATTTCCTTCTGCTTCTGTGCAACCAAAAAAATTTTCCTAGCACAAAATAAGGAATAAATGCGCAAAGTGTGAGACTTCATTTAGGTAGGACTAGACTGTAAAATATATGACCTATAGGCTCAAATACCTATAATAGCAGCTCAGCAAAGATACATCAGAATGGAGGATGAATTGGAAGACAAACATCACCAATGACAATAATAGGGGGTCATCTTGTAATTAATGCTTCACAGGACTCTATGGTAGCAGTGTAAAAAGAACAATTAAATATATTTAAAATAGAATTATATTATTTATTTATGTCGTTTTCAACATTTAATTTCCTTTTATATAATAAAACAGACAATTTGTTAACCAGAAATTCCAGTTTCTTGGCAGATAAGTATAATGTGAAGTTTTTAATGGCTGAATGTGTACTGAGATTCTTTATAAGGAAATATGTGTCCACAACTTTTATCAGCGTTTATCAAGTCCCATTTATGACTGATGAAGATCAGGGCAACACAGCAATTTGTGGCCGTGCGACATTTAAATTGCAAATGTTGCACTGTAACAAGTTATGACCTTAAGGCCCTGTTCACACAGCTCGTTTTATAGCTTTTATATGTGAGTGCAGTTGTCACAAAACTACAAGTAAATTGTTCTGACAGCAAAGTCAATGAAAATCCAGATGTTTTGTGCACTTGTTGCTTTTTTTCCTTTACAGATTTGGTGACAAAATAGATCTGAAGTAGGTCAATTCTTGCAGCGTTTTTTCCACCAAAAGAATACATGGGAAAATGAATGTAAGACATGCATAAAAAATATGCCAAAAAAACATAAAAAACACATTTTTTTCTGCCAGGAGATGCAGATTTGGTGCATTTATCTATCTTTATTGAGTATTGAGTTGTAGAGGTTTCTGCACCAAATCTGGATCTCTAAGCAGAAAGAAATGCACCAAAAACAATGCATATTTGATGCATTTTTTTCACGCATTTGGAGAGAAAAATTGCTGCAAAAAACACTGCAAGAATAGACATGCTGTAGATTTATTTTCTGCACCAAATCTGCAAAGGAAAAAAAAACAAGTGCACAAAACCTTAGGATTCTCATTTACTTTGCCACCATAAGGATTTACACTCCCTCACAGAAATTATGTCGCTTATCCATGTTATGTAAATATAAGCTTATAAACTGATTTTAAATGCATCCATTGGTTGTATAAAGTACTCTTTTGAAAGCTCAAACCCTCCCAAATGTGGTTTAGGTTAAGTAAATTAATTGGCATTAATGCTGAAATATTGCTCATTTAATGAACACAGAATGGTCAGATTTTGGCAAGACAAACGTTTTGTCGCCTGGTCATATAATGCACCCAATCCTAGTTTACATCCTCACCTGTGCTCAGAAAATGATCGGTTAATTAGTGGGTGTGTCAAAAAAGAAACCCAGCACCCCAGATCTTCACTTGAACTGCAACTTGAGCTCTGACAACATGCCAAAAATCCACCCTGCAACCAAAGCCTTGATTATCAAGAGGCTGAAGACCAGATCCACTGCAGAGGTGGCTGGCTCCTTTAATGCATCTCAGCGTCAAGTACAAAGAATTACAAAAAGATTTGAAGAGACTGGAGATGTGTTTGACAAGCCCAGGTCCGGCAGACCCCGCAAAACAACTGCTCAGGAGGAACGTTTGTTGGTTAGAAAATCCAAAGCAAGCCCGCCTTCCACTGCAGCAGAGCTCCAACAGGACTGGTCACCTCAAGTCCCTGTGTCAACTAGAACAGTTTGTAGGATTCTGTCTCGAAATGGCCCCCATGGTCGAATCAGTGCCCAGAAGCCAGCACTAAACAAAAGACAAATAAAAAACTGTGTGGCATTTACAAAGTCCCACAACCTGCTAAACAGATGGACCCTGGAAAAGTGGCAGAAGGTGGATTTCTCAGATGAATCTTCAGTAGAATTACACCACAGCCATCGCAAATACTGCAGGAGACCTACTGGAGCCCGTATGGATCCAAAATACACCCAGAAAACAGTTACATTTGGTAGTGGAAAGATCATGGTCTGTGGTTACATTAAGTATGGGGGTGTGCGAAACATTTGCAAGGGGGAAGGCAATATCAATAGCCTAATATATCAAGAAGTATTAACTACCTCTTATATTCCAAATCATAAAATGAGTCAATTTCTGAAACATGATGGTGCTCCATCTCATACATCCATCTCTACAACAAAGTTCCTCCAGGCAAAAAAGATCAAGGTGCTCAAGGACTGGCCAGCCCAGTCACCAGACATGAACATCACTGAGCATGTTTGGGGTAAGATGAAAGAGGAAGATTGGAAGACAAAACCAAAGAATCTAGATGAACTCTGGGAGGCATGTATGACTGCCTTCTTTGCTATTCCTTATGTCTTCATTAATAAATTGTATGAATCATTGTTGAACCGCATGATTGCAGTCCTTCAAGCTTATAGCAGTCACAAAAAATATTAAATATGACTCTAATAGCACCACAACTTCATTCACCAATGTTACGGTATGCAACATATATTTGTATTCAAAGTTAATTTTTTGTTTGAAAATCACATTACTTTCTGTGGGCGACAAAACTTTTGTTTTGCTAAAATCTGACCATTCTGTGTTCATTAAATGGTCAATATTTCAGCATTAATGCCAATTTATTTTCTTAACCTAAACCACATTTCTGAGGGTTTCAGCTTTCAAAAGAGTAATTTATGCAACCAATGGATGAATTTAATGTCACGTTATAAGCTTTTATTTACATAACCTGGATAAGCGACATGACTTCTGTCAGGGCGTGTACATGCAGTTTTGTGACAAAGCTGCACTTAAAAAATGCATAAAGAAATGCAATCAAAATGAACAAAGTGCATAAAGCCTTAATGTCTTCATGCACAAATCTTGACGAGTCTGACCACTGACCGCTGTTACAGTCGCCACAACTTGAGGGTCGTAACATGACCCTATTCTCAATCATTACTCACAATGTAGTAGTGCAAAATCACCTTAAGGAATCTTACTAAACTTTTTTCTTTTATAAAAATTACTGTATTTTTCAGACTATAAGATGCACCAGACCATGTTTTAGGAGTAAAAAATAGGGAAAAAAAGATTTTAAGCAAAAAATGTGGTAAAAGGAGCCAAGGGACTGAGTGGTCTTGGTAAAGTACAGTATAAAAATGCCATACCGTGAGTATAAGCAAATAAAGCCTGTGGAGCCTTGTTTAGGAGTCTCAACATGGGACTAGCCAGATATCCCTCCTGGAAAGGACCTAGCCATGGAGTGGCTGTTTGAGGAGATCACCATAACCACCATATTAAGTGGCCCTTTGAGTCAATATCCAGCTCTTTACAAGCTTAAAGATATGACAAGGGAATACCAAGGCCAGGTATCCATCCACAGACAGCTGTTTCGGGGCTTTGCCCCTCATTAGTGTGGAGTATGATTCTCACTAGGTGGGAGCAATGCCTAGTAGACCAACAACATGAAGCAGTCACTGATCTCAAGGAGACCAGTCTAAGAAAACACTGCGGGCAGCCGGCTAATGCTCTCAACTCAGTCAATTCCTAGGCGCATTGCCCCCTGGGAATTACGAATATGCAAATAAAGTCTGTGGAGACTCATTTAGGACTCTCAGCACAGGACTAGCCAGATATCCCTCCAAGGAAGGACCTAGCCATGGGGTGGCTCTTTGAGGAGACCAGCATAATCACCATATTAAGTGGCCCTTTGAGTCAATATCCAGTTCTTTACGAGCTTAAATATATGAAAAGGGAAGACCAAGACCAGGCTCCTCAAGGAGCCACCCCATCGCTAGGTCCTTCCCTGGAGGGATATCTGGATAGTCCTGTGTTGAGACTCCTAAACGAGGCTCCACAGACTTAATTTGCATATTTGTAATTCCCAGGGGGCAATGCGCCTGGGAATTCACTGTGTTGAGCGCTTTAGCCGGCTGCCCGCAGTGCTTTCTTGGACTGGTCTCCCTGAGATTAATGATTGCTTCATGTAGAAGATGAGTATAAGAACCAGGGGCGGGGGCTTACATTTAAAGCGCCACTCCAGTGCTGAAGAAAAAACACTGGAGTGCTGTTTTAAGATCTTATAGTGCCATTCATATCAAGGGAGAACTATAACTCCGAGCATGCCAAAGGATCTGCAGGATATGCTGGGCATTATAGTTCCCCTTGATATGAATTTCACCTGAGATTTTAAAGCAGCACTCCAATCTTTTTTCTACAGCCTTGGAGTGGCACTTTATATGTAAGCACTCTACCCTGGTTCTTATATTTAAAGTGCCATTCCAGTGCTGAAGAAAAAACATTGGAGTGCTGCTTTAAGATCTCATAGGTGCAATTCATATTAAGGGAGAACTATAACTCCCAGCATGACCTGCAGATAATTTTTCATGCTGGGAGTTATAGTTTACCACAGCAGTGGTAGAAAGCCTGTATGCACAGTTCTTTATTAACAATTACAATCATTCTAGACTTTTACACTTACATTAAATGCAGTCACTGTCATCTTGCAGTTGATTTATAACACTTCTATTTGAAATTGCAGGACCTGTGACGAGGTAATGAAGAGAGTTATATGTAATTAAAAGAAAAAACAGATATTGCGCCACACTACAACTGGAGGAACTTAATACACGGTTTTACTATGTTTGCACTAACCTTTACTGGTTGTGCAACACCCCGCACAACCAGACTGATGGCTTAATGTGGATCACTGTAGTGACAGGGGCCAATATTCCCTCCTCCTCAGATACTCCGGGCCTGGTGGTCGGCTTCTTAGTTCCTCTGGAGAGGGAGGTGGGCTCCTTCACTCCTCCACCCGAAGAGGCAGACTCGCTGCACTGGCTTCCGTCCCAGCTCCACACTGTGTATCAGTTGATCATTCAAGGGTGGATCTTTATGATGTACTGCCAGGTACTGTGGATCTTAGAGCAGCTCACACACCGCACTCCCAACAAGGGAGAAAGAGATTAGCAGATAGAAAACAAGCGGTGTCAGAGGTTTGGAGCGCTAAAGAAACCACGGGTTGGTGATTAAATTACCAATAATTTATTGCACGAACAACAGGGGTCCAGTAAGCCACAACGCATTTCGACGCACAGATGCGTCTTTCTCAAGTGGATGAAGGATCCCTGATTACCTCTTTCTTATAAACCTACCCCCCACCCCAGATTGGATAATGGTTGTCACAGATTACAAAAGCTTGTTACTAGTAACTATTTCACTGCTGCCCATTATATGTCTATATATAAAAACACATAATAATCCAAAACATATAAGAATCACAATCGAGAGCCTGATAAAAACTTATTACAATGGCATGTAATACTATATATATAAAAAACAGTCATAATAAAACCATAAAAATGAAATCATAGGGGATCATGTACCTAAATCTTTTGGCACTATACTAATATATCTGGGTTCACTGTCCACATCATACCAAGGAAAAAAAGTTTTGTTTTTTTTTTTTCCCTTTTCTCTTGTTTTCTCTGACGAGTTTTTTGACAACTTTTTGACATTTTTTGACAAGTTTGACAAGTTTCTTTGACTAGTTTTTAGCCAAGTTTTTAACCAAGTTTTAGACAAGTATTTTAGACAAGTATTTTAGACAAGTGTCTTTGCCAAGTTTTTAGACAAGTTTTTAGACCAGTATTTTAGACAAGTTTCTTTGCCAAGTTTTTAGCCAAATTTTTAGCCAAGTATTTTAGACAAGTTTCTTTAGCGCTCCAAACCTCTGACACGCTTGTTTATATCTGCTAAGAGGTAATGAAGAGGGCAGGCTGGATCATCACATGACAGCACTCCTTCTACATTACATGTGATGCTCCAGCCCACCCACTTCATTACCTCATCACAGGTCAGATAGAAGTGCTATAGATCAACTACAAGATGACAGTGACTGCAGTAAATGTGAGCACATGCTGTGCTCCAGAGGTATGTTGTTACCGCTGCAGCTTTGCCTGCTTCTCCCCTGCACTGCTGTATCCAGCACTGGGGAAACCTTGTGGTTCCTCCGAGTGGAGGAATATTCATTAGCTGCTCCCCGCTCACTGCTCAGCGCTGACAGGTGGGCGGGGATGCGGCTAATGAATATTCCTCCACTCTAAGTATCAGCACCATGTGGTTTCCCCAGCGCTGCATCCAGCAGCTGGGACACTCTCCTGCCTCCCCCGTGCTCCCACTTCCCTGCTGCCCCCTCCCCACAGCCAACCACAGTACATTCGCACCATAAGACGCACCCCACACTTTCCTCCAGAATTTGGAGGTACAAAGTGCGTCTTATGATCTGAAAAATATGGTATATGTCTAAGTGATATACTTATTAGATATAATATACATTGGTTTATGTTTCTTTTTTTACTTTATTTTTTTTTACATACTTGCATTTTAAAATATATTCCAAACTTTCTAAGGGATTTACATTAGTTTTCCTTAGTTCTCTCACAGATTTTGGAAAACAGTTTTGAATGAGGACATTCAATTATATAGAATTACAATTATTTACAAATATATCTCTATCCATCACTTATCTATCTATCTATCTATCTATCTATCTATCTATCTATCTATCTATCTATCTATCTATCAGAAATCTCTCTAGATTTTGACCTTTTCTTACTATTGACTCTGCAAAAACTCTGACTGTTGCCCTTATTCATTCTTGCCTGTATTATTGCAATTCTTTACTAATCGGTCTCCCTCTTTCTAAACTCTCTCCTCTCCAATCCATCCTGAATACAGCACCCAGGATCATATTCCTCTCCAACCACTACATTGATGCATCTATCCTGTGCCAGTCATTGCACTGGTTGCCCATCCGCTATGGAGTACAATATAAAATTATCACTCTCACGCACAAAGCCCTCCACAGTTCTGTACCGCCCTACATCTCCTTCCTCATCTCTGACTATTGCCCTACATGTGCCTCCATTCCGCAAGTAGGAAAAAGTAAACAACCAGTTATGGGTGCTCAGACCAAGACAGACAATTGATTTAGGTGGATATGAAACTTCTTTACTTTGGTAAGTTCTCCTCACAACGTGTATCGGCCGACACGCGTTGTGAGAACTGCTATAAGAACAATGGATGGGACAGATCCAGGGGGGGCTATAAGAACAATGGATGGGGGCAGATCCAGGGTGAGGGCTATAAGAACAATGGATGGGACAGATCCAGGGGGGCTATAAGAACAATGGTTGGGACAGATCCAGGGGGGCTATAAGAACAATGGATGGGGCAGATCCAGGGTGAGGGCTATAAGAACAATGGATGGGACAGATCCAGGGGGGCTATAAGAACAATGGTTGGGACAGATCCAGGGGGGGCTATAAGAACAATGGATGGGGGCAGATCCAAGGTGAGGGCTATAAGAACAATGGATGGGACAGATCCAGGGGGGGCTATAAGAACAATGGTTGGGACAGATCCAGGGGGGGCTATAAGAACAATGGATGGGGGCAGATCCAGGGTGAGGGCTATAAGAACAATGGATGGGACAGATCCAGGGGGGGCTATAAGAACAATGGTTGGGACAGATCCAGGGGGGGCTATAAGAACAATGGATGGGGGCAGATCCAGGGTGAGAGCTATAAGAACAATGGATGAGACAGATCCAGAGTGGAGGCTGTAGGAACAATAGATGGGGCAGATCCAGGGTGGAGGCTACAGGAACAATGGATGGGGCAGATCCAGGGGGGGGCTATAAAAACAATGGATGGGACAGATCCAGGGTGAGGGCTATAAGTACAATGGATGGGGGCAGGTCCAGGGTGGAGGCTATAAGTACATTGAATGGGGGCAGGTCCAGGGTGGAGGCTATAAGAACGATATATGTGGGCAGATCCAGGGTGGGGGCTATAAGAACAATGGATGGGGGCAGATCCAGGGTGAGGGCTATAAGAACAATGGATGGGACAGATTCAGGGTGGAGGCTATAAGAACAATGGATGGGGTCAGATCTGGGGTGGTGGCTATAAGAACAATGGATGGGGTCAGATCTGGGGTGGTGGCTATAAGAACAATGGATGGGGGCAGATCCGGGGTGGTGGCTATAGGAAGAGAATAGGGGCAGGTCCAGGATGGAGGTTGTAAGAACAATGGATGGGGCAGATCCAGGGCGGAAGGCTATAAGAGCAATGGATGGGGGCAAATCAAGGGTTGGGGCTAACAAAATGATTTATGGGGCAGATCTAGGGTGGGAGCTACAGGAACAATGGATGGGGCAAATCCAGGGTGTGGAATATGGAAGTCCATGGCATATTACATATCATATGATCTATCTATCTATCAATCATCTATCTATCTATCTATCTATCTATCTATCTATCTATATCTATGTTATGTGCATGCAATTTATCATTACATCTAAATAAATCTGAGAATAATAATTGTAAAGAAAGGAACAAAATCCCCCAAAATGCTAATGAGAAGCTGAGTTTTGTGTAGTAGAATTATATTGCAAGAGACATTTAAACCCTGAAACACAAAAGAACAGCACGGGACAGTGAAGAATGTCTCATGTATTCTCTCTCACTTTTTACACAACAGAGATTCATTGTTTCTACCCAAGAAAAAATAAATACAATAAGAACAGCTCTTGGGCGCCCTCTAGAGGCAAATACATTAATCAGCAAATTCACAATATTCTATTAAAAAATGACAACATTTTTGAGCCGCTGCTGTTCTAGTGCTGTCATCTTGCTTGTTCATTTATTCATATTTTTACTAACCAACTATTTAATTTACAAAATGATCTATGCATTAGGGATTTGTTTGGGGATAATAAAATTGTAAAATTTAAACAGTGAAAAGAAACATATTACTAGCTCTACAGTTCATTATTATCCAACTTATTCATTTTTATTTTTACTTCAGATTTAAAACTTTTCAAAGCCAATTTTTTTTTCATTTTTATGGAAATATTTGTATTGGAAATATTTGTAAAAAATTAAGTATAAGACACAAAAATTAATTCTTATCAGTGTTACCATAAGGATTATAATCAGTAGAAGTCGTAGTTCTTCTCTAACTTGATTATAGCTTTAATCTGTACATTTTACTAATATTCCATAAGTGAATTTTTCTTTCTCTCAATGAAATATTTATTTTTTCCAACCAAAGAACGTGCTTGACTGCAATCATACAAAACACTGCATTAATATACATGTATAAAAAGATGTCTTGCAAGAGTGCAGTAAAGTATGGTTTGTGGCTGGAAAAAAATAAGTAGAGTAAAAAAAATATATATATATAGTTTTTTCTCTTTTATGTATAAGAATAAAATATTCATGACTTTTATAATGTATATATATATAAGTTTACACACAGATAGATATAGATATTGTATATATACAATAAGCAAATATATATACAAATACAATAAGCAATATGAATGAAGTAATATAAAATATAAAAGTAAAGTAAATAATATCAGGCCATAAGTAACCCAGCAGAAAATGTCAGTGGACTTCTAAGTTGTAGACAAACTTAAGAGTTAATTCTATCGTATGTGGTAATGACTATATATATATATATATATATATATTTATATCTATCTTTATAATCATATATTTATATATATACAGTAATGTCCATATATATACATATATATATATATATATATATATATATAAATATTTATATTATAAATATATATATATGTATATATATGGACATTACCACATACGATAGAATTAACTCTTAAGTTTGTCTGCAACTTACGGTATATATGGACATTACCGTATATATATATATATATATATATGTATGTATATATGGTATATGGACATTACCACATACGACAGAATTATCTCTTAAGTTTGTATATATATATATATATTACATATATTAGCATTTTCTTTTTGACAGCATTTGCACAATGGTTATAGCTGCCTGGAGTACCGTAAGTATAATTTCTTCCTCGCCGGTAGAGCAATAATGAGAGGAAGTCTCATTTTCCCCTCTTTGTGATTCTGGAACAATCATGTTTTGAGGAGAAAAAAGCAGGTTTGGGATAAAGGTAGAGGGTGACGTCGAAAATGACAGTGCTTGAATATTACATGCAGAACAAAGGGATTAAATCACATATTTCTCAGGCTTATTGAAGAGAATGGACAGGGAATGCTGGGATAAATTGGGGCCAAGAATGATTATGGGGCGCTTTTACCATAGAGGAACAGTAGAATTTGGAGCAACCTGTCATCTGTGTTGTTGTCCCTGACATGACAAAGATTGAGAACACAGGAAAAAAAAGGAAATGTTCCATGTGTCATGAATTCACAACTCAAAAACAACTACAATTAGTCTGTCATAGGAAAGAATAAGTCAACACACTGTAATGTAAATGTGTTCTTATAAAGACAAGCTCCAGCCTTTTAATAGCCACAGATACAAAGAACTTTCTGCCACAACTTTCCCTGCAGATAACTTTTGTCTACTCTAGATGGTGACCATTATGTTTCCGCTATAACCGTCCATTTATAAGGAAATATATGCAGATTGGAAGTTTTTTTCCGTTTTCTTTTCTTTTTGCACACATTTCCATGATTTTTTTGAGTCTCAGCTATTATTTTATGAAAAATGTAATATACTTATATTTAGGTATATAACAATAAGCTAGTTATAAAAATATAAAACTTCTCTAATATTAATATTTGAATTTATCGTGCTTTAATTCATATATATATATATGTATATAATTTATGTGTTAACATATCTACTCTGTATAATCTGTTTGTCTATCTATCCATCTCTTTGTCTATCCATCTATTTTCAATTATCTATCTATCTAGATATCTATCTATGGCGGCCGTCACACACTACGATTTTGTGAGCGTTCTCACCTACGATGTTAGTGGAGTGCACTTGTGGACAACATCATTAGTGTGGTGTCACATGTATAGATAACGTTCAGGACACAGCAGCGATGTTACGTGCAGGGATCGCTCACACAACCAGCGACCGATGCTTGTCAATGATGTGAATAGGAGAAATCGGTCAGGAGATCGGTTACCACGGTGTCACACAGAACAATGCAGCAGATTGGATGATCAACATCGTCTGATATGGGGTCCGGTTCCCATATCTGTATATAACGATCAGACGACTTATCGCTTGTCAGATCGACCTGTCACACGCAACGACGTTGGTGCAGCGACAGAATATCTGCGACGTTTCAGCGATATCTTTACAGATATCGTAGCGTGTGATGGCCGCCTATCATCTACCTATCTATCCATCTATTATCTATCTATGACAAAAAAAATAAGAGCAGCACATGAATAGGAAAATTGGGTCCAAATCTTTCCAAGCAATCCTCAATTTCTTCAATGTACATAACGAACCAAGAAATAGAACATTTTAATCCGGCTAGAGAAAGGTCTGTCCAGACCATACTGTCACCTTTGTACATCAAATGGCCCAATAAAGGCCCATCTTAAAGGAGTGCTGCTCATCTATCTATCTATCTATCTATCTATCTATTTCCCAAAAACAGTGGCTATTTCCCAATAGTGGGTGAAAAATGTACAGATTTAATGCAGCAATTAGTGGCGTGACTTTTCAACCCAGCAGGGTTTTTGTCAAGCACAGTGTTAATTCACAAACATGGGGTTTATATGCAAAACCATCTCAATACACAATTAATATAAATATTACAATTACTGTCAGTGCAAAGTCACACACAGACTTCTTATTATGTGATATATAGTGGATACATAAAGTGCTTCAATATAGTGTCATAATGTATACAGTGCTATACATAAACAGCTTAATATAAGTTGATTACTAGTTAATAAGTCACTCATGACACCTGTGTACCTTTTAAAAACACATGTGGGACGATGGGAGTCACCTCCTTCCATATACTGTATGGCTGTGAACCCCGCTGTTACCGGTGGTGTCTTCCAGGTAGAACTGTGCATGCCCGGAATATCCAGGTCTTACTGCGCATGTCCAAACTGCGCGTCACTGCCGAAGCCAGTTCACTGACGTCAGCGGTTCCGCCATGTTGCTTTATGGCAAGTTACTGATATTTGCTCAAACTGCTTTTTACACAAATATAATGTGTTATACACAAACAGTTTAATAGATGTCTCAAAAGAGGAAAAGGGTCTGTAGAAACAATGGGGGTTAGAAGGCCAGGTCCGTTTCCTCTTTTGAGATATCTATTAAACTGTATACTTTTTGTGAAAAGCCTGGAAATTCCTGGCATGCGCAGTTCTACCTGGAAGACGCCACCGGTAAATGGTGACACAGCAGCGGTGATTCCTGGTGGGAGTCCTTGCTGCATGTGGCCAGTACATGGAGAAACCATGTCGAAAGCCATAGAAGCACAGCAAAAGTATGTTTGTCCTGATGACCTTGAGTAAAATGGCGACGGCAAAGATTGTGTCCACTGCGCAGGCTCAGAATTCTGGTCATAAGTACTGAATCTGATATGCACTTTAGCTATCACTCTGTAACCTGCTCTGTATATGCAAAACTGATTAATAGTTTTTTTGATTGCACATGTGGAAACACCATTTAAGACTAAGCTGACTATGAGATCGATCGATCAATCTATCTATCTATCTATCTATCTATCTATCTATCTATCTATCTATCTATCTATCTATCTATCAATCAAACCCAAAAAAACAGGCAGCACATCCAAAAATAAGTAAAAGAGAAACCCTTTAATTGAGCCCACAGCGGTGCAACGTTTCAACCACACCGGGTCTTTGTCAAGCACTGTGTTTCTTGTGAACAGTGAAGTTTATATACATACATCCACTTGTGTTAATTAAGTCATAAAACTATAGAAAATCATTATAAATAAATGATTTTCAACTGTTATGCATCATAAAATACATACAAGATATTAAGTGCATTGGCAGTGCATCTGCATATACAGTATTCAATTTCTATATTATAGACCAATATTGCCACCTTTCTTTATGATGACACTCCACAGCCTTCCATCCATAGATTCTGTCAGTTGCTTGATCTGTTTACGATCAACATTGCGTGCAGCAGACACCACAGCCTCCCAGACACTGTTCCCAGAGGTGTATTGTTTTCCCTTCCTGTAGATCTCACATTTTAGGAGGGACCACAGATTCTCTATGGTGTTCAGATCAGGTGAACAAGGAGGCCATGTCATTATTTTTTCTTCTTTTAGACCTTTACTGGTCAGCCATGCTGTGGAGTAGTTGGATGCATGTGATGGAGCATTGTCCTGAATGAAAATCATGTTTTTCTTGAACAATACCGACTTCTTCCTTGTTCCACTGCTTGAAGAAGTTGTCTTCCAGAAACTGGCAGTAGGTCTGGGAGTTGAGCTTCACTCCATCCTCAACTGGAAAAGGTCCCACAAGTTCATCTTTGATGATACCAGCCCATACCAGTACCCCACCTCCACCTTGCTGGTGTCTGAGTCGGAGTGGAGCTCTCTGCCCTTTACTGATCCAGCCTCTGGCCCATCCATCTGGCCCATCAAGAGTCACTATCATTTCATCAGTCTATAAAACCTTTGTAAAATCAGTCTTAAGATATTTCTTGGCCCAGTTTTGACGTTTTATCATATGTTTCTTGTTCAAAGGTGGTTGTTTTTCAGCCTTCCTTACCTTGGCCATGTCCCTGAGTATAGCACACCTTGTGCTTTTTGATACTCCAGTAACGTTGCAGCTCTGAAATATGGCAAAACTGGTGGCAAATGACATCTTGGCAGCTTCACGCTTGATTTTCCTCAATTCATGGGCAGTTATTTTGCGCCTTTTTTGGCCAACACACTTCTTGTGACCCTGTTGGCTATTTTCCATGAAACGCTTGATTGTTCGGTGAACACGCTTCAAAAGTTTGGCAATTTCAAGACTGCTGCGTCCCTCTGCAAGACATCTCACAATTGTGGACTTTTCAGAGCCCGTCACATCTCTCTTCTGAGCCATTTTTCCAAATGAAAGAAAGTTACCTACTAATTAAGCACACCTTATATAGGGTGTTGTTGTCATTACACCACATCCATCCTCATTACAGAGATGCACATCACCTGATTTACTTAATTGGTAGTTGGCTGTCAAGCCTATACAGCTTGGAGTAGGACAACATGTATAAAAAGTATCGTGATCAAAATACTCATTGCCTAATAATTCTGCACACAATGTATATTCACCCTTTGATGCTTTGCGTAATACAGCACAATATTTAACCCTTCATCTTCCCTATTTTAATTTTTTGAGATAATGACCTTTAGGATTTCATTGCCTGTAATCCATAATCATCAACATTTACAGAAATAAACACTTGAAATAGATCACTCTGTGTGTAATGACTTTATATATATTCTTTTCACTTTATGTATTGAATTACAGAAAAAAATGAACCTTTTGATGATATTCTAATTCATTGAGATGCATCAATGATGCAACTATCTATCTATCTATCTATCTATCTATCTATCTATCTATCTATCTATCTGTTCATACAGATTTAATTTTTGCTCTAAGGACAATTAACAACACATTTCAGATTCACTACCATTTACCGAGAGTTCAGCTATTCAACTGGTAAATTGAGTTTCAAGATTGGCTACCAGGTTCATTTCATTCCACAATTATTTGATGACCCTAATCCATCAATCTGTTGACTGAGTGGCCACTTTACCAATAATTATGCTACCAGTTCCTACTTTGTGAATGTTCTAGACTATCATGGCACTAAATAGCCTCTTTCCTTATATCGCAGGTCAAATAAGCCCAATTCTAACGTTACGGGTCAAAGTTTACCCAACTGGCTACACAGTTAGTCAAAACAAAACACCAATAGTAAAAAAAAAGACTTATTATTTGTCTTGAATATAAAAACTCAAGTGAATCTCCATCTAGGGAGGAATAAGAAGCTTCAAATGCCACAGGAATGTGACTCTGTAGCCAGCTCATACCTTTTAATTATGGTTTGACATGATCAAGTTATTTTGTATCCATTAAGTTTTTTTTATTCTTTTTGTGCTTTTCATTTTGGAAAAATATTTTTCATTCTCTATTCTTATCCAGATCTTAAAAGGAAGAGGATCTTGGAGTCTCAAATGCTGAAGCAGCAGATTTTCAAAAAGACTAATATTTTTGGTCGATTAAAAAGTTATCAAAACATTGAGAAAGTAATGGAATGTCTGGGATATAAATGATACTTTCTACAAAAACTAGCTCAAAATATGATGGTGGGCTGCTAAATACATTTTGGCTGCAAACTGTGTCAATTCATATTGTATCACTTTGATCAGATATATTAATATAATTACAATAATGTTTTATATCATAAAGTCGGATCATAAATGACAGAATAGTTCCAAAGGGTTTGTCCATTTTTGATAATCCCTAATTGTTATAATGGATGCGTTCAAGTAAACCTTCCATATAGTGGAGAAAATGGGTGATCTTCACTGCTGGATTTGTATCCACCACAAGAAAGTCCAATATGTGGTAGTAGGGTGTCTATGAGGTTTTATTCCCAATGCATTTAGAAGTTAAAAAAAACTTCAGAAGGACAGCAATAGTTCACAACATGTTGAGAATAAAATGGCATAGGCACCCTAATATCGAACGTTTTGTACTGTGGATACAAAACCAACAGCACAAATCATCCACTTTCTCCACGATATTGACTACCACATTGGACCCTTCAACCAGATGCAGCAGCTACATCATCTCATTTCAAAGGCTTAACTAATGTTTTGGTCACAAAAGAAAAATTCAACAGGGTTGGGGTTAGGGTTAGGGTTAGGTTTAGAGGTTAGATGTGAGGGTTAGGTGTTAGGGCTAAGGTTAGGTGTCAGGGTTAGGGTTGGGGTTAAAGGGACACTGTCAGGTCATTTTTTTTATATTTTTACTAATATTACCCTTGAATAGGGCCAGGGCAGACCTTTTAAAAACTTGTAAAATCATTATTATACCATTTGTAGTTTCCATGTTATCACCATTGTCAGACCCTGCAGAGAGCTCCTGCACTAGTCCTGTCCATTATAAGCAGAGACGATTATTCCTGTGCTGTATAAACTGTCATATAATTATGCACTCCCCCTCAGCAGCTCTCTCCTCCCTCCTCCCTCTGCTAACAGTGCAGTGTCAGATTTCACTTACAGGTCTGTTCAGTTGATATCACCAATGAGGGAGAGAGCTACTGCAGGTCTGCCTGATCTAGACTCCATTTGTTTCTGTAAAGCAGATACCCTGCTGTGCTGTGACAGTTTCTGTGTTGTAGTTCACCTCTTGTGATGCTGCACACAGAGAGCAGAGAGGAGAATACAGTGTCCCCCTGTGATCTCCTGTGCAGTGATGTGACATGCATATTCAGCATGGGGGAGTGGAAAGCAGAGAGCTAAGTGGACCATTCACTGTGAGTGACAGATGGAATGATTCTCTTTATTTAAAGTTTACAGGAGATAGGAGGGGAATATACATAATAGAAATACATAAATAGAGTTTAGAGGGAGGAATTAGAAAATTATATTGGTTACATGTGGATTTTTGACTTGACAGTTTTCCTTTAAGTGTTAGGGTTATGGTTAGGGTTCAGTGTTAGGGGTTAGGGTTGCCTGTGAGGATTTTTCCTTGTGGGCATTTTTTCAGGTAACCGGTCACAAAATGCCACAAGGGGAACAGTTTTTTAGTATAATTACTGGTTCATTAGATAAAACCCTATCATAAATAGGAAATTTTAAAGAAATCTGTAACTATAGGGATAAATATATGACATCAGCAGGTAGTAGTAAAGCAACAGTGTATCAAGTCTCCCAAATATACACACAGGGCCTAGCTTTTAGGTAGTTTGATTACAGGAACTCAGAACCAAGGGGACATTCCATGAGAAGACAGACGGTGTCATTTGTGACACCTCTGTTGAGCTTCAAAGACTGAACAAATGGTCCCCATTAGCAAGACCTGACATTCTCTATTTACTATAGGTAGGGGGGTGCTTGGAAAAAAAGGGCATTTAATACGCCATGTACGCACCCCTAAATTAGCCCCTGGTCCAGTCACAGACCTGAGATTATACTATTAAAATCTAGGCCATCTTGGAAACACAAGCCCAGGGTCAAACATAGAAAGCTGGGTGGCATAAAAGAATGTTGTTCACATGTGAGGGTCAGCCTATGCTGATTGTGATCCATAATCCAATTTTCCTTCCCTTAAGGAAACAGAAGATAACCGTAGAGTGTAAAGTTTAGGTATTTTTGTTATTTCTTCCTTATAGTTACCTTTACCTTGGTTGGGGATCAAAAATAGGGAATACACCATGCCAATTTTTATTTATTTATTTATTTACTTCCCAGCAGCCATCTAAGACTTAGAGATGGAACCAAACTCCTTCCCCATGCTGTTCCCATTCTTCTTGAGCTCTGTTTCCATTTCAGCGATTTTGCTACCCCACAAGTCTTCATAGGGAGTCTGCTGCCTGTTGGAAAATTGCTTGAGTTCTCCATTGACTTCTATTATTCATATTACTCAAATCGAGCCTGTCCAAGTGTCCTACCTGCTCAATTTGAGTAAGAATTCAAGCAGTTCAGTGCTCACTCATTACTAATAGTTACTTGTGACTCCATTTTGAAAACTATACTTCTCAAAGAATTAATTTAGGGAAGTAGTGAGCATTTTTAATTCTATGGCAATTCACAGAATTGTATAAGATTGGGCAGAGTAACTGTAAAATTATCATGTTTCCAATAGGGATGAGCGAGTCTACTCGCTAGGACTCGTTACTCGGCGATTCTTAAGGGACTCGCTGGACTCGGTAATCGGCGAGTCTTTTAGCGAATACTCGCTCAGTAACGAGTCCAATGCAAGTCAATGGCAATCTTAGTTTTGTCAGAGTTTACTTTATCTCACTCGCTAGACTCGCTAGACTCGCTCTATCACATCGCTATATAGCTTGAATCTCCCCAAACAGCAGCGAGTCTGAGCGAGTCTACGAGTCCGAATCCTAGCGAGTCTGCGATTCCGAGTCCTGTATTCTCTATTCGGGACTCGCGAATCCAGAATCTTTTATGTTACTAGTCAGCATTGCGTGTTAGGTCAGAAAACTTGTGAAGACAGCCAATCATAGTCAGTAATGCCATAGCAGCTTTGGTTGTGTCAGGACTATGATTGGCTGCTGTCCATCGTGATGCCTATGTCATCTATGACAAGGCAAGGCAGTATATAAGGCTTGCCCCCGCCATTTTGGGCACATTCCTGAGAAGAGCTGACCTAGTGCAGGGAGACTTGGAGCAGATCTAGGGACAGTTAGGCAGTGTAGGAGTCACATATAACCCAAAAGTTCTTTTCAGAACTAACAGGACGGAGTGTAGGAGTCAAGATTCCTCACACATAACCCAAAAGTTCTTTTCAGAACTACCAGGACGGAGGATTGCTGTACAGGACTGTAAGGAAGGGGAGATAGGAGCAGCCTTACAGTGAATCCAGCACCATCCTCAGAGCTTAGTTCACCCAGCTTTCCGCAGAGCTGTAATCCTAAGCTTTTTCTTATTTTTGGCACTAGTCTACCAAATAATTTTGGTGCCATTTTTCCACAAAAAATTTCCTGTGCCAGTGCGTTGCTGTACGGTGTCCTGCCTGCAGCTCGCACGGTACTTGTAAACTTGCACGCAGCCAGCACCGCAGCCTAACAGTGCCTGGTTCTGCATACTAAACAATTTTTTCCTGTGCCAGTGCGTTGCTGTACGGTGTCCTGCCTGCAGCTCGCACGGTACTTGTAAACTTGCACGCAGCCAGCACCGCAGCCTAACAGTGCCTGGTTCTGCGTACTAAACAATTTTTTTCCTGTGCCAGTGCGTTGCTGTACGGTGTCCTGCCTGCAGCTCGCACGGTACTTGTAAACTTGCACGCAGCCAGCACTGCAGCCTAACAGTGCCTGGTTCTGCGTACTAAACAATTTTTTCCTGTGCCAGTGCGTTGCTGTACGGTGTCCTGCCTGCAGCTCGCACGGTACTTGTAAACTTGCACGCAGCCAGCACCGCAGCCTAACAGTGCCTGGTTCTGCGTACTAAACAATTTTTTCCTGTGCCAGTGCGTTGCTGTACGGTGTCCTGCCTGCAGCTCGCACGGTACTTGTAAACTTGCACGCAGCCAGCACCGCAGCCTAACAGTGCCTGGTTCTGCGTACTAAACAATTTTTTCCTGTGCCAGTGCGTTGCTGTACGGTGTCCTGCCTGCAGCTCGCACGGTACTTGTAAACTTGCACGCAGCCAGCACCGCAGCCTAACAGTGCCTGGTTCTGCGTACTAAACAATTTTTTCCTGTGCCAGTGCGTTGCTGTACGGTGTCCTGCCTGCAGCTCGCACGGTACTTGTAAACTTGCACGCAGCCAGCATCGCAGCCTAACAGTGCCTGGTTCTGCGTACTAAACAATTTTTTCCTGTGCCAGTGCGTTGCTGTACGGTGTCCTGCCTGCAGCTCGCACGGTACTTGTAAACTTGCACGCAGCCAGCACCGCAGCCTAACAGTGCCTGGTTCTGCGTACTAAACAATTTTTTCCTGTGCCAGTGCGTTGCTGTACGGTGTCCTGCCTGCAGCTCGCACGGTACTTGTAAACTTGCACGCAGCCAGCACCGCAGCCTAACAGTGCCTGTTTCTGCGTACTAAACAATTTTTTCCTGTGCCAGTGCGTTGCTGTACGGTGTCCTGCCTGCAGCTCGCACGGTACTTGTAAACTTGCACGCAGCCAGCACCGCAGCCTAACAGTGCCTGGTTCTGCGTACTAAACAATTTTTTCCTGTGCCAGTGCGTTGCTGTACGGTGTCCTGCCTGCAGCTCGCACGGTACTTGTAAACTTGCACGCAGCCAGCACCGCAGCCTAACAGTGCCTGGTTCTGCGTACTAAACAATTTTTCCCTGTGCCAGTGCGTTGCTGTACGGTGTCCTGCCTGCAGCTCGCACGGTACTTGTAAACTTGCACGCAGCCAGCACCGCAGCCTAACAGTGCCTGGTTCTGCGTACTAAACAATTTTTCCCTGTGCCAGTGCGTTGCTGTACGGTGTCCTGCCTGCAGCTCGCACGGTACCTTCCATCTCTCTTAAAATAGCCTCTAGTGTGTACCTTTCTCGAAATAGTACCTGCTACTTGTTTTACAAGCCCCCAGAAAGCCACCAGAAATTATAAAATGTCACACAAAAAACCAAATCCCAAAAAAAGTCTTGCTAAGGGACAGGGACGAGGTACAGGCATTGGTAGTCGTGGCCAACTATCCACCAGTTCGGGCAGACAGACGAGGATTGATCGATCGTTCCTCCTGTCTAACTTTCCCCGTCAGGAAAGTAAACGAGTATTGAGGCCGGAAGACGAACAGCATCTAACGTCTTGGCTGGCAGACAAGACCTCAACAACAGGTTCTTGCAGCACTCAAGGTTCCTTGAGCACTGTGTCTACTGTTGGTACATACCATGCTGGGTCATCTAATCCACAACCTCTTCACAGTTCCTCAGACCAACAGCAGCCCCATGAAAATGTTGACACACACATGGGTCACTCAGATGACTTATTTGGTACATATAATCCTTTACATGAATCCGGTTTGCCAGACTCCGTAGTAGATGAGATACTTGATGAAGAATTGTCCAATCATGGACAAGTTTTAGAGACACCCCGGCCACATGAACGTGTCTTTCAGCAAAGTCTTAGACCGTCTCAGGAGTTGGAGGATGATGATGATGAGACAGTGACACACTTGTCATCTGGGGAGCAAAATCTATCTTGTTATCGGGAAGATTTAGAAGAGGAAGGGGTTGATGATGAGACAACTGATCCCACGTGGAATGTTGCGATGCAGAGCCAGCAGAGCAGCACGGAGGAAGACAGTGTGTATGTCCGTCCCACCAACAAAGGCACCAAGGCCGACTCCTCCCACCAGAACTGAAAGAGTCACCACTGTTGCCCAAAATGTGTCCACTGTGGCTCAAAATTTGTCAACTGTTGGACAAAATGTCTCAAATGTGGGCCTCAGTAATCCCTCAGGGAGTACAGTCAAGCCTAGAGGTCGGTCAGCCACTGTGTGGAAATTTTTTAAAGATGGGCCTTCTCAAGAAAATGTGGTCATCTGTACCATCTGCCATGCAAGGCTAAGTAGAGGCCACGGGAAAGGAAACCAGAGCACCAGCAGTATGCGGAAGCACATGGCTGGTCAGCACCCTATTCAGTGGTCAAAAGTGCAGCCTTCCACAACAGTGTCATCTGACCCAAAGACTGCGACGGCAACTCAGATACGTCCGTCACAATCAAGTGTTGCTGAAGCTGGTCCAGCTCATATGTACTCATCACAAGCAGCGGTTGCAGAGAGACTGAACACGAGTGCAGACAGTTCTCGGTCAGCAACATCCTTACAGTTATCAGTGACACAGCTGTACGAAAGGAAGCAGAAATACCACTCTTCCCACCCATTAGCCAAAAAAATAAATGCCCAGATAGCTAAGTTGTTAGCAGTCGAGATGTTGCCGTTTAGGCTTGTGGGTACAGACTCTTTCCGTGAGCTTTTGGCTGTGGCAGTACCACGCTACTCGGTTCCAAGCCGCCACTACTTTTCACGTTGTGCCGTCCCCGCGTTACATGAGCATGTCATTAACAACCTCAAGCGTGCCCTCACCAACGCTGTAACCGGGAAAGTACACCTTACTACGGACACGTGGACAAGCAGTTCAGGACAGGGCCGGTACATCTCGCTCACCGCGCATTGGATCAACGTTGTGGAGAGTGTGCCAAACGATGTTAGTGTAACATCAAACATCCTACCCACGCCACGGATAGCTGGCACAACCTCATTCAGGGTCTCTGCATCATCCTATATGTCCACTACCCCATCTTCCGCTTCCTCGACCAATCCTCAATTGCCCTCAACATCACGGCCAAGTTGGGAGGTTTGCTGCAGTGCTTCAGCAAGACGCCAACAGGCTCTGCTGAAGCTGATCTGTTTAGGTCACACACCGCACACTGCAGTAGAGCTGTTGAAAGGTCTGAAGGAACAGACAGATGAGTGGCTATCCCCACTCCAACTCCAGACCGGTCTCGTGGTGAGCGACAATGGTCGTAACCTAGTGGCTGCACTAAAGCTCGGAAACCTTGTGCACGTGCCTTGCATGGCTCACGTGCTGAATCTAGTAGTGCAGAAATTCCTGCGTACATACCCAGAGCTATGTGACCTACTGGAGAAGGTGCGTCGAGTTTGTGCACATTTTCGTCATTCGTCAACAGCGGTTGGAAAACTTTCATTGCTTCAAAAGCAATTGAATTTGCCCAACCACAGACTCATTTGTGACATGCCGACACGATGGAACTCTACATTCCATATGTTATCGAGGATCAATGAGCAGCAGAGGGCAATATCCGAGTATCAGTTGCAACATGCCCGTCAGACCGGCAGTCAGCCACGACATATTAGTACAATGGAGTGGGTGTGGATCGCTGACACATCTGAGGTTCTTGATAATTTTGACTACTGCACAAAACTGGTGAGCAGTGATCAGTCCATCATCAGTGTCACTATACCCATGCTGTGTCTGCTGAAAGAATCCCTCATTAATCAGAAAAATGAAGCATTGAGAGCCCAGCAGATGGCTATGGAGCCAGATTTAAACAGCGCAGTACCTAGCCAGCAAAGCCAGTATGACCAGGCAACTATGGCTCCTGAGGAGGAACAGGAGCAAGACGATGAAGAGGATTTATTTTTTGTTGGTGCCGATGTCAACCCAGATGGTACTCACAACCCCAGCTTTGTGTCTGTCCACCATGGGTGGCCTGGAGAGGAGGAGGCGGAGACAGACTTTGCGGATACAATGGGTATTGAACATCGTTCTGAGGACACTGAAGACATGACTCTATGCAGCTTAGGACACATGGCTGACTTCATGTTGACTTGTCTGCTAGAAGACCCACGAGTGATTAACATATTGCACAACGACCTCTACTGGTTGGCCACCTTTCTGGACCCACGTTATAAAGATAAATTCACCTCGCTGCTGTTTCAGTCACCACGTGGCTTGACAATTGACTATTTCAAGAGGGTTCTTGTGGATAATATGCTTCGAATATCACCGTCAGACAACACTCTGCCCATAGTTAGCAACTCTGTGCAACAGCAGCCTTTGGTCGGGGCACAATCATCCACGCTGTCCAGAAGAGATGCTGGAAAGATGTCCGCAAAGTGGGCTATGTTCAATAAGCCATCGAACCTGCAGCGCCATGTTGCTCCAGTAACCATCTCTCGGAGACAGAAACTTACCAACATGGTACAAGAATACTTAAGTGACAGTACCTGCTTCCTGACTGATGCCGCAGTCCCGTTTAATTACTGGGTCTCCAAGCTCCACACTTGGACAGAGCTCTCGTTGTATGCCTTGGAGGTGCTGGCATGCCCTGCAGCTAGTGTGACATCAGAGCGGGTTTTCAGTGCCGCTGGGGGTATCATAACTGATACCAGGACACGTCTTACTCCAGAGAATGCAGACAGGCTTACTCTAATTAAGTTTAATAGGAACTGGATTTCACAAGACTTCTCGAGCCCTGAAGACGACAGTACTCAGAGCTGAAGTGCCACGTTCAACATCAATATGATATAATTAATCATTGTATTATATTGTGTCTTTTTGGTACAAGCAGTATGTACAAGACCAGTAACGATTTGCGTAACCATGTTCCTGCAACCTGGTAATGAGGCTGCTTCATCTTAAACCAAAACTACACCTTAACTTCGGTTTCATTAACCATCACAACACCTTTTCACAAGGAATCAACCTTTATTTTCTGTAAGCAAACATTTAAAAGCCCCTTGGGCTAATTTTTGGAGACACCCAGCCTAAGAGGCTTATCATGGCCCTTAGGCCTGCATTTACACTCAAAATGCCAAACAGCCCCTTGGGCTAATTTTTGGAGCCACCATGGCTAACAAGCTGATCATGGCCCTTAGGCCTGCATTTATACCCAAAATGCAAAACAGCCCCTTGGGCTAATTTTTTGAGCCACCCAGGCTAACAAGCTTATCATGGTTTGGGAGACACCCTGGCTAACAAGCTTTGTATGGCCCTTAGACCTACATTTATACCAAAAATGGGAAACAGCCCCTTGGGCTAATTTTTGGAAACACCCAGCCTAAGAGGCTTATCATGGCCCTTAGGCCTGCACTTATACCCAAATTGCCAAACAGCCCCTTGGGCTAATTTTTTGAGCCACACAGGCTAACAAGCTTATCATGGTTTGGGAGACACCCTGGCTAACAAGCTTTGTATGGCCCTTAGACCTACATTTATACCAAAAATGGTAAACAGCCCCTTGGGCTAATTTTTTGAGCCACACAGGCTAACAAGCTTATCATGGTTTGGGAGACACCCTGGCTAACAAGCTTTTTATGGCCCTTAGGCCTACATTTATACCAAAAATGGGAAACAGCCACTTGGGCTAATTTTTCCAGGCACCAATCCTATGCCTGCATCGTGGGAGGTGCTTGGACTATCATCCTGCTGGAGCCTGTTGAAGGGTCCCACTGTACGCTCCATACAAAACGCGTAGACGCGATGTGTAGCATGTAGACGTCCCAGCCTCTCACGTGTGTTCATAGTCTTGTTGCCATAGCGAGGCATAAAGTAACCCCCCAAACACAGGCACTGTTTGTCAGCAACAGTTGTATGTGGAGTCATGATTTGACACTTAGTAACCAAGGTGACTTCATGCGCCATGCGGGCCGTAAAGTACTTGCTAATGATGCTCTCTCCCCTGTCCCCCACGCCAACTGTCTCGGGGTAATCCTTGACTCCTCCCTCTCCTTCAAGCCCCACCTGTAGTCCCTAACCAAGTCCCTGTGACTCCAACTCAAAAATATTTAACCAATTCGGTCGTTCCTCAATCCTGACACTGCTGAAACACTCATAAATGCCCTCATCATCTCCCGCCTTGACTACTGCAACCTCCTTCTCATAGGTCTCCCTGCCAACTCTCTTGCAACTCTCCAATCTATACTAAACTCTGCTGCCCGGCTAATCCATCTGTCCTCACGCTACTCCCCTGCCTACCCCCTCTGCCAAGCCGTTCACTGGCCCCTCCGGCCCACAGAGAGCTCACTTTAAAACACTGACCATGACATTCAAAGCCTTACACAACCTATCCCCACCATACATCTCCGACATGATCTCCCGATACCATCCCTCACGCAACCTGCGTTCATCCCAAGAACTTGTCCTACAGTCCACCCTCATCTCCTCTTCCCACAACCGCATACAGGATTTCTCCCGGTCATCCGCCATGCTATGGAACTCCCTGCCCCACCTCATCAGTCAGTCGCCTACCCTCTGAACCTTAAAGATACTTATAAAGACTCACCTCTTCCGACAGGCCTACAACCTGCCATGAGACCCCGCTACACGCCCCACGACCGACACCTTCCCCACCCTATTGTATCCCCACCCACCCCTCGTAGAATGTGAGCCCACGCGTACAGGGTCCTCTACTATTGTACCTGTATGACCTTATTGTCTATGTTTATTGTACTTGTCCTTCTCTACCTTTTCCTCATGTAAAGCGCCATGGAACCTATGGCCGCTATATAAATAAATAATTATAATAATTATGATGACTTGAAGCCCAACCAAAAAAAAAACTCCACATTCATTCCTTGAAAAAAAGACAGACACAAAGCTGGTTTTTAAAACTGTGTTTAAAAAAAAAAAATGGGAGCACTGTTTGGACATTCCAAAAAATACTACCTTTAATTAAGGTAACTACATCAACAACAATAAATGGAGCCCTACAGGTCCTGGTAGGTGGGCTGTCCGTCCTGCAAAAGGTCAAGGGCCCCACGGATGGCCTGGCCGAACCCTTCAGGGTGGATCATCTGAACAGGTGTAGGGAACGGTGGTAGGTCCCTGTTTGCTGGCCACTGGCAGTGAGGCAAAGCCCTGTGGGGTGGGACTTGGCTGTCCCGTGTTGTGGGCCTGCCCAGCCTGTTACAGTTTATTTTCCACCCATCCAAATATTGGAACACATCACCGGGGTCGTTTCCTGGCTGACAGGCTTCCAGCACTATCTGTAATGCTGACCTTGCCTGCAGTAGCCTGTCAAATGGAATATTATCCATGAATGGTATAATACTGCGGGCAAAGTCAGCATTACTCTGTTGCACACTTAATTGTGCAGACCCCGGGATGGGACCATAAGCTGGGCCTGCCGCTGGTGGCGTCGGTGGTGGTGCTGGCCCTGCCGCTGGTGGTGGCGGTGGTGGTGCTGGCCCTGCCGCTGGTGGTGGCGGTGGTGGTGCTGGCCCTGCCGCTGGTGGGGGCGGTGGTGGTGCGGACCCTGCCGCTGGTGGCGGTGGTGGTGGTGGGGACGGCGGTGGTGGTGTTGATGGGCCTGCCGCTGGTGGCGGCGGTGGTGGTGCTGGCCCGGCCGCTGGTGGCGGCGGTGGTGGTGCTGGCCCTGGCGCTGCTGGCGGCGATGCTGGTGGTGGTGGTGGTGGCGGCGGCGACGGCGGTGGTGGTGGTGGCGCCGGCCGTGGTGGTGGTGGTGGGTGTTCTCCACGCCGCCTTCTGTTTGGCGGTGGAGGGTTCACAGCACGCCGCCCTCTGTAGTAAGCTTCTCTGTGGGTAAAGTAAAAAAAAATTTGGTGAATGCATTGCATTTGGAAACAAAAACATAGGTCAAACATTAAGTTGCACGCTTTTTAGACTCTGTGTATCTGTGTATTATTAATCAGATATTTGTTATTATTATGAAAGAATAACCAACTGTACATAACATAAAGGAATACGTGACTTTCTTTGCTAATTCCATACTAATACATAATTTTTCACCCCCTGATTAACACCCACCCCCCCCATCCCATCTAATCTAGACGATCAATAACACCAATGGTTCACATGAAAAAAAAAAGTCCCCCTGACTTCACTTTTTACTTGACATACTTAATTCACAAAACGTTTAGCTTATATCATCTATATAAAGCAGGGAAGGGGTTGAAAGGTATACAATATATATATATATATAATCTATTTATATAATCGGGAGTTTGAAATTCCGGCACTGTAGCCTAATCCCAAACTCCTTAGCGTCACTGCGAGCGGAGACGCGTATGCGCCTTCGCGAGCCGCAGACGCTTAACTCACACAGCCGCTATAGCGTTTTCTTGAGCGGCCTCGCGCCCTCCGCTCACAGCAAGACCTGCGCCCCTCACAGCGCCCAATCCGCCCCGGCATGCTGGCATTTGTACTTCCCCCGTCTGTGCACCCACAGGTCTTAGCAGATCACTGATGCTGACAGCGGGGGGGACAACACAGACAATCAAATCAGGAGGAGGTCAGTGTCAAGAGGAGATGACAGACGCCCGCCGGGGCCTGTGACACTGCAGAGGTCACAGCGGGGCTGTGTGTGCGGACAACGGGGAGGCCGGGGGCTACGGACGTACCGGACACGTCCTCTGCTCCTGGAGATGTGCCGCGGTTCCGCGCTCGCAGCGTATCTGACGCTGGAGCAGCGCTCACCACGCCCACACCACGCCCTCTGCCAAACAACCCACACCTCTCACTAACCTCCTGCAGCTAACCACACCCCATGTTTACCTTTGCCATGATGTCATTTAGCTGCGGCCGCTATCTTTAATAAGGTCAGAAATTATGGCAGTAATCGGATCTCTGCTCCCTCTAGCACGCCCCAACACTGTAGCACCATCTATTAACCCTATTCTCATCACCTATATACTCTGCTACCCACAGAGCCGCCTGTATACTCTGCTACCCACAGACCCGCCTGTATACTCTGCTACCTCAGACCCGCCTGTATACTCTGCTACCCACAGACCCGCCTGTATACTCTGCTACCTCAGACCCGCCTGTATACTCTGCTACCCACAGAGACGCCTGTATACTCTGCTACCTCAGACCCGCCTGTATACTCTGCTACCTCAGACCCGCCTGTATACTCTGCTACCCACAGACCCGCCTGTATACTCTGCTACCCACAGACCCGCCTGTATACTCTGCTACCCACAGACCCGCCTGTATACTCTGCTACCCACAGAGCCGTCTTTATACTCTGCTACCTCAGACCCGCCTGTAGACTCTGCTACCCACAGACCCGCCTGTATACTCTGCTACCCACAGAGCCGTCTTTATACTCTGCTACCCACAGACCCACCTGTATACTCTGCTACCCACAGAGCCACGTGTATACTCTGCTACCCACAGAGCCGAAATGGAACCTAATGTATATATTAATAAATAATACTAAATGTACACAACAGTGCTGCAGACACATACCTTGGCATACGGGCCACCGGGTGAAGGAAGGACAGCCGGTCATAAAAGTGGTAGTGGTTGAGCAATGGAGCGGCTCCCGGTTGTCTCTCTGAGCACTGCCGGTACTGCTTCTTATGCTGGTCCCGGCAGCTCCTCCACCGTTTTTTAAGATGGTCAACTGTGAAATGATTTGAAACCGGCTTTAGAGATGTGTAATATTTGAAACAACAAAAGTATGTGTACAAATCAACAATAACATTTTATTCATTTTGTGTGTGTAATGTGTATACAAGGCACAGTGACACGACAGTGTGGAACATCATCAACAGCATTACGGACATTGAGCTCACGTGGCCACAATCACAAATGAGGCAGGACACATGTCAATGCATAGAGAATGTAATAGTGCGGGCACCAGACTCTGGTCATTAGTGGTATTTATATACACCCAACCCCTTGGCCGAAAGAGCCAGGAGGATCAGACATTAAACTCATTGTACTGTTGTGACCCCATCCAAATATAGGCAACTATGCGGTGGAGCATGATAACACATTCAGGGTCCTGTATACCCTGCTATGGGGGCCCTGTATTCCCACTGCTGGGGGCCCTGTAAACCCACTGGGCCACTGTCTACCCACTGCTGGGGGCCCTGTATACCCACTGCTGGGGGGGCCTGTACACACACTGAGGGCCCTGTATACAGGGACTGACTGGCACCCTACAGTTTGGGTCGCAACCCTCCCTCACTGGCCCGACACAGGTGAGGACGGGGGGTGGGGGGGGGGGTGATGACTGGCGGCCGCCTCACAGTCACCGCAGCTCCCGCATTATCCTATGGCTCGCTCCCAGCCGCAGCCTCGCGCTCCTCACAGCCGCTCGCTAACAGTCGCAGCCGCACGCCACTCACAGACGCTCACTCCCGGACGCAGCCGCGTGCTGATGACGTCATCGCGCGGCCAGGAGCTTCCGTTTCCGCCTGCTGCTTCAGGGACATGCGGATTATTCATGCTCCTGCAGCCGCATGACCCGTGGCACCTGGGCCAGTCCGCCCCTGCCTGTATACCACAATATGGGGGCATGTATACCCAGCTGGGGGCCTGTATACTCTGCAGGGGGAGGTGTATACTCTGCTGGGGGGCTGTCTACCAGTGATAGCCGCTGTATACCAGGATGGCGGTGAATATGTTTTCATAGTTTTTCGGGGCAAAAATAGGGGGGTCGGCTTATACACGGGTCGGCTTATACACGAGTATATATACAGTAAATGCAATATATAACGTGTGAACTCATTTAACTTACTTAGATTGCTCTGTTCCTCATGGTCACTCCGATGGAACGCAGGGAACATCTCTTGGGCGATCTCTCTCCAGGCTGTATTAATTAGGGTCGTATCCCCATACTCAGGATCTGTAGGGAGCCATAGAAATGGACGAGCCTCCACAAGTGCAATAAGACGCAGTGTGTTCACCGTGCCACGTCCTGCTGCCATGATTGCACTGATGAATGGATCGCTCTGTGTGTGCGCCTGTCAGCGCGACTCGCTTCCTGTTTCCTTAAAGCATGGTGTGTGCTGGAGAATCCCTTCCCTCGCATCATCGGCTACAAGCCTCAAAATAAGAGAAAAACCAGCGAGTTTGGACTCGCACACTTTCAGAGACACATCAGCGAGTTGTAAATGTCATTATTCGCTATTACTCGGGTCCCTATTCATTAACATTGGACTCGCTGGACTCGCAACGAGTCCCGAGTCCTTGACTCGGACTCGTTGGGGTCTTGCGATTCCGAGTCTTTTCGGACTCGCTCATCTCTAGTTTCCAATATAAAATTGATTGTGGTAATATGCCCATCCTTTTCCTCATCTTGTATTAATGTTCCCTTCCTGGCCCCCATCTTGTAGTAATGTTCCCTTCCTGGTGACCTTGTAGTAATGCCCCATCCTGGTCCCCTTCTTGTAATAATGTCCCCATCCTGGTCCTTATCTTGTTAGAATGTCCACCATCCTGATCATCCTCTGGTAGTAATGCCCCTATCCTGGTCCCCTTCTGTCACAGGTGTATCTGGAGGCACAGATGAGTCTGTTGAGGTCACTTGCAGAAGGTGGCAGCATTTGGCCAAACAGTCAAAATCCTAAATAATGTCTCTGTCCCTTTAAGAGGCATCTCTGTCCTAGTGATTACTGGAGGTCACTAGGACCCAGCAGATCTTCTCTTCAGTTGCCTACTTATTCCTCTTGGCTCCCAGGATGCACTGCTGGTGATAGATGTTCAGGTGTTTCTGGTTGCATCCCAGCTCAAAGCAGTTTTTCCTGGAGTCTGTTGGTTTTTCTGCTTGGATCTGCTCATGCTAAGTGTATCTCTTCCCTCTTGGTTTGTTTCCCTTGTGTGTCTTTTAGTTGCTATCCGGGCTGACTAGTGATCACCCTCTCTGATCCCTGTGTAGTTGTAGTCCAGGGACAGCTAGGGCAGGTATCTCGTTCGGCTACAGTTACAGAAACTGTATAGAAATGTTAGGGGAGCCAAGTGTCAGCGTTAGTTTATCTAGGGGTCACCATCTCCTCTTTAGGCCTTAGCATCAGGGATTCCTTCCTCCCTCCATCTCATCGCCTTGCGCTGGGTGTCTCCCTACACCCAGCTTGACACCTTCTTGTAGTACTGTCCCCATCCTGGTCACCTTCTTGTAGTAATGTGCCCATCCTGGTCCCTTCTTGTTGTAATGTCCCCATCCTGGTCTACTTCTTGTAGTAATGTGCCCATCCTGGTCCTCTTCTTGTAACAATGTGCCCATCATTTTCCCCATCTTGTATTAATATCCACCTTCCTGATCCCCTTCTTTTAGTAATGTTCATTCCTGGTCCCTTTGTAATAATGCCCCAACCTGGTCCCATTATTGTATTAAAGTCCCCATCCTGGTCCCCTTCTTGTAGCAATGTCCCCATCCTGGTTTTCATCTTGTAGTATTGTTCCATCCAGATTGCTGTCTTGTAGCAATGCACCATCCTGATCCTCATCTTGTTGCAATTTCCCCATCCTGATCCTCTTGTAGTAAAGCCCCATCCCGGCCCACTTCTTATAGTTATGTCAATATCCTGATCCCCCTTCTTGTAGTAATACCCCCATGCTGATCCTCATCTTGTAGTAATGTCCCCCATGCTGATCCTCTTCTTGTTGCAATGCCCCTATTCTGGTCCCCTTCTTGTAGTAATGTCCTCATCCTGGTCCACTTCTTGTAGTAATATCCCCATCCTTGTCCTTTTCTCATAGTAATGTCCCATGCTGGGCCTCATTTTGCAGTAATGTCCCCGTCCTGGTCACTTTCTTGTAATAACGTATCCATCCTTGTCTTAATATTGTTGTAATGTTCCTTTCTGACCCTCTTGTATTCATCTAGTTCCTTCCTGATCTTCTAGTAATACCCCACCCTGATCCCCTTGTTTTAGTAATGCCCCATCCTGGTCCTTGTCTTTTATTAATGTCTCAATCCTAGGCCTATTTTTTTTTAGAAATGTCCTTAATCCTGGTCCCCTTCTTGTAGTAATGCCCCATTCTTGTCCCCTTCTAGTAATATCCCCATCCTTGTCCTTTTCTCATAGTAATGTCCCATGCTGGGCCTCATTTTGTAGTAATGTCCCCGTCCTGGTCACTTTCTTGTAATAACGTATCCATCCTGGTCTTAATATTGTTGTAATGTTCCTTTCTGACCCTCTTGTAATCATCTAGTTCCTTCCTGATCTTCTAGTAATGCCCCGCCCTGATCCCCTTGTTTTAGTAATGCCCCATCCTGGTCCTTGTCTTTTATTAATGTCTCAATCCTAGGCCTATTTTTTTTTTAGAAATGCCCTTAATCCTCGTCCCCTTCTTGTAGTAATGCCCCATCCTTGTCCCCTTCTTCTAGTAATGTTCCCATCCTGGTCCTCATCTTGTAGTAATGTTTCCATCCTGGTCCTCATATTGTAGTAATGTCTCATCCTCATTCTCTTCTTGTAGTATTGTCCCCTAGTAATGTCCCCATCATTATCCTCTTCTTGTAGTAATGTCCCTAACCTGGTCCCTCATCTTTTAATAATGCACCGTATTATGACATTTTTTACAGTGATACACATACATACGCAGATTCTTCTCACCTGTCATCAGTTCTTTCAGCATCCACTTTTCTGCACATGCGGCTCACAGGCACCGTAGAACCATTGAGGATTATGGTCCTGTCTGGGGGCTGCCTACACTTGCGCTTTACTTTAGTAGTATTGGTGGCATGCGCAGAGATTAACTCACTAGACATCTCCAATGCCAGCCGCTGGTTAATCAGAGGCCAGCAGATGATGTCATATTCTGAAATCAGCTGCTGGGCTCTGATTGGCCAGTGGCTGCTATTGGTATAGCTGAGTTGAGCTTGTCCTAACAGTGATGGCAATACGATTGAAGTAAAGTGCTGGCATCAGCGACCCCTGGACTGGATCGTAATCCTCAAGGGGTCTACGGTACCTGCAGGCTGTATGAAGCAGCATCAGGGGCTGCATGTAGCCTTCTGACCACGTGTTTTAGACATCTTTCTTTAGAACTATGTATGACCTGGGAGACATCTGGGGCAGGGAGTGGATTTTTTTGTGGAATTGGCAGAAGAAGATAGGGTTCTCAATCATACACTGTAGCACAGAGATTTTCCAGAAGACTCTGAAACTGATTTACTCTGTGTGAAGCAAATACAGTCCATTATCTTAATGGGAGTTGCACCATGGACGGTTCATTCCTTCAGTATGATCATAATTTTGGGCGTGATAACCTGAGATGTCAAAGGGAATTTTTTACTATATAGCCCTCCAGAAGCCAAAAAAATTACACACCAGAAGCTCTGATAGCTGGGAGATCTTGGAACTGGAAAATTTCTTAATTTTTTAGGCCAGCTATAGAACCAAACGAAATTCTGATAATGGAAAAAATTGTGACATCTTGGAGAAAAAATCTTGTACGACCCAGATAATAGTAAACCCCTGCAACTCATGAAGAAGATCTGTTAGAAAATCCATTGAAATCTTAGTACAAAGCTCTTGTAGTATATTATATACAGTTGAAACGAAGTTTACACAAACTATATAAAAAGACATATATGCATATTTTATCACTATCTGACATGAAATCAGAATAAACCTTTCCCATTTTAGGTCAATTAGGATTCCCATAATTATTTATATTTAACAAATGCCTTAATAATGAGAGAATCTTTAAAAGGTATTTTTATTACTTTCTGCAAAGTCAATAGTTTACATACACTAAGATTACTATGCCTTTATACAATTTGGGACAGTCCATATGATGTTATGTGTTTGAAAGCTTCTGATAGGTTTATTGGCAACATCTGAGTTACCTAGAGATACACCTGTGGATGTATTTTAATGCACACCTGAAACACACTGCTTCTTTGTGTAGCATCATGGCAAGGTCTAAAGAAATCAGCCAAGATATCAGAAAGAGAATTATAGACTTGCACAAGTCAGGTTCATCCTTGGGTGCAATTTTCAGGTACCTGAAGGTGCCTCGTTCATCTATACAAACAATTATATTCAAGTGCAAACAAGATGGGAATGTCCAGCCATCATACCGCTCAGGAAGGAGATTGGTGTTGTGTCCCAGAATGAATGAGGTGCTTTGGTCTGACATGTGCATATCAACCCAAGAACAAAAGCAATAATCCTTGTGAAGAAGCTGGTAAGATTATGTCTTTATCCACAGTGATACAAATACTGTATCAACATGGGCTGTGAGGCCACTCTACCAGGAAGAAGCCATTACTCCAAAAAAACAACAAATGCAGATTCATTTTTTGCAAGTTCACACAGGAACAAAGACCTACATTTTTGGAGACATGTTCTGTGGTCTGCCGAAACCAAAATTGAACTGTTTGGTTATACTGACCATCGTTATGTTTGGATAAAATGCGCTTGCGCATGCGCAGTGCGGGACTTGAAGCTAACAGCGGCGCGGTTGTAAATACGTCACCCGGCGCCGGAAATGACGCGAATCGCGTCATACAGCCCCCACACAGCAGCGCCAGGCCGAGAGGAGAGCGGGGAGGCGCGCAGGGAGGCGCGCATTTGAATGTATGATGAAGATCATGCCTATTGAGGCGTGATAGCATGAAGAGGGACAGCCTGGCTGGGTGACTATGAATACCGTAGTCACTCATTAACATCAGTAATAAGGTACTTTTATAACGTTTAGATTCAGTTTCAATATATGCATTTAGGAGCTAAAAGGAGTGTAGGGTAAGTGTTACTATGCTCTAGGGACAGCTTTTAATAGCTTAGGAGGTGGTTTGGGGGTGACAGGATCCCTTTAAGGGGGAGAATTGGAAGGAGCAGAGATGGTTCAATTACATGAACCTTCCTGTTCAATTATGCGTCGTAAGAGTAAAGTAAGGAACACAGGACCTGGACAGTGCATCAGTCCTGCATTTTGTCTGGGCAGAATAGAAGGTGAGGATAAAATCAAACTGTAAGAAAATAGTGTCACTTAAGCTTGGCAAGGATTTAATCTGCAGGTAGATTTAAGACATACCAGATTTTTGTGGTCATTATAGGTGGTCACTGGGAATTTAGATCTACTGACAGTCCTCAAAAGCTAATTTTATGGCTAAAAGCTAATGGTTACAAATTTCTTGAAGAAGAATCAGCAGGTATGATTTCTAGATGCAGAGGAATTTATGTTAGAACTCTTGTTAAACCAGTACTAGAGACATCGACATTAAACAAGAACAATCTGTTGAAATTAGTATAGTGTTAGGCAAAAGCAGTATAAAATCGAGATTTAGGTTTTTGGAAGGGAAGGCTTGCATAACTCAAATCGACCAGTTCCAAGAATTAGCATTCTTCGGAGTTGTGGCCCTAAGAAAAGCAACCTCTTGGAAGTAGTTTTAATGAACCAACAGTAATGATTTGTAATTCCAAAGAATCAATGAAGGGCTTTTAGACCAGTGGGTTGTAGTTGTGGCCAATCTAAAATAGCAGAAATGTTTTCTAAATCCATATGCAAAACGTCAGTTGAGATTATATATTGGAGAAATAGCAGCTCATGTCGCTCAAAGAGATATTCCTATCTCCAAGATCCTATTCCAGTATTGTGTGTGAGGCTAGCTATGTGTGTGGCTGTGGCTGTCTGTGGCTCTGGCTGTCTGTGTGTGGCTGTCTGTGGCTGTGGCTGTCTGTTGCTGTAAGTATGTGGCTGTCTGTGTGTGGCTATATAAGTCTGTGTTTGGGTGTCTATGTGTGGCTGTCTGTGTGTGGCTGTCTTTGTGTGGCTGTCTTTGTATGGCTGTAGCTGTGTGTAACTGTGTGTGGCTGTCTGTGTGTGGCTGTGGCTGTGTGTGACTGTGTGTGGCTGTCTATAGGGGGTGAGATAATGCGCAAGTAGGATCTTATCTCCTTACAGATATTGGCAAGAACCTTATTGAAAGCTGCTCACCGGGAAAAGCTGTGTTACACACAACAAGTATGCACGCCTGGATACAGCTGCTGCAGGACCCACACATCCTCGATCGACGTGGCGAACAATAGTTGTATTGGGACGAAGTGCCTCAGGACCCGCTCTGCTGAATGAATGAAACCAAAAACTGGAACACTGGTTTCAATGGCTGCTCTTTATTTCTACGTGTTTTGCAGCGTTACTGTAGCGACCGGTGGTAAGGCCGCGGGTGTGTGTGTATGACTGGCTTCAACAGAATCTCCAGACTCAGATTTAACTGGTAGTAACATCTCTTTACTGTAAAACATATCTATAACACAGTCAACTGATCTAGCTGTATACATGTATATGGTGGAGTCCCTGGATCTTCACTTTATCCGGGTGCGCAGCAAGAAGAAGAAAAAGAAAACAAACAAAATGGAGATATCTTTCCCTAACTTTCCCTCAAATCACGTACCAGTCTATCACAGAAGAAGATGTCGCTCCCACGTGGCAGGCCTGGGATCTCACGATGACGGGTCCCGGTGCAGCGCTGAAGGGGGAAACTCCTCAGTCCTCTTCTTTGGTCTTCTTCCGCAGGTAACAGATTTTTGTTAGTCTCTCTCTCTGTCCTGGGGCACACCGATCAGCAGAAGGGAGATCACAGTAGCACAGATGGCTCCCTTATGTCGGTCACAGCCTCTGCACATGTAATCCGGTGGCAATGTCCTGAATTCCGGAGGCAATGTCCTGAATTTGAGTTGGACCCTCGGTAAGACAAGGTCCTGCAGACCGGGGGTTGCAACAGCGATCCTCACGGGGTATTTCTTCCCAAGAATCCGTCTGCAAAAGAGCCCTATGTCGGGAGACACCACACGCAGGTCTGTCCTGGTTGAGCTCTGGGTCTGTAATAATCTCCCGCCCTTTCTCTTCCTGGGTAAACAAAAGAGATGGTGGGGGATTTCCACCCTCTGTGATTGTTTCCGCACTTGTCCACCAGGGGGCATTAGTGGACTGTACAAAGTCCAATTCCATGTCCATTTCAATGCGGCAGTCTGAATTGTTCACCTCATTACATACCCCCCACTTAAAGGTTGGCAGTCCCTGTCAACTACCGTCGGTTCCCAGGCAGCGATGACTGTAGTTGTCACAGGGGTTGGTTGAGAAGTGGGCCATACATACTGGTCCCTGTAAGACCGTCCGGGCGGGATCCCAGCAGTGGTGCGGTCAGTGCGTCGCAAGGGTCGGTTGTTCCCCTCCTCGTCACTGTCTTTACGCCCCACTCCAGTCAGTACTCCGGGAGAGGAACTGGTCTGTGTAGGTGGGTCACCGGTCTCAGAGTCGACGTGATCTCTATGTTGAGAAATGTCCGTGACGTCAGTCATGTCAGCAGCGTCACCCCCTCCGGTTACTGTGGGAGGGGAGTCAGGCCGGGAGCGGCAGGGGCGCAACATATTTCGGTGCACAGTGCGGGTGCTGCGGCTGTCTTCACCCCGCACTCAGTATACATGTCCATTGGGGAAAGGGCGTTCGATTACCCGGTAGACTTCAGTCTCCCACTTGGCTCGAAGTTTCCCTTGAGGCTTCCTAATACGGAGCAAGACTAGCTGTCCCAACTTTAAGGGTTTCTCTTGCACGGGGAGTGGGTCAGCATGTATCTGGCCCCGGATTTGTTGACTCACCAGCCGGTGTACAGTCTCCATCTTCTGTCGGTGAGCATTTAGCCAGGAGGGGTAGTTATGGCAGACATCTTCTTCTGGGCGGAATAGGTTCAGGTCATAGACCCCTTTTCCTGGGCGGCCAAAGAGAAGGGTGTGTGGGGTGTAGCCAGTCAAGGAGTGGACCTGGTTGTTGTAGGCCCATACTAGATCTGGAAGGAATTGAGGCCATCGATCTTTCTTATCTTCGGCCAAGGTGCGGATCAGCTGGAGTAGGGTCCGGTTAAAGCGTTCACAAGCACCGTTCCCTTGTGGATGGTAAGGAGTGGTCCTCGACTTCTGGATCCCATACATCCGATGCAGCTCCTCGATGACTCTGCCTTCGAAACAAGCCCCTGGTCGGAGTGTAACCTCTCCGGACACCCATAGACGTGGATGAACTGTCGACATATGGCCTGTGCAGCCGATTCGGCCGTCTGGTCCTTGGTAGCAACAACGACGGCGAATTTTGTGAAGTGGTCCACCATGACTAGGCAGTATTGATAGCCACTGCTCGCCGTCCCGATCAGCAGATAGTCCACCGTCAACAGCTCAAGAGGCCTGGAGGTTTTAATCGTCTGGACAGGTGCACGCTGTTCAGTGGACTTGTGCAGTTCACAGGTGCGACAGGTTCTGCAGACGTCTTCGACCAGCTTGCGGAGCCCCGGACAATAGATAGATTGTTGAATCCACCGAAACGTCTTATCTACTCCGAAGTGTCCATTCCTTTTGTGGGCTTCGGCCACCATCTCACGGGCTAACTGGGCAGGTACTACAACTTGTGTGCATTCCTCCAGCATGTGAGACAAGAGAACCTTCCGGTATATCGGCCCGTGGATGGACTTGAACGTTCTGGGGGCAACGGTTTGCTCTATGGCGGGGATCGCCGCATGTCCAGCATCTTCCCATCGGCCGGCTGGGTTGTTGTCTCGCCTGCCTGTCCGCCTGTTGGTCCAGGGTGAGCTGCAACACCTGTTTCTGCAACTCTGCCACCATCTGCTTCCGTTCTTCCGTGTCACTGTTCGGGGTTCTGATACCAGTTATGGACCTGCAAGCCGCGGTATAAGTCTGGGCCTCCATGACAGGTCCTCTCGAACGTTCTATCGCTTCTTGCTTAACCTCAGCAAACGTAAGGGCCGGATTTATCCGGAGTAGATCTTGCAGTGAGCGGTTAAGGTACAGGTCTCTTAATCCAGTCACGAATTGATCTCTCAACACCAGGTCACGGGCGCCCGTACTAGCTATCTGTTCTTCTTTCCTGCAGGCTTGTTCAAGCAGTACTTGGAGGGCGTTGGCATATTGAGGGATGTCCTCCGACTCGAGTTGAGTACGCCGGAAGAACATATACCGTAATGTCCCGCATATGTGGTCGGCCCATAGCACCCGCACCAAGTCATCCAACGTACGCCGGCCCCTAACCGTCTCCAGCCTGACTGTCATCCACGCCTCCCCTCTAATGTTAGCATGGCCATTTCTGCTAAGGTCTTAGGATCAATGTTATACATCTCCCCCACTATCTTAAGTTGTTCGGTCCATTCAGTTACAGGATAGTTCCGTCCGTTAAACTTCCTCACCTGATTGACAATAGATGCCGGGGGAGCTGTCCGGTTATAAGTTACTACCGGGAGGAGATTCTGTTGATCACACATCCTGCCGACTACGCCAGATGTAGCGACCGGTGGTAAGGCTGCGGGTGTGTGTGTATGTCTGGCTTCAACAGAATCTCCATACTCAGATTTAACTGGTAGTAACATCTCTTTACTGTAAAACATATCTATAACACAGTCAACTGATCTAGCTGTATACATGTATATGGTGGAGTCCCTGGATCTTCACTTTATCCGGGTGCGCAGCAAGAAGAAGAAAAAGAAAACAATCAAAATGGAGATATCTTTCCCTAACTTTCCCTCAAATCACGTACCAGTCTATCACAGAAGAAGATGTCGCTCCCACGTGGCAGGCCTGGGATCTCACGATGACGGGTTCCGGTGCAGCGCTGAAGGGGGAAACTCCTCAGTCCTCTTCTTTGGTTTTCTTCCGCAGGTAACAGATTTTTGTTAGTCTCTCTTTCTGTCACGGGGGCACACCGATCAGCAGAAGGGAGATCACAGTAGCACAGATGGCTCCCTTATGTCGGTCACAGCCCCTGCACATGTAATCCGGTGGCAATGTCCTGAATTCTGGAGGCAATGTCCTGAATTTGAGTTGGACCCTCGGTAAGACAAGGTCCTGCAGACCGGGGGTTGCAACAGCGATCCTCACGGGGTATTTCTTCCCAAGAATCCGGCTGCAAAAGAGCCCTATGTCGGGAGACACCACACGCAGGTCTGTCCTGGCTGAGCTCTGGGTCTGTAATAATCTCCCGCCCTTTCTCTTCCTGGGTAAACAAAAGAGATGGTGGGGGATTTCCACCCTCTGTGATTGTTTCCGCACTTGTCCACCAGGGGGCATTAGTGGACTGTACAAAGTCCAATTCCATGTCCATTTCAATGCGGCAGTCTGAATTGTTCACCTCATTACATTACCATGCTCCTTCCTCAGGGAAAAACCATGTTTGTCCCCGAGGAAGGAGCAGGGTAACGCTCTGAAAGGCGTAGGAATAAAGAACACCCATTGAAACCAGTGTTCCAGTTTCTGGTTTCATTCATTCAACAGCGCAGATCCTGAGACACTTTGTCCCAATACAACTGTGTGTGGAAGTGGCTATCTGTGGCTGTGTGTGGCTATCTGTGGCTGTGTGTGGCTGTGGGGCTGTGTGTGGCTGTCTTTTTGTGGCTGTGGCTGTGTGTGACTGTGTGACTGTCTGTGTGTGGCTGTGGCTATCTGTGGCTGTGGCTGTGTGTGTGTGTGGCTGTGGTTGTGTGTTGCTGTGGCTGTGTGTCTGTCTGTGTGTTGCTGTCTGTGTGTGGCCATGGCTGTCAGTGTGTGGCTGTCTGTGGCTATAAGTGTGTGGTTATGGTGTCTGTGTGTGGCTGGGAGTGTGTGGCTGTTTTTGGTTTTCTGTGGCTGTCTTTGTGTGGCTGTGTGTGGCTGTGGCTGTCTGTGTGTTGCAGTGGCTGTGTTAGGCTGTCTGTGTGTGGCTGTGAGTGGCTATGGCTGTGTGCTGCTGTGGCTGTCTGTGTGTGGCTGTGTTTGTTCATGGCTATGCGTGGCTGTGGCTGTCTGTGTGTGGTTGTCTGTCTGTCTGCCTCTACACTACACTATACTGTATATAAAGGTCCACAATACATTCTGCATTACAGTGTGTCTATATATACTGTATGTATTTAGTGTGGACCTGTATATACAGTATAGAGCTGTGTATGCAAGATAAAGAGCCTGCAGTCTCTAATGTGTATACGGCCGACAGTCACTAATGTATATACGGCCGACAGTCTCTAATGTGTTTAGGGCCAGCAGACTCTCATCAGTTTCTAAAGTGCGTAAGGCTGTCGGTTTCTAAAGTAAGTCATTGGTTTCTAAGGTACATAAGAAAGTCGGTCTCTAAAGGGCAAAAGGCTGTCAGTCTCTAAAGTGCGTAAGGCCGTCGGTCTCTAAAGTGCGTAAGGCCGTAGGTCTCTAAAGTGTGTAAGATCGGCAGTCTCTAAAGTGTGTAAGGCCAGCAGTTTCCATTGCTTATACGGCCCGCAGCCTTCTCTATTGTATATTTGGCTTGCAGCCGTCGCTATTGTGAATTCTCTAAATGAATACATATTATTAATCTATATTGTGTACAGCCAGCAGCAGTCTCTATTGCGTATTCAACCCAAAGCAGGTCTCTACAGAACAAGGACACCTGAATAAGAGTCTTCATTTACAAAAAAATTGGCTTGTTGTGACTCATGTGAAAGCAAAGGGAGGATGAATAGGAGGATTATTATGTGATTCATACATAAAAAAGCCAAATTGTCACTGAAATAATTTTTTTTCTATGTATTAAAAATTGTGCAAAGATAGAGAAATGATCAATGATGATAGATATGATAGATAGATAGATAGATAGATAGATAGATAGATAGATAGATAGATAGATAGATAGATAGATAGATAAATGTGAGTGCTGTGCATTTCTTTCTGTTTTGTGTATAACGTATGGAGTTTCTGGCTTCATGTCTGCAATTTGCACCCTCATCACCCACAGGTGGTCTGAGGTTGAGATAGTGTCCACTTGAAGTACTACAGGATTATCTATTATCAAGGTTTTTATTGCTTATTAAAAATGTCCCGTGTGGACTGTGTGAAAGTGTTACAGTGTTTGACATACACTATACATACATAAACTTCCCCCACACCCAAGAAAACACAATATCTATTGCAATACAGAAGAAATGTTGATTCTATATATGTCACCTGGGCAGTGCTAGTGTCACATATAATACCCAGCGGATTGTCTGGTTGTAAGTCTCCAGACATAAACCGCAAAGGTATTACTAGTCCGTCTGTCACTTATAGTCACTGTTCATATGTATCACAAGCGGAGTCCCCAATTAACATTTGTGTAAGGTCGGGTCTCCAATGATACGTAACACTTATTATCATGCATTTAACATCCGCACATGCAGCAGATGATGTATAACACATATATGACCACCGGTTGTGATCTTTTAACGCCCGACGCGTTTCGCCTTTCTTATCTTGTAAAGGCTCTTCAGGGGCTTATGCATCAGGATATATGATACCATACATCAGATGGTGAGCGGGTTCCTTATGATACGTAGGTAGCCCTTGTTGTGAGATCTCGTCCCAGGCTACTTTCCTTATCTCAATTGGAGATGGAATGTGATCCTATGTATATATATATATGTGGGGATCTCATGTCCACAGAGTGTTCTTTCTGTAAACACAGGAGAAAACTGAGGTAGTCATACTACATATAGAACGTCCCCAAAGGGAAGTTTTAACTATGAGAGTTTGTTTTTAAATTTATATAGAGACCTCCACCTTTACAGAGAGGTGATCATATTCAAGTACAAATGGAACCCACTGTGTCAATATGTAACCAAATGATATTTATGGTCGTACCTATCACATCGTCTTGTTCCAACACCCTTCCCAACACCCTTCACAAGAAGATGTGATAGGTACGACCATAAATATCATTTGGTTACATATTGAAACAGTGGGTTCCATTTGTACTTGAATATGATCACCTCTCTGTAAAAGTGGAGGTCTCTATATAAATTTAAAAACAAACTCTCATAGTTAAAACTTCCCTTTGGGGACGTTCTATATGTAGTATGACTACCTCAGTTTTCTCCTGTGTTTACAGAAAGAACACTCTGTGGACATGAGATCCCCACATATATATATATACATAGGATCACATTCCATCTCCAATTGAGATAAGGAAAGTAGCCTGGGACGAGATCTCACAACACGGGCTACCTACGTATCATAAGGAACCCGCTCACCATCTGATGTATCGTATCATATATCCTGATGCATAAGCCCCTGAAGAGCCTTTACAATATAAGAAAGGCGAAACGCGTCGGGCGTTAAAAGATCACAACCGGTGGTCATATATGTGTTATACATCATCTGCTGCATGTGCGGATGTTAAATGCATGATAATAAGTGTTACGTATCATTGGAGACCCGACCTTACACAAATGTTAATTGGGGACTCCGCTTGTGATACATATGAACAGTGACTATAAGTGACAGACGGACTAGTAATACCTTTGCGGTTTATGTCTGGAGACTTACAACCAGACAATCCGCTGGGTATTATATGTGACACTAGCACTGCCCAGGTGACATTTATAGAATCAACATTTCTTCTGTATTGCAATAGATATTGTATTTTCTTGGGTGTGGGGGAAGTTTATGTATGTATAGTGTATGTCAAACACTGTAACACTGTCACACAGTCCACACGGGACATTTTTAATAAGCAATAAAAACCTTGATAATAGATAATCCTGTAGTACTTCAAGTGAAACAAATTGGATATCTTCATACCTAAAAAATCGGTGAAAACATTGAGATAGTGTCCACCCACTTGAGAGTGGGACAGGGAGGAAAAGGAGGACAGGGTTGTCAATGTTAGGACTCATCAGACCTGGGGTCACCTTGTCGCGGTTGATGAGCAAACAGACATTGGCCAATGTATGTACCAAAAACCCCAAAAAAATTAAAAAAAAAAAATTTTGAGTTTTTTTAAAAAAAACGTAAGTTTTTAAATTTTTTCCTCAAATATTGCTTGTTAGCATGTGTGCATCATTGGAAGTAGCTGAGTGCTGCAGAGAATTTTTTTCTAGCAGTTAGTAGATAGATAGATAGATAGATAGATAGATAGATAGATAGATAGATAGATAGATACAAAAGAGAAAAAAAAGAGAAAAAAAAGAGAAAAAAAGAGAAAAAAAGAGAAAAAAAAGATAGATAGATAGATAGATAGATACAGTAGATAGATAGCTAGATAGATAGATAGTTAGATAGATAGATAGATAGATAGATAGATAGATAGATAGATAGATAGATAGATGGAAAGGATAGATAGTTTCATTGTTAGTCGAAACATCATGCCACATGGGCTAAACTAAAGTCCATATTTTTGCTCTATTTTGGTGTGCTGCCTGATTTTTCCTTTTTATTATCATCTGCTTTGGACACAGTGGATCCAGGATAAATTTGCACCCAGGTTTCTTCATATAATTTTTTGCTATTCCTGTTTTTTTTCTCTAGATAGATAGATGGATAGATACAGATCAAATGCCTATATAATGACAAATCTCCCTACATATTGTAAGCTTGCACCTTTTTAGAAGCCTTGATGTGGCGCTGAAGGTTGTTTAACCATGTATTAAGCTAAAAAATAAATAATTTAAAAAAATAATGTGGGCTCCCCCCTATTTTTGATTGCCAAATAGAGTAAAGCTGACAGCTGCAGCCTGCAGGCCACAGCTAGCGGCTTTACTTTGGTTGGTAATTCAAAACAGAGGTCACCCCATGCAATTTTTAAAAATGATTGTTTATAAATAAATAAATTATTTTTAAGAAATGGCGTTCATTTTGTAAAACTAGCCAAGGTAAAGCTGACCACTGTGGTCTGGTGTTCTCAGGGAGGGGATGGCCTTCCCCAGCCTAAAAATAGCAGGCTACAGCCAACCCAGAAGTGGCGCACCACTGCAGCTCTTCCAACAGCCCTGATGCATTTGCAAATGGGATAATGGTAGAGTTGATACCAGCTGGGTATTGTCAGCTGACATCAATCCCAGAGGTAAGTAATGTTGAGGTTTCAATCAGATACCCGACATTACAAACAAGTCAGAAATTATACAAATAACCACACCACTAATCCTTTTATTTGAAAATAAACTCCCCAATATATTCCCCTTTCACCAAAGTTTCACCAGTTGGCTCCGGGCAGTGTGACAAGCTATGACATCACTAAGGTTATCTGAGGTCACACAGCAGATATAATGCTGGGGCAAATCCTGTTATGTGATCTGTGATAACCTCAGTGACATCCGCACTTGGAACTCTTGCTGTCTTGTGAGAACCACGATAGCATGCAAGAATTACCTGCGAGATCTCGAAAGGGGATATCTTGCTCAAACACGTACATGTAAGGAGCAGTGACATCAAGGAGTACACTGCAGTTTAAACTTGCGGGATAGCCCTGTTTGACTTCTCGAATCTCAACTTGCATCCCCTTGCCGCCCCCCAATATCCCATTATGGTACCTGCAAGAAAACACACACACATACCATACACATCCCCACACACCCACCTTTTTCTCAACAGTCCTCCGTGGTCCATGCTGTATGTATTCCGAGTGCTGCTCTGAATTTTCTGGCTCAGCTAACTTAGATGTAAGCCACTGGCCAATCAGAGGCCTGTATGTAACGTCATGCGCCAATGTTAGCTGCTGACCTCTGTTTGGCCAGAGGCTGCTATTGATGGCACTGAGTCAGTGAGCTTGTCTGAGCAGCGCCCAGAATACAGCGGTGGTCACCTGGACAACGGTGGCGGGCTGCGGTAAAAAAAATGAAAGATGCATGCCAAGGTGTTCTGTTCCACAGGCATGCTTCAAAACAAAACTTTGGTAGGTCTTACTTTCAGGGAAGACCTTACATTTAGCAGTTCAGCAAAACCTCTACCAGGTGTTATTCTTGGTGGATGTCTTATTTTTAAGGAAACATGGTATCTGTCTATTCACCCATCAGATGGAAGAGCTGAAAACTCGAGAAAGCTTAAAAACTCTTAATGCTCCCTTAAAGTGACTGGGTTGAAAGCTACCGCAAGACCCGATAGCTGTGAACTCAATTAACCTTAAAGTTACCAGAGTTCTCTGTCACCATGTCTTCCAGTGGCTGTTTTAATCTTAAGGGGTTGTTTAAAGGTACCTTTACACGCCGCCACTGTGCCTAGCAACAGGTATCCACCGCATGTGCACACGCACGTTTTTAATGGTGGATATCGATCGCTGATGCCGCATATATACGCCGCCATTACGTTCTCCACTGAAGGTATCTTTGTTCCCCCGAAGTTCCGACAGATCCTGCGGCTAACTTCCTGTTGAATACCTTCCCTGCTCTACACGCCGCTACCACAAAGGAATATAGGCGTACATATTTCGCGCCGTAAGTACATAGGCGTTACAGAGTTGTGTATTTTGTGATGCACAAGCGTTGATTGGACAACGCAATAGCGTCATGATTGGCTAGCCTGCGCAGGAAGGCTGGCTAATACATGACGCCATTGCAATTGTGGACTGTGAATGGATAGCTCTTTAAATATGGCGCCCTGTGATGGGATAGCCAATGGTTACAGAGTAGCCCCCACCAATGATCGCTGATGGGCGTGTTATCCATGACGCCGTGGCACGCCCTGGGAGTTCACTAGGCGACACAACATCCATGCCTGTGCCCCGTTTACACACCACTACCATGGCAATTGTGCCTTTCTGTTTTTGAGCACGACTCAGCAACAGGTATCTGAGTCAACTGCAGGACACCGGGAGTAACTGCCCTATTTACACGCCGCCATTTCGTAGCAATTTCATGGCAACAGGCACAATTATCCCCAGTGCCCGGCAGTTGCTACCTTCCTGTGGTGGCGTGTAAAGGGGCCCTAAGGGACATGTCAATTTTCCTGGAGATCACAACTGCTGACACATCTGGATATTATGAAATCTTTTAAGGTGGGGTCACACGTGGCGATGTCGCCCGTGACATCTCCGAAAAGTGACGTAACAGCGATGTCGCGGGCGATATCACAAGTGCGTCGCGCTGTGTGACAGCGCGACGCAACTGCAAATTATCGCTGGTTGCAGGTTGACAGGTTTATGAACATGTTCATGAACCTGTCAACCTGTGACCAGCGATTAGGCTGGATCGCGCCGTCTGACACTGTTGGCGGCGCGATCCAGCCTATATCGCAGCGTTGCTGAGGATCGCTCGCTGGGCTGAGCCCAGCCCAGCGAGCGATGGCTCCGCCCACATCGCAGCCGCGTCACCGGCTCATCGCTTCCGACATCGCCGGCCAGAATCGCCACGTGAGACTCCACCTTTAAAGGTTCACAGCATGCTGGTAACTCAACACTTAGAATTTTGAGGAAGCTTAAAAGCTATCTTAAAGGGAAGTTTAAAGGAGATTTTAGGGTTCCTGGAGTTTACAGCTGCTGGCACATATGGAGGTTATAAACTCTTCCCAAGGTTCACAGTCTGCAGATGTCCCAACACCTGGAAACTTGAGGAAAAACTCTCTTAAAGGCTCCCTTAAAGTCACCGGGTTGAATGCTACTCCAAGAGCCGATGGCTGTGACCTCAGGTAACCTTAAGGTTGATAGAGTTCTCAGCCACTGGGTCTCCGGCAGCTGTTTTGACCGCAAACCTTAAAGGGATCTTTAAGGGACATTTTAGGGTTCTGAAGAGATGCTGAATTTTATCGATTTTGAGAAAGGTGTTCAGGAATTTGATCCCGAATCCAAATGGGGAAGGCCTATTTTGAATTTGAGATTTGCAAGCTTTCTTTTTTAATATGTTAGCTCAACTCTAGTAATTATGAATACCTAAGCTGCAATGCCCTGCACAAGGTAAGATACATAGCTAAATCAGGAGAACTATACTACATTTCGAACTTGAGGTATTTGCTAATAATAATATCATTACACCTGCTATGTATTGAATAGGATCTTAGAGATAGGAATATTCCTTTAATTAGACATAAAAGTGGTTTTGTAGTTGTTTCTTCTGAATGGAATAAACAGGAAGATGATGATAAGAGTTTAGGTCTCTGTAGAAAATTAGGATATTAGTCATTTAAACTAGTATATATGGTACAGAAAATCACAAAAGATCTCATTAACAAAGTGCTGGAGCATATTTGGAGCTTTGTATAATCTGAAAGACATAACTAGGTACTCAAAAACCCCATAACAGCTATTGAATGCTGCCTTCCATACATCCTTCTCTGTGATAAAGGTTAGTTTAAGAGCTCCATACAGATCTAATTTGGTAAAGATGGTGAAACTTTAACCTTGTCAAATAATTCAGGGAGGATGGGCAATTGAAAATGGTCTGGGTGGTTCAATACCTGGAAAAAGGGAAACTGCGCAGTGAAATGATTGATGAGGAGATAGTGTCTTGATCCTTTGATTAGAGAAGACATCTGCAAGTACTGGTAAGGAGAAATACTTTTGTAAGAAATGGAGGTAGAGTAGACTTTCAACACATATGGCTGTAGTAGACACAAGAATCATCAGCTTTTTATCTGGCTTCTTTTTAAATTGTAAGTCCACTCAGTTGGCGAGATAAATGACATCAAAGGAGGAAAGACAATCTTTACCTGCAAGTTCACCTATAATACGGTTAGTTGGAAAGCGTCACTGCTTAAGGCCAATTCAGGAGTCATGGAACAGAACTCTATGACATAACATCCCACAGAGTTAGTTATTTGTCTAATTAGATACAATATGAAGTTAGTGACTAAGTGGACATGGCTTGGTTTGTCAAACACTCTATGAAAGGCAGACAGGAAGGAAGGGAGGGAATGCAGAATAGGATCATCCCACTTCCATAGCAGTGCAGCCCACAATAACAAATGTAAGGCTCCTTTCACATCAGTGGTTTGTTGATGTTCCCGGCAAATCCGGCAGATGGGGCAGCATCTGGCGGATCTTCCACCTAAACGGCCAACTTGCGGCATCGATCCAGCAAGCCCCATGCATTCTCTATGGGGCTTACGGTTGGGTGCGACAAGCTTGCCGGATCGTTTTTTTGACCTGCCGCAACTGCCTAATTTGCCAGATCGTGACAAAAAAACACATTTGCTGCACCTGCCACAAACACCATAGAGCATGAATGGGGGCTTGCCGCAGGTGTATTGCAAGTCAACCTTTAGGCTGCATACTCACAGTCTGTAGTCACAGCATTTTGGACACAGCGTCTCACCGCTATGTCCAAAACGCTGTACCGAATAAGCATAGTGGATGGGAGTTCTAGAAATCCCATGCCCACTATGATTAACTTGACCGCAGCATTCTTTTAGCTGCGGTGCAGGTTGCCGGCATTTTGCTCCTCCGCAGCATGTTCATTTCAGCTGCGGAGTCGGAAGTGGCTGTCATCGGGTGCAGGGAGGGAGATGCCACCCTGCACACACCGCACATGGTGAGTACAGAGTGGCTGCGGTCTCCCTACAGGCACCTGTGGGTTCAGTTAGGTCCGGAAGAACTGCGTTAAACACACAGCTCCTCTGGATAGTGAGCACATACCCTTAGGCGGCAGATGCGGTAAATCTACCGGATCTGCCGCTTTCAGCAAAAAATGCTGCAGTGAAAGCAGCCTTAAATTGTAATTTTCCACCAGTCAGAAAAAATTGTTGGAGGATAAAGCTCAAAGTGTACAAAATGGTTTATTGGATCAAAAAAGTCCTGCTTTGGCAGCAGACAAAACTAAGCAATGTATGGGGGGACTCAGTAAACCCATATATTGTTTGTTAGTGGTCACTAAAGAGTTCTGCACTGTATCTGCCATCAGGCTGGTGTCCCATTGGCACCAGTTCTAGTTCAGCTATGTTTTTATTCACTGGTGTCCAAAACTGTGCTCAATATATCATGTATGGTCTCATTTACAATTTCTATAGAGACAGACCTATGTTCTTGTCATGAGCCTATTTGCCCCTTATGATGCCTTCTATGGTTGTATTTGCCTTGTGTAGTGGTCCGGTATAAGGGTGTGTGCTCACGGTCCGGAGGAGCTACGTGTTGGATGCAGCTCCTCCGGACCTGAGTGAAGCCACGGGTGGCCGCAGGGAGACCGCAGCCACCCTGTATTCACCATGTGCGATGGGTGCGGGGGCGGCTTCTCCCTGCAGTCACCTAATGGCAGTCGCTTCCGACTCTGCAGCATGAAATGAACACGCTCCAGAGGAGCGGACTCCCGGCAACCCGCACCGCAGCTCCAAACATGCTGCGGACGGGTTAAGCATAGTGAGGATGGGATTACTTGAAATCCCATCCACTATGCTTATACTGTACTACGCAGCATTTTGGACACAGCGGCAAGACGCTGCATCCAAAACACTGTGTATACTGACCCTGAGCACACACCCTTATTCTTTTTGGGTTTAATTTTGCTCTTACTACCTAATTGGCTGCAAAATATGGTTCTCCAAAAGAGAACACCTCTCATAAATTGATATAATTATTACCCGTTAAATGTGCTCAATAAAATACCTTATATCTGAACTTGACAAGATAAAGCCTATACGTTTATATTATTTTACAATTGTACTTAAATAGACTTTACATGAAGAGCTACAGTATATCTGTATCTGAGTTATCTATCCATATGCATGGACGTGTGGGGCAGACTAACAAGTATCAGATTTCCCACATATAATTATGATATATTATATACAGGACATTGCATGTGAAAACATCTAGAGTTACTAAATTGTTTATTTGTTCTGCATTTTTTTAAATTTTCTAACTAAAAAGAGAGCAGTATAATAAAATGTATAACCTTGTACATAGGGAGGAGTATTATCATTAAACATTTCTTGTCCACAGGTGCAGTATTTTAGTAGTTATATTTTGTACATATATTTTAGTATTAAAGTACCGTAGTTATATTCTTGTACATCGTGGCAAAATTAAAGTAAATCTTTGTATATAGGAGCAGTATTAAAGTAGTTATATTTGTGTACATGTGTTGGTACTATAGTAGTCATAATATATATTATATATATATTACATATATATATTATATAGTAGTTGTGTACATGGGGTGGTATTATAGTAGTTATATTCTTGTGCATAGGGGCATTATTATAGTATGTACAGTATAATCTTGTATATAACAACGATATTATAGTAGTTATATTCTTGTACATAGGAGCAGTATTATATTTGTTATATTCTTGTACATAGGAGCAGTATTGTGGCGCCCCGTAACGAGTGCGTCACAGGAGGGTATTGCAGCCATAAATGCAGCCGCGATATTCTCCGACCCAGCAGTCATATGGTTAACTGAGAGATCCAAAACCCTACATGCATCACTGAACATAGAGGGCCAATCCAAGGTCCTCGTGGGCGGAGTGTAAGGGTAGAGTAGGAAAAGTACAGACTTTAGTTAGTTAGTCGAGTCTAGAGTCTGGGAGAGTCGAGAGAAGACACAGACTTGAACTTGGAGTAGGAGCGGGGGCTCTGCACCTCGTGCAGCCCCCGGGCCGTCACTGGTCGAGTGTTAGCACCTGAGGCCTCAACAACCGGGATCGGGCATCACCAACCATGGGTTCCAAAATACCCCCGTGCCCAATTCACAGCCGGTTCACTGGTACCGAAGCTGGCAGCAGTTCACCTCTGCTACGCGAACCAGAAGCGTGGAGGAGCAGCTTCACAGGAGCACCCCACCACCAGCCACATTCCAGTCGTCTAACCAGCGGTGTACCCACCGAGGGATCCAAGGCTCCCCAAAACATCCATAACGTACATCTTGGATAGGGATTGAAGCAGCCTCCCCGTACCCGACCTGGTATTCCTGGGCGACAATGGCAACTACTTAGCTAGAATGGAGGAACACTACGGATCTCTGAGGGACACCTATCACTGCTATGTCCGCCCAGTCTGCTACCCGTTAACTGTATACCATGTACTGCCTGCTGGTTCAAGTAAAGACCCATTACAGAGACTTTCAGTGTCCGTGCTTCCTTATGATTGCATCCGTCCGCACACAAGGTAACCGCAGCTGCCGCACAACATCTTAAGCAGCTGCAGCCTCCGGGGATCACCGCTCAGCCTGTGGGGAGCGTTCCATCTTGCTGCTATCCATCCCCCGGAGGTTCCGCAGCGTTGGTAACAATTACCGAACTACTCATAGGTGGCGTCACGAAAAAATTAACCCCTTTAATCTGTTCCTACAAGACATCTTCAACTTTTGATCTGCACTCAACCGGGCCTCACTACCGGCAGGCGCGGCCCACCCGTGACAAGGAGGAAGGAGCTTCAGCCTGTCTAAACCGGAGTCCACGGGCTTACGGTGAGTCAGTATTATAGTAGTTATATTCTTGTATATAGGAGCAGTATTCAGGGCCGTATTTACACTTAGACACTTGTGAGCCTGTGCCTAGGGTGGCAGATGCAGGGGGCGGCACCAGGGGAGCGTTTTTTTTTTTTTTACCTCCCTCCCCTCCCCCAGACTCCATATGAAAACTGGAGTCTTTGTGGGGGAGGGGGTGTGTCGCGGTGCAGAGCGCAATGCAGCTGGCATTGCATTGCCGCCCGGCGCCCGCATGTGAGAGCGATCACGCTCACAGGAAGCCACTGGGAGCTCTGCAGAACCTGGAAGTGCGGGTTCCATACAGCTCTGCTTCTTCCTGTCCCGTGATGGCTCCAAGAGCTGCTGCTGTGGTGGAGGCAGTGGCGGTGCTGGCAGCTCCCCCACCCAGCCGGTTCCCCATGGACCCAGAGAATGGGGGATCAGCCGGCCCAAGCGAGTGGGCACTGAAGAGGCTGGAGGATGGACCTGGTGTGGCTGGCGGTGGCACTCACTGTGCTCAGAGGGAGCCCGGCTAGCCCGACCAATGTGAGCAGCCTGAGCCAGCACCAGGTGAGGGAAACTGTGCAGGGGATAGAGGACAGAGGATCAGGGGACTGAGGAGAAGAGGACAGAGGGGCAGAAGGACAGATACAGGGGGGCAGAAGGACAGGAACAGGGGGGACAGAGGAGAAGAGGACAGAGGCAGAAGACAGGACAGGGGGCAGAGAGAAGAGGACAAGGGCTAAGGCAGGACGGGACAGAGGAGAAGACGAGCAGCAGGAGGGACAGAAGAGAGGAGGATGGGGGTGCAGCAGGCCTGAGCGAGCGGGTGTGGTGCCCCTGCGACCAGGAGGCCACATAGGGAACTGCAGCCAGGTAAGACAGGAAGACAGTTTACACAACACCCTCACAGACATCCCAGACACCACTAGAGGGCAGCACCCAACCCGGAGTCCGGGACTCTAGGGGGGCAAGGGGTGGTGGGTTTAGAGAAAAGTGGGTGGGACAGCAAGTAGGTCAGGAGATAGATGGTAGAAATAGAGAAGGGGAGGAGGAAGGAGTCAGTAGGCCGAGGTAGGCTGAGCAGTACAGACCAGAAGCACACGTCCTGGAGGAGTGGGGTGTAAGGAGCGCAGAATCCAAAGAGCCAGTGTGTACCCATGGAGAGAAAGCCCATCCAGAGCCAGCACCCCAGGAGTGTGAGGAAAGAGAGGACCAGCAGCACTGGGTCCTAGTAACACAACCGAGATGACCAACTGCAGGCGGAGTAGCCTTCTGTATGGAACCTGAGTCACACGGTAGAAGGGAGCCTGATAGAGCCTAGCACAGCAGGACTATTGGAGGCTAGGCTAGTAGCAGAGTGTCGGCTCTGAAGGGGACCGACGATTCACCCGGTTTCACCAAACTACCGACGGGGAGCTCTAACTCCACGTTAGAGTTCCTACCCCAAAGGACAGGCATCTCAGTGGCGACCACGAGGACCCACAGGGGTCCGAGTACCGCTAAACTGTCCGGCAACACACACACAGTGAGAGAGAAAGAAAGAATAAGGCCTGGAAAGGACAGAGAAAGAGTGAGGGGTCACAGAGAGGAATAACCTGTCTGCAGAGAGTAAAGAGGAACCCGGAGGGGAAAGTTGTAACCCGTGTAAGGACTGTACTTAAACTGCTGTACTAAAAGAACTGCAAAGTAAATACGATGAATCCTGCTTCTGACTCCCTTGCATGATTCCCGATTGCCTGTGCATGATTCCCTCCAACAGGACTGCATAGAGATCCCACCTGGAGAGCCACAGCTCTGGGCACCAAACAAAGGAAGGCTGCAGCAGCAGGACAGTAAGTGCACTGCACCTATCACAAGCCTACACCATACACCTTAACATCACTGCCCCGGGAACTAAGTTCTATCTGCGGAGAACTATTCCATCTATAGCTGCTTTAACATCATTCACGGAGGTTTGCAGCAGCGGTGGTCCCACTATTTACCACAAGCCGTGGGTGGCGTCACGACAAACATTTATCCCCTGTAAATATTCCCCTTTTACTTGCCAGGGCCCGGGACAGGTCCGGTCCAGGACCTCCGTGACATCCCGCAGCAGCAAACCCGGTCGGGTACCAAGTACCGCGTCCCAGTGGGCTCGACACGGGCACTGAAGGCTGAAGGATGTAGTGACTGGCGGCGGAGCTTCTCCTGCTGCAGGGACTGCTGCTGCTCAGTCTGCACATCACTGTGCTCAGAGGGGGCCCGCCAGCCTGGCCAATGTTAGCAGCCTAAGCCAGCACCAGGTGAGGACCCAAGAAGTGTGGGGAAACTGCAGGGGATAGAGGACAGAGGAGCAAGGGATTGAGGAGAAGAGGACAGAGGGGCAGAAGGACAGAAACTGGGGAACAGAGGAGAAGAAGAGCAGCAGCAGGGACAGAGGTGAGGAGGGCGGGGGTGCAGCAGGGGCAGAGGAGAGGAGGACGGGGGTGAAGGAGGACAGAGGAGCAGCAGGAGGGACAGAGGAGAGGAGGACAGGGGTGCAGGAGGACAGAGGAGCAGCAGGATGAACAGAGGAGAGGAAGACGGGGGTGCAGGAGGACAGATGAGCAGCAGGAGGGACAGAGGAGAGGAGGACAAGGTTGAAGGAGGACGAGGTTGAAGGAGGACAGAGGAGCAGCAGGAGGGACAGAGGAGAGGAGGATGGGGGAGCAGGAGGACAGAGGAGCAGCAGGAAGGACAGAAGAGAGGAGGACAGGGGTGCAGGAAGACAGAGGAGAGGAGGATCTAGGTGCAGAAGTACAGAGGAGCAGCAGGATGGACAGAGGAGAGGAAGGACGGGGGTGCAGGAGGACAGAGGAACAGCAGGAGGGACAGAGGAGGGGAGGACAGGTGTGCAGCAGGACAGAGGAGAGGAGGACAGTGGTGCTGGAGGACAGAGGAGCAGCAGGATGGACAGAGGAGAGGAGGACGGTGGTGCAGGAGGACAGAGGAGCAGCAGGATGGACAGAGGAGAGGAGGACGGTGTTGCAGGAGGACAGAGGAGCAGCAGGAGGGACAGAGGAGAGGAGGACGGTGTTGCAGGAGGACAGAGGAGCAGCAGGAGGGACAGAGAGAGGACTGGGGCTGTGTGTGGTGATAATGGCGGCTGTACCAGGTGTCTCTGCCTCCATGTGGCAGCCGCCACCATCCTGTGTTGGGAGGGTGTGGCATGCTGGGAGTTGTAGTTCTCCGGCCTGTATGGGTGTTACTGTATGGTTTCTGATCAGTGTATTCGGTGCTGGGAGTTGTAGTTCTCCTGGGCAGGCTCAATGTTCTCCCGCAGCCTGTCTGTGGTTATTGTGCCTCTTCTTGGATGTCCTCAGCTCTGTGCTGTGCACAGACAGTGTACCACCATGTCCCCAGCTCCGTGCTGTGCACAGTGTACCACCATGTCCCCAGCTCCATGATGTGCACAGTGTACCACTATGCCCTCAGCTCTGTGCTGTGCACAGTGTACCATCATGTCCTCATCTTCGTGCTGTGCACAGACAGTGTACCGTATACTGTCTGTGCACAGCACAGAGCTGGGAACATGGTGGTACACTGTGCACAGCACAGAGCTGGGGACTTGGTGGTACACTGTGCACAGCACGGAGCTGGGGATATGGTGGTAAAGTGTGCACAGCACTGAGTTGGGGACATGGTGGTACACTGTGCACAGCACGGAGCTGGGAACATGTTGGTATACTGTGCACAGCACGGAGCTGGGGACATGGTGGTACACTGTGCACAGCACAGAGCTGGGGACATGGTGGTATGCTGTGCACAGCACAGAGCTGGGAACACGCTGGTATACTGTGCACAGCATGAAGCTGAGGACATGGTGGTACACTGTGCACAGCACAGAGCTGAGGACATGGTGGTACACTGTGCACAGCACAGAGCTGGGGACATGGTGGTACACTGTCTATCGCCACCTTAAAATCAGTCTGTTTTTCATCCAGGAGAGTCGGATGAGTGACATCCGTTTTTTGGTCTGTTTGGCAACTGCTGTGCGAGTGTCCGACATTTTTCTCAGATTCTCAGATCACATCCGTGTGCAATCCGTTTGTTTCCTCAGCAGCTATTAGTGTAGAATCATTTACAGGAACATTTTACAGTGTTCTCAGCTGCAGAATGAGAATGTATCAGTGAAAAAAATGGATGCCTCTCGGATGGTCCGTGTGTGGTCCATGATTTTGTCAGACCCATAGACTTGCATTAGCGAGTATCGCACGAAAATCACATACTGTCGCAGCATGTTGCGACTTTTTTCTCATCCTAAATCTGGATGATAAAAAAGCGTCCGCCACTCGCCAATCTGCTCTCAGAGATTGATTGCAATGCGAGAAAATCACACATTGCACTCATCAGAGTTTCACGCCAGTGTGTTCGTACCCTAATACTAAAATCCATATAGTAATCCTACTAGTATAGGGAGGGTTATAGCGCAATTAGTACACACTCCATACTTCTTGTTATTAACCAGTTAATGCTCTCTTGTCCACCGCACTGCAGTGTCAAAAGAGGACAACAGCGAGGCAGACAGCAACATGGCATCAGAGAGTCCCTGACCTCCAAATAGAAGATCCTCAGATCCTGGTATTGTGACATAATATTAAGAATAATATTTTTTGCACTTATATTACACAATGAACTCCATAGCATTATACATACATCATCAACACTGTCCACATTAGGGCTCACAATGTAAACATCCTATCAGTATCACTTGGAGAATAAACTTGCACATAAAACAATTAAAATCATTAAAAGATTATTTTTTTTTGTATTTATCTCAAGGCACTCTGTCTGCAGGATTTTACCCCTACAAAGCTTGTATATGTGCTACATGGAATGTGGGGGGAGATGCTACATGAAACTTGGGGGTACGGCCACGACAGGGGGGATTGTCCGCAATTGGTGGGGTGCAATGTGAAGGGGAGGGGATTGTCTGCAACGGGGCCGCTACGGGGAGGGCTGAGGCAGGGGGAGGGGCCACAGGGGGGGCGTCGACCGCTGACAGTGCCTAGGCAAAAGGAACTCCAAATACGGCCCTGGCAGTATTATAGTAGCTATATTCTCATACATGGGGGCAGCATTATTATATCAGTTATATAGGCTGGTTTCACACTGCAGTTTTTTCACTGATCAGGTTCGAACAGGTTTGTGTGTCAAAACCAGGAGGTCTCCAAAACTCAGAACAGGAGTCAATCTTTCAATTCACAACCCTGCAAAATTGAATTTTTTGAAAAATATAAGAGACATTTTCACAGATTTTTATGTAATTTGGTGGCTGATTACGACAATGACCTCCATTTTTTTCCATCACGTAAGGATTTTTTGTAAAACCAAGATTGATATTTTTGCTAAAATCCTATTTAAAAGGAATTCTGTAGAACAATTGCACATGTAATATCTGGCAACAGTGGTTTTTATCCATTTAAATTTATATAGAAGTATACAGAGGCCCCCCGCTGGCACATGGCCCCTCCTCCGGTATACAGAGGTCCCCTGCCTCCGCAGTGATCTCACCCTCCGGTGTCCACAGGCACCCGAGGTCCTCCGTCCATTCTCCTCGCTGTATGCCGGGTTTGCTGAGAGCGGCGCAGCAGGGATGACGTCATTACTGCGCCCGGTGGTCACATGTAGAACCCGCCTGCATACAGCGAGGAGAGTGGACGGAGGACCACGTATGCCTGCGGACATCGGAGGGTGAGATCAATGCGGAGGCAGGGGGCCTCTGTATACCGAAGTGGGAGCCGTGTGCCAGCAGGGGCCTCTGTACCCCAATGGGGGGCCGTGTGCCAGCAGGGGGGGTCTCTGTATATTAGTAGTTATATTCTTGCATATATAGGGTAGTATTATTGTAGTTATATACTTGTACATAGGGGGCAGTATTATAGTAGTTATATTCTTGTGCATAGGGGCAGTATTATAGTAGTTATATTCTTGTATATAGGGGCAGTATTATAGTAGTTATATTCTTGTACATAGGGGCAGTATTGTAGTAGTTATATTCTTGTACATAGGGCACAGTATTATAGTAGTTATATTCTTGTGCATAGGGGACAGTATTATAGTAGTTATATTCTTTATATAGGGACAGTATTATAGTAGTTATATTCTTGCACATAGAGGGTAGTATTATTGTAGTTATATTCTTGTACATAGGGGGTAGTATTATAGTAGTTATATTTTTGTGCATAGGGGCAGTATTATAGTAGTTTTATTTTTGTACATAGGGGACAGTATTATAGTAGCTATATTCCTGTACATAGGGGTCAGTATTATAGTAGTTATATTCTTGTACATAGGGGCAGTATTATATCAGTTATATTCTTGTGCATAGGGGACAGTATTATAGTAGTTATATTCCTGTACATAGGGGCAGTATTATAGTAGTTATATTCTTGTACATAGGGAGCAGTATTATAGTAGTTATATTCTTGTACATAGAAGCAGTATTATAGTGGTTATATTCTTGTACCTAGGATCAGTAATATAGTAGTTATAATCTTGTAAATAGGAGCAGTATTATATCAGTTATATTTTTGAACATAGGAGCAGTATTATAGCAGTTATATTCTTGTACATAGGAGCAGTATTATAGTAGTTATATTCTTGCACATAGGGACAGTATTATAGTAGTTATATTCTTGTATAAAGGGGCAGTATTATACTAGCTATATTCATGTACATAGGAGACAGTATTATAGTAGTTATATTCTTGTATAAAGGGAGCAGTATTATAGTAGTTATATTCTTGTACATAGAAGCAGTATTATAGTAGTTATATTCTTGTACATAGGGGCAGTATTATAGTAGTTATATTCTTGTACTAAAGCAGTATTATAGTAGTTATATTCTTGTACATAGGGAGCAGTATTATAGTAGCTTATATTTTGTATTTAGTAGACAATATTATAGTAGTTATATTCATGATGAAGGTTCAAATATTGCGCTGCCATGGAAGTAAATCGATCAAAGCCAATTGAAGATTAGCTCTTAATGTCAATGTGTTTCAGAGTCTTGTATTTTCCATCTTTTTGTCCTAAAGGAGGAGTATATACTCTGAAATGTGTTGACATTAAAGATCACAATCTTCCATTGGCTTTGGACTCATTTACTTACACATCAGGTGGTTTTTGACCCTTTCATCTATGTGTAGCTATTATCTCTTCGGTGGCTTCAGCAGACACTATTACATGCTGATATAACCTGTGGTTGTGGCTGTCACAACAGCTAAAGGTGAGCCTTCCTGATTCTATTCAGGGCCACTATCACATTCGGATTGGACCCTATCTGCACTATTTGTCTCCCTCAATTCTTCTTTGCAGCCCTCTACATGGTTCCCTATGCTATTATATATATATATATATATATATATATATATATATATATATCATATATCATAAATAACTGTACTGAGGTTGATCCCTCTGCAGTTTTCAGCCTCACATTTGTTCCGCATACTGCCGTGCACATGTATTTATTTAAGTTGCAGTAAACCTTTATAATTCCACAGCGTCCTGTTATACATCATCTCACATAACTGTTTATACATCACTTTTACTTTCTTTGACTCTACAAGACATGCATACGGTAGCCAGGTTCCAGTCCTCATTGTTTCGACCCCGCACTTAACATTCCAAGCTCATAGAACCCAAACAATCTAATTAAGGCTACTTATTGACCTTTCAAGTTGACAATGGTTTGGAAATGAAGACTTATGGGTCCCCCACCAGCAATGCTGCCCCAATTGTGTTTACTAATAAATCACCCTTGTCATTGTTATTTGATATGATGTCTCATTAAAAACATGTTAAAATCAATGAGTCTTGTTAATACAAGTTTACATTGTGGTCCAAGGTTAAAGACGATCAGTATGTTATATAATAAGGGGGTGCTCATCCTTACACAACTACATGGAGCATGGTATGCTAACCTTGAATTCCTTTGGTATATAGTTACTGTATATATAGTATGAACATCTGGTAAAGTTATATATTTCCTTGTATATAGTGGTATAGAACAGACTGGTATAACCTGGGTAAACCCTGGGGTATAATTATTAGACTTTATCTTCTAGTAAATAGTAATATTGACCATACTGGTATAACCTGGGCATCGACTAACATATAATTAAAGAGATGCAGTTTGTATACGTTATACATTTTCTTACGTACAGTGATATGGACTATGATGGGTATAATCTGGGTATCAAATTTTGTATAATTCCATTATGTACAGCTGTTGAAATACGTTATGCATCTTTTTAAACAGTTACCTAGTCCATGATTGTATAACCTAGGTATCATCTTATGTATCATTATATATGTACAGTTAACATAAGTTATACACTTTCTCAAAATAGTGATATGGAGAATGCCGATATAACCTGCTTTAATGTTGAAATGCTGCGTTAGATTTATACTAATCATAATTGGGCCTTGTAACTACTTTCAAGCCTTAAGAAACTAATTCAGCACCCCCCAAATACATAGAGCAACATTAGCAGCACACCAGAGTGAGAAAAACTGTGGTCTGTGCAAAATTTGGACCTGGGCCCTTCTCCCTGCATGTTGGTCAGATTTGGGGGCCCTAGTAGTAGTAGGGTAGTGTTCTATATCATAAAAGACATATGTGTCCCCCAAAGACATAAGTCTCCATCCTGGGCCACTTCCAGGTATGTATGTCTTGATTCTGCCCTGTCCTTAAAACCACACATTCAAACTCTTGCCACCTCCTGACGCCTCCAGCTCAAGAATGTTTCCAAAATCTGTTCTTTGCTCAGCCCTCAATCTACTAAAATTCTTGTACATGCCCTCATCATCTCCCACCTCAACCACTGCAACCTCCTCCTCTGTGACCTCCCTGCTAACACTCTTGCACTTCTCCAGTCTGTCCTCAACTCTGCTGCCCGACTAATCCACCTCTCTACTCGTTACTCTCCCATTTCTCCTCTCTGCAAATCTCTTCACTGGCTCCCAAATCCCAAACAAATCCAGTTCAAGCTATTAACCCTGATCTACAAAGTCATACACAAACTGTCTCCTCCCTGTATCTCTGAGCTAATCTCCCAATATCTTCCTTCACGTAATCTTCGATCCTCCCAAGACCTCCTCCTCTCCTCCACACTTTTCCGTTTCTCACACAATCGCCTCCAAGATTTCTCCCGAATATCCTCCCTACTCTGGAATTCTGTGCCCCAACACGTCCGATTATCCACCATACTTGGATCCTTCTGACGGAACCTGAAAATCCATCTCTTCAAGAAAGCTTACAGCCTGCAATGACTGAGCTGCCTGCCCCACTGCCACCAGAGCTGCTGCACCCCTAACCTACTGTCTCCCCCCAATATCCTGTAGAATGTAAGCCCACAAGGGCAGGGTCCTCTCCCCTCTGTACCAGTCTGTCATTGTTAATTTGTTTGCTGTAAACTATATCTATAATTTTGTATGTAGCCCCCTCTCATGTACAGCACCAAGACATTAATGGTGCTATATAAATAATAATAATAATAATAATAATAATGATAATAATAATACTGGACCCTCTCCTTGCCTATATGTCCCTCATCCTGGACCCCTTTCTGGTAAATATGTCCTGCATACAGGGCCCTCTCCTGGCATAATGTCACCTATAATTGGGCCCGTCCAGGTATATGTGTTTCTCTGTTCCTCATCCTGGGTCCCTTCCAGATATATATATATACTAGATGAAGGGCCGACGCTATTGCACTGGAAGGTGGTGGCGTCACCATAGGGGCAGGCACTGTGGTGTTAGGGGTGGTGGCCATCTCTCCCCCCCATGCACTCTCTCTCTCCTTGTACGTTCTCTGCCAGCCTGCTCTCTCTCTCCTTTGAGCTGTCTTACCCCTGTGCACTCTTCCCTCATGTGGTCTCCTCTTCGAGTTGTCTCCCTTGGTGTGATCTCTGTGGCGCCCCTATGGGAAGGCGCCATAGTGAGGTACTGCACCCCAAACAGAAGGTGTAATGCCTCCATAGCCATGGATACGGGGTTTTATGCAGAGTCTGTCCTAAGCACCCATACACTAGTCCACCTTAGCATAGGGACCGTATATTCAGTAGGTCCAGGTGGTGGAGCCTAGAGTAGATCGGGAGACTTGAGGGACAGTTAAGTGAGTTTTTAGTCAGACAGTGCTGGGAAGGCAGCCAGGGAGGATGTGCCTGACAGTGTTCTTGACTGGAGGGCACTTCCTTGGAGAGGGGTGACCCAGAAACAGAGGGGACAATCCAGGACCGGTTGGAGCCGGCTGGGGAGTCCAGCGACACCATCAGCCGGGACCCGAGGCAGTCAGAGGTATATCCAGACTGTGAACCGACAGGCTGTGGGACTGACAGAAGGGAGCCATAGCGCCACAGACTGCACCTCTTCCTCAGTTCCAAATAGGTCCAGGACACATTAGGGAAAGGACCGAATTCCGGTGGCGGGAGGATTTGCTCGTTGTCGCTCCCATCCGTACCAGTAAGGAACCGACCGTACCTAATAGTAACAGACCAGGGGACTGGCAAAGGAGCTCTTCAGAGTGGTGAACGAGAGTAAAGAGGAACACAGACCCCGAAAGTTGTGAGAGGGCACCACCGACAGACTCTGCTAAGTTACCTCAAATCTGTGGCTACGTCCTAAGTAAACCAGACTGCACTGTGTACCTGTTTTTCATCATGAGACAGTAAAGAACTTCTTGAGCTGATCTGGTGTCTGTCCTCATTTGCTTTGCTACCCGGAGGGCTCCTATAGCATCAAAAAGGTAAGGACTACTACTACTGCCCTCATCCACCCTCGCTGCCCTGAGGTAAAGCTCCACCTGTGGGGAGCTGTAATACTCTGAGCTGCACCTCCATCACCTCAGCGGCCGGCTGCAGCGCTGGTATACACGTTACCAGGCACCACAGGAGGCGTCACGTTACCGTCCCCCCCCCCCCCCCCATACATCATCATCATCCCCAACCATCCCCGCCACTGAGGTTCCAGGGCACGGAACCGGGAACTGACCAGCCGTGATCCCCCATCGAAGTGACCATCAGCCCCGGTATCCGAGTACCCCCCTACCCTGTCGACCAACTCTATCTGCCCCCTTGGGTGCTGTCTCTTCCCCTGTCCATGCTTGCTCTCCCAACTGTGTGCTGTTTCTCTCCTCCCTGTGCTGTCTTCTTCTTTCATGTGCTCCCTCCATTGAGCTATGTTCCCCCTGTGCGCTTTTGTCCCTGTGTGTAATGTATGTAAACAAATGCATATATACTTAAAAACTGCTTCTGTGTTTATTTTTGTTGCTAAAGTGTTTAATTTCCTGGTGAAAAATGTATAGGGCTTGACTGTATTTTCTATTTCCAGTGCAGGTAAACCAAGCAGCTACTGGCTGCAAACCCCTATTGCCTGGTGTTACCTTTGCTGGCAATGAAAAATACAGGGGAGCCCTATATTTTTTTAATTATATAAATAAATCCAGTCCACTGCATCATGTGACCCGCATGTGTGCATCTGTATGTGTATGTCATGACCCACCATGTGTCTATGCATGTGTATATGTGTGTGTATATAGGTATATTTGTTTATATATATTGTAATATGTGTGTCTGTTTATATATATGTGGGTGTATATATGTATATGTGTGTGTATAAGTGTGTGTGTATATATGTTTGTGTGTATGTGTATGACATGACCCATCATGTGACACAGCCGGTCACTTCATAGACATGCACATATACACACACACAGGGCCGGCCTTATGTTGAATGGTGCCCTGTGCGAATTTGCCTTATGGCGCCCCCACGCCATTACTTACTCAGAACACATGAGCATACATGTTTGTACATGATCTATTCATGGTCTTCAAGGAGAGCAGGGAGGGGCGTTGCTATGCTAGGGTCAGAAAAAATCAGGGACCCAAGACCTATATCCTCTCCCACCTGTCATTACCAACCCTCCCATATATAGAGGTGTTACCTGTCATCTTACAGGAGGAGGAGGTGAGCTGTGATATCACCTATTGTGAATGGTGGATCCTGTGTTATCTACTGTATATAGAGGTGTTATCAGTCATTGTACAGGAGGAGGTGAGCTGTAATATCACCTATTGTGAATGGTGGATCCTGTGTTATCTACTGTATATAGAGGTGTTATCAGTCATTGTACAGGAGGAGGTGAGCTGTGATATCACCTATTGTGAATGGTGGATCCTGTGTTATCTACTGTACATAGAGGTGTTATCAGTTATTGTACAGGAGGAGGAGGTGAGCTATGATATCATCTATTGTGAATGGTGGATCCTGTGTTATCTACTGTATATAGAGGTGTTATCAGTCATTGTACAGGAGGAGGAGGTGAGCTGTGATATCACCTATTGTGAATGGTGGATCCTGTGTTATTTACTGTATATAGAGGTGTTATCAGTCATTGTACAGGAGGAGGAGGTGAGCTGTGATATCACCTATTGTGAATGGTGGATCCTGTGTTATATACTGTATATAGAGGTGTTATCAGTCATTGTACAAGAGGAAGTCAGCTGTGATATCACCTATTGTGAATGGTGGATCCTGTGTTATCTACTGTATATAGAGGTGTTATCAGTCATTGTACAGGAGGAGGAGGTGAGCTGTGATATCATCTATTGTGAATGGTGGATCCTGTGTTATCTACTGTATATAGAGGTGTTATCAGTCATTGTACAGGAGGAGGTGAGCTGTGATATCACCTATTGTGAATGGTGGATCCTGTGTTATCTACTGTATATAGAGGTGTTATCAGTCATTGTACAGAAGGAGGAGGTGAGCTGTGACATCATCTATTGTGAATGGTGGATCCTGTTTTATCTGCTGTATATAGAAGTGTTGACTCTTAAATAATGCAGCATTTCAAATAAGAACATACTCCAAAAGCTTCTGGGGACCGAGACAGATAGGAGAGTAGCAAGAAAGGCTAGTCCCTGGTGAATTCACCCCATTTGCGTGTATACGGAGAGACCGGTCACTCAAGGCAGTCAGCAGGGAGAAGCCTTCAGGGAACAGACTTTCTGACTAGTCTCCAGCAAGATTTGATCCCTGACAGAACCCCCCCCATAGTATTCCACATAGTATATTGCACCCCCAAATTCCTCCATATATTATGCACCCCAATAGACCTCCATATAATATAATGCACCCCCATAGTCCTCAATATAGAATAACGCACCACCACAGTCCTACATATAGTATACTAGATGGCGGCCCGATTCTAAAGAATCGGGTAGTCTAGAATCCATATATAGTTTATTTACTAATAGTTAGGGGAGTGCGGTGAAATGAATTGTGTGTATACAGGTGGCTCAGTGGGTAGCAGAGTATAACGGTTGCTCAGTGGTTAGCACTGCGCGGTGGCTCAGTGGTTAGCACTGCGCGGTGGCTCAGTGGTTAGCACTGCGCGGTGGCTCAGTGGTTAGCACTGCGCGGTGGCTCAGTGGTTAGCACTGGGTGGTGGCTCAGTGGTTAGCACTGCGCGGTGGCTGAGTGGTTAGCAGTGAGTGCGGTGGCTCAGTGGTTAGCAGTGAGTGCGTGGGCAGAGTGGTCAGCGCAGCGCCGTGGGCAGAGTGGTCAGCACAGCGCCGTGGGCAGAGTGGTCAGCACAGCGCCGTGGGCAGAGTGGGCAGCGCAGTGCCGTGGGCAGAGTGGGCAGCGCAGCACCGTGGGCAGGGTGGTCAGCGGTGGGGGGACGGACACACACAGACACACACTCCGATATATTTACCACCGTCCCTGATTCTTCCCTGCCACCTGCGTCTTCCTGAGTCCTCTGTTCTGCCGACATGTCGCCGCACCCAGGACTGGATCCAATATTGCGTCCGGGAACTCTCGGTGGCCCGATTCTAACGCATCGGGTATTTTAGAATATAGAAATAGAGATTGCATGGGGAAGGCGGTGAGGGCTAAATTGGGAGGAACTTTGAAGAAGGAGCGGCCGGTGAAGAACGGCGTGGCAGGGGGGAGGAGGGAGGACAGAACAGCAGGGGGGAGGAGGATGGAGGACAGAGGAGGTAGCGGCGGGGTGTGGGAGGATGTAGCAGCACAGGCAGGGGGAGGAAGGAACGGCAGGGGGAGGATGGAGCACAGAGCGGCAGGGGGAGGAGGACGGAGGATGAAGCGGCGGGGTGGGGGAGAATGGAGCAGCACAGGCAGGGGGAGGACAGAGGATGGAGTGGCAGAGGGGAGGAGGACAAAGGAAGGAGGAGGAAGCGTTGCGGTGGGGGAAGATGGAGCGGCACAGGCAGGGGGAGGATGGAGCGGCAGGGGGAGGATGAAGGACAGAGCGGCGGGGGGGTGGAGGACAGGATGAAGCGGCGGGGTGGGAGAGAACGGAGCAGCATAGGCAGGGGGAGGACGGAGGATAGAGTGGCGGAGGTGAGGAAGGCAAAGGAAGGAGGAGGAAGCGGTGGGGTGGGGAAGGATGGAGTGGCACAGGCAGGGGGAGGACGAAGCGGCATGGGGAGGACTAAGCACAGAGTGGCGGGAGGGAGGAGGGTGTAGGATGAAGTAGCGAGGTGGGGGAGGACGAAGCAGCACGGGCAGGGGGAGGATGGGGATGGAGTGGCGGAGGTGAAGAGGACAAAGGAAGGAGGAGGAAGCGGTGGGGGAGGATGGAGCGGCACAGGCAGGGGGAGGACGGAACGACAGGGGGAGGACAGAGCGGCAGGGGGAGAACAGAGCGGCAGGAGGAGGACAGAGGACGAAGCGGTGGGGTGGAGGAGGATGGAGCAGCCCAGGCAGGGGGAGGATGGAGTGGTGGAGAGGAGGCGGACAAAGGAAGGAGGAGGAAGCGATGGAGGAGGATGGAATGGTACAGGCAGGGGGAGGACGGAGCACAGAGCGGTGGGAGGAGGATGATGGAGGACAAAGCGGCGGGGTGAGGGAGGATGGAGCACTGTAAGGCAGCTTAGTGGTTAGCAGTGCACGGTGGCTCAGTGGTTAGCAGTGCGCGGTGGCTCAGTGGTTAGCACTGCGCGGTGGCTCAGTGGTTAGCACTGCGCGGTGGCTCAGTGGTTAGCACTGGGCTGTGGCTCAGTGGTTAGCACTGTGCGGTGGCTCAGTGGTTAGCAGCGAGTGCGGTGGGCAGAGTGGTCAACGCAGCAGCGCTGTGTGGGCAGGGTGGTCAGTGCAGCGGGGCTGTGTGGGCAGGGTGGTGAGCGCAGCGGCGCTGTGTGGGCAGGGTGGTCAGCGCAGCGGCGCTGTGTGGGCAGAGTGGTCAGCGCACGGCAGAGTGGTCAGTGGTGGGCAGAGTGGTCAGCGGTGGGGCGGACGGGCACACACTCCGATATACTTACCACCGGCTCTGCTTCTTCCCTGGCGCCTGCGTCTTCCTGAGTCCCGACATGTCGCTGCACCCAGGACTGGATCCAATATGGCGTCCGGGAACTCTCGCGAGACTTCCGGACGCCATCTTGGAGAAAATATGTCGCCACCCCTGGAGCCATGGATCCAATATGGCGTCCGGGAAGTCTCGCGAGACTTCCCGGACGCCGTATTGGATCCAGTTCTCCAGGGGCGGCGACATGTCGGCGGTGGAGAAGACGGAGGAGAGGTGGTAAGTAAAGGCGACTGTGTGTGCGTGTGTGGTGTGTGTGTGGTGTGTGTATGTGTTAGGGGCTGCCACAAGCGTAGCGGGCTCTATGAGTCCCGGCTCCCGCTTACGGCCGCCATCTTGGCTCACCCTGAGCGGGTGTAGCTCTGCCGGACGTTGGGACAAAGTGACGGATGTGAGGTCACAAATCCTTCCGGCTTTTATATACAAGATTGCACACCCACAGACCTCCATATAGGATAATGCACCCCCACATTTCTCCATATAGAATAATGCACCCACACAGTTCTCTATCTAGAATGCACACCCAAAGTCCTCCATTTAGTATAATGCACGCCACAGTCCTCCGTATAGTATATTGCACACTTAAAGCATGACATATAGTACAATACACCCCCACATTCCTCCATATAGTATAATGCTCCGCTCTGTACACCTCGTACACACACAGCTCTGCTTGGTACACCTCGTACACAGTTGGCTCCACTCCATACACCTCGTACACATTCGGCTCCGCTCCGTACACACGTGGCTCTGCTCCATACACCTCGTACACACTCGGCTCCACTCCATACACCTCCTACACACTCGGCTCCACTCCATACACCTCGTACACATTCGGCTCCACTCCATACACCTCGTACACATTCGGCTCCGCTACATACACCTTGTACACACACGGCTCCGCTCCGTACACCTCGTACACACGTGGCTCAGCTCCATACACCTCGTACACATTCGGCTCCGCTCCATACACCTCGTACACATTCGGCTCCGCTCCATACACCTCGTACACACACGGCTCCGCTCCGTACACCTCATACACACGTGGCTCCGCTCCATACACCTCGTACACACACGGCTCTGCTTGGTACACCTCGTACAAACTCGGCTCCACTCTGGAAACACACGGCTCCGCACACCTCGTACACGTGGCTCAGCTCCGTACACACGTTACTCTGCTCAGTACACCTCATACACACTCAGCTCCGCTCCATACACACTCGGCTCCGCTCCGTACACCTCGTGCACACTCTGCTCCGCTCCGTACTCCTCGTGCACACTCGGCTCCGCTCCGTACACCTCGTACACACTCAGCTCTGCTCCGTACACCTCGTACACACTCGGCTCTGCTCCGTACACCTCGTACACACTCGGCTCTGCTCCGTACACCTCGTACACACTCGGCTCTGCTCCGTACACCTTGTACACACTCGGCTCTGCTCCATACACCTTGTACACACTCGGCTCCGCTCCGTACACCTCGTACACACTCGGCTCCACTCTGGAAACACACGGCTCCGCACATAACATACACGTGGCTCAGCTCCGTACACACGTTACTCTGCTCAGTACACCTCATACACACTCAGCTCCACTCTGTACACACGCGGCTCCACTCTGTACACCTCGTACAGATACAGCTCCGCTCCATACACCTCGTACACATGCGGCTCCACTTCGTACACCTCCTACACACACGGCACTGCTCCATACACCTCGTACACACTCGGTTCCACTCCATACACCTCCTACACACACGGCACTGCTCCATACACCTCGTACACACGTGGCATTGCTCCGTACACCTCGTGCACATGCGGCATTGCTCGTACACACTCGGCTCCGCTCCGTACACCTCGTACACACTCGGCTCCACTCTGGAAACACACGGCTCCGCACATAACATACACGTGGCTCAGCTCCGTACACACGTTACTCTGCTCAGTACACCTCATACACACTCAGCTCCACTCTGTACACACGCGGCTCCGCTCTGTACACCTCGTACAGATACAGCTCCGCTCCATACACCTCGTACACATGCGGCTCCACTTCGTACACCTCCTACACACACGGCACTGCTCCATACACCTCGTACACACGCGGCATTGCTCCGTACACACTCGGCTCTGTTCCATACACCTAGTACACACTGGGCTCCGCTCTGTACACCTCGTACACACGTCTCCGCTCCGTACACCTCATACACACTCAGCTCCATACACCTTGTACACACTCGGCTCCACTCCTTACAGCTCCATACACCTTGTACACACTCGGCTCCACTCCTTACACCTCATACACACGCAGCTCTGCTACATTCACACTATACATCCCTCTTGATCCCACATCCATTTCTTCACCTCTTCACTTCCTGCTTGGTGGAAGCTGCCCTGCATACTCGGAGATGCTGATCATCATGTGATCCCTGACTCCCCCCCCTTCATTGACATCATCACAGGTCCTGTAAGCACAGGCCTGTGCAGCTCCACAGGTGGGCTCACACTGCAGGGTGGGGGTGGATAACGCGGCGGCAGCGGCCAGGACTATAGTAGAGAGAGTGGCATCAGCAGGGAGCCCGCGCTACCACCGGGCGCCCCTGCGGATGCCGTCCTCTGTCTACTAGCAGCCGCACAGATCTAGCAAAGCCCCTGGGAGCGGGAGCAGGGCAGCAAATAAAAATGACAGCTGTCTCCCTGCGGCGCCCCCTGGAGCGTGGCGCCCTGTGCGGCCGCACGACTCGCACATGCCAAAGGCCGGCCCTGCACACACATATACACAGACGCACACATATATACAGACACACATACATACACAGACACATATACATACACACACATATCCACTCACACACATAGATATACTGTACATACACACACATGTATACATACACACATATGTACACAAATACACATACACACTCACTGGTTTCCCCTCCGCCAGGTCTTATCACTTTCTGCTGCTACAAGGACCTGTGTGGCATGGCGGGGTCACGTGACGTGGCCTGCTGCAACCCATCATCAGCAAGGCTGGACTGCTGGGGGCTGGAGGGGGGAATCTTGACTTGGAGGTAGGAGACAAGGTCGCAGACTGCTGGCGGGGGTAGGAGACCGGACTGTCAACTGCTGGTAGTGGGCGTGGAGGAGCGTGCACCCAGGGTTTCAAGCGGCAATGGTGGGTGCAGTGGGGGTGTTGGGCAACGTAGGTGGGTGCAGCGGGGATGTTGGGTGTCAGCAGGATGTGCAGTGGAATATTGGGAGACCCCTCACTTGGGTGTCCTAATATGGCATCTGGTGTATTTCCGGTCGGTGTAGTGGATTGTGGGATTCAGACAGAAGTTGATCAGATGCCACTAGCTGATTATGTAAGCAGAGTCCATCTGGGGCCTGGTATAAAGCCACCACATTCTGGGCCTCGGCTAAATTTACACTGCGTATTTTTGGTCTGCTTTTCCTTGACAGTTTTTGTAGTCAAAACCAGGAGTGGGTGATAAATATAGAAGTGGTAACATGTTTCTATTACACTTTTCCTCTGTTTGTTCCACTCCTGGTTTTGGCTACAAAAACTGATGAGCAAAAACAGACCAAAAATGCAGTGTGAATATAGCCTTCCTGGTATATACAAACAGGTCAAGAAATATTTGGACAGTGATTGAATCTTCGTGATTTGGGCTCTGCACGCCACTATCTTGTAAATTCAAATTAAACAACTGAGATGTAATTGAAGTGGAGACTTTCAGGTTTAAACCAATGGATTGAACAAGTGATCCTGAGAAACGTTTAGGAATTGCAGACATTTTTCTATAAAGCCTCCTCATTTCAGGGGCTTAAAAGTAATAGGATAAAGTAACTTTACCATAAATACAATGTTAATATTTAATACTTTGTAGATATTCCTCTGCAGACAATGACTGTGTGACGCCCCTGCAAACTGGTCGCCACAGTGATGCTGCACCTGCTCCACAGGTGTAGTATCATTGCTCTCACGTGAGAGAGGTCGCAAACCAGAGACACATATCTTGCACCCAATATCATCCCAAGTCCAAGCCAAGGGATGCTGGGCGGAAGAGACCCTATGATGGGCAGACCCCATCTGCTGGCTGAAGGAAGGAATATGTAGAGGGGGTGGGACAAAAAGTGAGTGAGTGAGTGAGTGAGAGAGGAGTCCGGAGAGGACAGAGTAGGAGGAAGGACGTGGAGAGATGTATTCCTAGGGGACACGGGAGTGGAGGATCCACCCATGGGCCCCGAATATGGATCCAACCTGAGTCGGGTGGAAGAACTGGTTGCGAGCGGGAACCGGCCCCGATCTGGTGGGAATGCTTCAGGGTTCAGCCAGGAAACCGGAGGCCTCTGTACCTGTATGGGCAGTGGCTACTTGACGTGGACAGTCTGCAGAACGGTGGCCAGACCTAGGGACAGAGGACGCTTCGCCTGTCGCTCGACAAGGCCGCAGTCATCAGCCTGGGACACTGTAACACGAAGGCGCAGGGCAGGAGAGGAGATTAATCCAGCACAGGGGTAAAGTAACTTTAGAAGGCTTACAAAGGGTGTCTCGGTGGAGCGTTCCTGATTGATTGAGAGCTGTCCTGGCTTCATCCTGGAATAGTTCAGCACCCGGCTGGGGTGGCCTTGCCTGATCAGCAAGTAAAGAGGTAAAAGAACTGCATGAACTGTGTCTTTCTGCTACTTCATCGCCTTGCCGCCTTTCCACACCGCAACAGCCCCCATCTTTGCTATTGACTCTAAAACACCAACCCTGGGGCCCCGCTCCACCTGTGGGGAGCGATACTATCCCAGCTGCTGCACCATCTGCCCCAGAGACCCAAATCAGCAGCATCAGCCATCCCTGGCCGAATATCACAGGTGGCGTCATGAAAAGACTATCAATATCAACAGTAAATAACCCCCATCATTGCGCAGCCAGGGCCACAGAGTTGGGCCACAGCCACTATGACCTTCCAAAGTATCTACCTAGTAACCCCAGGTCCTTGAGGATGACGCAACCGTCTAAAGTCTGCATATCTATTTATTTATGTCTGTGCATCTATCGATCCATAGTCTTTCTTTCTACAGTGGTTACAGAAAGTATTCAGACCCCTTTAAATTTTTCACTGTTTGTTTCATTGCAGCCATTTGGTGAATTCAAAAAAGTTCATTTTCTTCTCATTATGTACACTCTGCAACCCATCTTAACTGAAAAAAAACAGAAATGTAGATATTTTTGCAAATTTATTAAAAAAGAAAAACTGAAATATCACATGGTCATGAGTATTCAGACCCTTTGCTCAGTATTGAGTATTTGCACCTTTTGAGCTAGTACAGCCATGAGTCTTCTTGGGAATGATGCAACAAGCTTTTCCACACATTGATTTGGGGATTCTCTGCCATTCTTCCTTGCAAATCCTCTCCAGTTCCGTCAGGTTGGATGGTGAATGTTGGTGGACAGCCATTTTCAGTACTCTTCAGAGATGCTCAATTGGGTTTAGGTCAGGGCTCTGGCTGGGCCAGTCAGGAATGGTCACAGAGTTGTTCTGAAGCCACTCCTGTTTGCTTGGGGTCATTGTCTTGTTGGAAGGTGAACCTTTGGCCAAGTCTGAGGTCCAGAACACTCTGGAAGAGGTTTTCATCCAGGATATCTCTGTACTTAGCCACATTCATGTTTCCTTCAATTGCAACCAATCGTCATGTCCCTGCAGCTGAAAAACACCCCCATAGCATGATGCTGCCACCAACATGTTTCACTGTTGTGATTGTATTGGGCAGGTGATGAGCAGTGCCTGGTTTTCTCCACACATACTGTCTAGAATTGCCACCAAAAAGTTATGTCTTGCACTGAGTAGACAAAGACAAAAAGAACCACACTGTGCTTCCTGGATCCGTGCTACTCACCTGATGAGATTGATTGGAGTACACAATAAGCGTGCAATGATGGCTTTTATTGGAATTCTTCTGATTTGTTTTGGAGTTAAACCAAACTCCTTCCTCAGGGAGGTTTTTGCCTTTGGTCACCACTAATGCGAGTGGAGTGTGGATCCTGTGGCAGCCATTGTATACCTTCACACCGGTTGTGGGTGGCACAACCATCCCAGGTAAGCAGTGACAACGCGTAAAGTGTTAAATAGATAAAACCCTATGGGACATTCTCTCCTCTTTTCACAGTTCATTGCACTGAGGAGAGGCTTCCGTCGGCCACTCTGCCATAAAGGCCTGACTGGTGGAGGGCTGCGGTGATAGTTGACTTTGTAGAACTTTCTCCTCTCACCCTACTGCATCCCTGGAGCTCAGCCACAGTGATCTTGGGGTTCTTCTTTATCTCTCTCACAAAGGCTCTTCTCCCATGATTGCTCAGTTTGGCTGAACAGCCAGGTCTAGGAAGAATTCTGGTGGTCCTAAACTTCTTCTATTTAAGGATTATGGAGGCCACGGTGCTCTTAGGAACCTTGAGTACTGCAGAAAATCTTTAGTAACCTTTTCCACATCTATGCCTTGAAACAATTCTGTCTCTGAGCTCCTTGGGCAGTTCCTTTGACCTCATGATTCTCATTTGGTCTGACATGCACTGTGAGCTGTGAGGTCTTATATAGACAGGTGTGTGCTTTTTCAAATCAAGTCCTATCAGTTTAATTAAACATAGCTGGACTCCAATGAAGGAGTAGAACCATCTCAAGGAGGATCACAAGGAAATGGACAGCATGTGACTTAAATATGAGTGTTTGAGCAAAGGGTCTATATACTTACGACCATGTGATATTTCAGCTTTTCTTTTTTAATAAACTTGCAAAACTTTCAAGATTTCAGTTGTTTTCAGTCACGATGGGGTGCAGAGTGTACATTATTGAGAAAAAAATTAACTTTTTTGAATTTACCAAATGGCTGCAATAAAACAAAGAGTAAAAAATGTGTAGGTCTGAATACTTTCCGTAACCACTGTATCTATCCTTAACTTTATCTTTATTTCTTTTTGTAATTTTTTCCCTGCTATTTAATTGTATGGGGCTCATAATCGAAGAAAACCCTATCATTTATCTATATGTCTGTCTGTCTATTTCTCTATTTCCAATCCTCTTTCCTAAATCGTCTGTATATGTCCAAATATATTCATATATATACCTTGCTTTTCATATGCAAAGAAGTTATTGTGCGTGAAAGCATACATCTCAGTAGGCGCTCTCACCCGCTTCCTTGCATAGCGCCGTTCTGCTACGTGTTCACAATACCCAGTATTCTTTTCCTGCTCAGCCATTATTTCTAATGCCATTAAGTTCCCCACGAGCAGTTACAGGAGTTAGAAACGTCCATCCACGTGGAGTGATTGATTTAATAGGACGTTGATGAGATAGACCAGCTTCCATTCTCCCCAACTGTTGTATTATCTTTCCCGAGCATTACACAACAATGTAACAGTGGGCTGTGATAGAAGCCATCTGTTATTAGAAAATTGAACTGTCACCTTGGGTGTCATGATTATTATAGCTTATTAAAGAGATATTAATCTACTGTCAGCTCCGCCATATCTGTCGTCCGCAATCACTGGATTATTCAGATGCTCCGTCCGGGGAGCGAAGACAAGAATGAATTGTAATGGATTCTAACAGAAGTATAATATTTTATAAGGCAGAATATAAATATTGAGCCGGTTAGAAGCCATCACTTTTTTTTCCTTCCTTACCCAGATTGCAATAGAGTTGATAAACGTCAGGCTCCGGTATTGACTGAAGCTGCAGAAGGAGAGAATCATTTCAGCAGAGACGCATTTTTGCCCTTTTAAAGTCATAATGCAGAAAATAATTCAGCTTGGGAATGATAGCTATTTGCTCTACCGAAAGCTGTTCTCCTGAAAACGATATAACAGTATTTTATTTGGTTATGAACCATAAACTGAGTGACAGCAAATCTGGCTCTCGCAACGTCTGATGTGTCAATCAACATCTGCCAGTCCAACACAGCAAAGAATATCATTGAAATGGAATGGAACCCAAGTACATGTGCCACACTGACAACCCCCAGAATTGTGTTAACCCTGTTAGGTGCTGAGATTGTCAAGAGTTATATTTGGACGACCATATGGGTCTTAGCAGTGTGGGATAACCCCCATTCAAACACAAGGAGAAAATATACTCTTGGCAGATTTTGTTCATGGTGGGATTGGAACCCAACGATGAAAGTCTATAGTGCTGCTAAGCTACCATGCTGACTATGTCTTTTGAGATTGCTGATGATGACCATTGTCTGTTTTTTTAGAGGCCTCTAAAGGGTTGTTCTCTTTATGTCTAACCAACATTATACAGTGTTGCTCTCCATTATTGGCACCCTTAATTTTTTTCATAGACTGTACAATATCCTCAGAAATAAATGGAAAAGTACCAAGTTGATATCCTCAGGATTTTTTAATTATTAATCCAAAGTAATACAATAATACATTGATTTTCAACTTCCCATACATGTTGCAGTTTCAAAGGAGAAACAGAATGAACAGCATGTACAGTAATAAAAACCCCGCCTCTATAAAGAGGTCTGGCAGCAGAGGAAAAGGCTGCAATGGCCATGTAGCGACCGGTGGTAAGGCCGCGGGTGTGTGTGTATGATCTTTCTCAACAGAATCTCCATACTCAGATTTAACCGGTAGTAACATTTCTTTACTGTAAAACATGTCTATAACACCCGTCAACTGATCTAACTGCACACATGTATATATTAGAGTCTCTGGATCTTCACTTCTTCCGGGTACGCAGCAAGCAAAGAAAAAAACACAACAATGGAGATATCTTTCCCTAACTTTCCCTAAAATCACGTACCAGTCTATCACAGAAGAAGATGTCGCTCCCACGTAGCAGGCCTGGGGATCTCCTCACTCTTCTTCTTTGGTCTCCTTCTGCAGGTAACAGTCTGTCTCTCCCAGTCTCAGGGCACACAGAGCAACAGCAGAAGGGAGATCACAGCAGCACAAATGGCTCCCTTATGTCGGTCACGGCCCCAGCACATGCACTCTGGGTGCTCGGCGGGCAAGGTTTTGCAGAGCGGCCAGAGTCACAGCACCAAAGTCCAGTGGCCCAGGATCAGTCACAGGGGCTTCTGCGAGGTGTAGCAAAGTAGTCCACTTTAAACAGACATCCGCAGGTAGATCTTCTCAGCTCTGGATTTATACTGCTCTGATTCTCTGCTTTCACTTCCTGGTTAAACAACAGAGATGGCTGGGAGTTTCCCAGCTCTGTGATTGTACAGTCCACTGATGCCCCCTGGTGGACAAGTGCGGACTGTGCACAGTTCCTTTCAGTTTCAATTTCAATAATACAATCTGAATTGTACACCTCATTACAGCCACATGATTGTTTAAAAGCCGGCAGTAAAAAGCAGCTGGGTTTTAAACAATCATTAAGCCCCCTACTCGCTACCCCGCAGCCTGACAGCAGGATCCTCCGCTCACCCCTCCGCCTCCCCACCCAATGCAAAGTTAGAGCCGGGCGGGGAGTGCAGCACCAGTGAGCGGGGAGGGCAGGAGCCGGGCGGGGAAGCTGGCGGTGAGAAGACTGCGCCTTGTTCGTCATAAGATCACTCCCTAATGGGCATGATCTTTTATTCATGTTCTATGCAGGCCCTAGCTGCTTTCCACGGTGCTGGCCGGGCATGAATGAAGCGAATCGCGTCATTTACGGGTAAGGTGATGTCACTACACCAACTCCGCTCGTTCGGCTTCAAGCACCGCATTGCGCATGCATGCTTGAGGCAGGACAGAGAGGCGAGGGTGTACTGATGTCACCCTACCTGGAAATAACGCGATTCACGTCATTCATGCCCGGCCAGCGCCGTGGAAAGCAGGGAGGTACATCAAAGATTGGAGGAAATAATTATCACTATAAAGCTCCTAGAACAGGGCTAAAGGAATAAACGAAAAGGGGGAACACGTAACAAAAGAAAGTAAAAGAGAAATTAGCAAAAGTTCAATAGACAAGGTGTAGGACCATTTTAAAGTTAAAGAGATCATATTTTGGGAAAGGACCGGAGTACGACCCCATGCAAAATTGGGAAATACATCATATTGTAAAAACAATATCTGATGAACCAAAATATATGTCATACATCTGATTTCCTTCAAATATAATGTTCATAAACAAAGATTAATAATAATCCTATGGGTAATATCTACATGTTATAGCAGAATCATAGGTCCAATTACCTCAATATATGGCAATATGAGCAAAATCCTCAGAAACCGGTCTGGCACTTGATCCAATAGACATCAAATGGCTTCTATATTATAACATAAATATCATTCAGCTGTGGATAAAGCCCAATGAAAACACTTCTAGAGATTTATATAAGGATTACTAGTAATGGGTCTTTATTACCTGACCGGTATTAAGGGTATCAAAGAAACTCACAAACTGATCAAATACACGGCTATAATAAGCCCTAGGAAACAATTGAGAAATAAAAATTAAATCATAGCCTTACTTTATGTATCAATGAGGAAAAGGCACCTAATTACCTGCTAGGTAAACTGCCCATCAGGAAAACCTGCAATACATAGCCCTGAGTTACTAAACAATGATCCAAGCAAAAACATACAATGAAGTCACTGGTCTACTTGCTGGCTCAGATCGCTACCATCGTCTACTCACTCGCGTGTCTGGACAACGATCCCGCGGATATCGCACCGCCACAAAAGCATAGGGACAACTGATCGGCGCCATGTTATAGTGTGAGGGGGCGTGACGCTAGTCAATCGCGTCACGTGACCCCGGAAGAACGGCATTATGCAAGTCGTATGGGGCTACGTGCGGCTGCCTGCCTAAAACACAGGAGACCGCGGCCCGACACGCTTGGCGAGCATGCGCACTCTGTAAAGTCTAAGAAAAGAAACAAAGAAAGAGGAGAGAGCGAAAAACCAAGAAAAAATGCATTTTAAACTCATGCATTCTCATAGACTAGGTAGCAAGTGATTGAGCCCCATTAGAAACCAGGTAGTGCAGGAAATTTGTAGAAACGATTCTTATAGGTACCCAGAATATCTGAAAGAGAAATATACATAAACATATTACTTATAGTAGTAACCAGAGATAAAATTACAGTAGATAAGGATGGTTAAAAAATTATAGTAACTGGGAAAATACTTCAGGTAAACCAGAACGAGACATATATATAATTAATATAAAAAATATAATACAGAGAATTCAACCATATACCTCATACTCCCTGTTGAGCCCCAAGGGGTTCTAATGTCTGTAATTGGAATATCCAATACGACTCCCTTTCTTTCAGGCGGTGAATTCTGTCCCCCCCTCTACGTGCTAGGGGAACATGCTCAATGATTTGAAACCTTAACTGGGCAATTGTGTGTCCCTTAGATACAAAATGATGTGGGATTGGCAACAAGGTGTTCTTACACCTAATCGTAGATTTGTGTTTACTGATTCTGTCTCGGATATGTTGGGTAGTCTCCCCAACATATCCGAGACCACAAGGACACTTAATTAGGTATACCACAAATGAAGTATCACAGGAAAAATAATCACGAATATAGAAAATCTTGCCAGATCGTGGATGAGAAAAGGAATTCCCTTTGACCATGTGTGAACACTGCATACAACCAAGACAGGGGAAATTTCCTTGTCTTGGTGTGCTGAGAAATGACTGTCTATCCTTTTTTGTAGTAGATCCAACGTCAGCCCGTACCAATTTATCTTTTAAATTGGGTGCCCGTTTATTACAGAATAACGGAAGATTCTGGAATTCCTCTATCTCTGGGTAAGACCTGGTTAAGATGGACCAATGTTGTTTAATCACAGACTTTATCATCGGATGAAAAGGGTGATAAATACTAACAAATGGTACTCTCTTAGGTTTAATAGTAGATCCCTGTGTAATCCGTGGTGCCCTAACGGAGGACAATTCTTTGGGATAGCCTCTCGCTATAAATTTCTTGGTCATATCATTATGTCTTTCTATTCGTTTTAGAGGGTCAGAGACGATCCTCGCCACCCTCATATGTTGGGAATGTGGTAGTGCTTTTTTTATGTGAGACGGATGACAGCTGCTAAAACTTAGCAGACTGTTACGATCCGTCTGCTTAGTAAACAAATCAATGCTAATATGTCCCAAATCATCCTTTTCAACAAGAGTATCAAGGTAATTGATGCTTTTCGTATTTAAATTAATTGTAAATTTTAAACCATCTTGAAGCATATTCAAGGTTTCAAAAAAGGAATTGAGGTCATGCTTAGAACCGGTCCAAATCAAAAAAATGTCATCTATGAATCTTCTCCATAATCTGACATAGGAGACAACGTATATATTGTTCCAGATGAACTTATCCTCAAAATGTGCCATGAAAATGTTAGCGTAGGGGGGCGCCACGTTCGAGCCCATAGCGGTCCCCCTACGCTGAACATAATAATGGTCTTGGAATAAGAAATAGTTATTCTCCAGTAATATCTTGAGAGAATCGGTACAGAAGTCCTTCATAGTGTCACTAAAGGAAGTTTTTTGATCAAGAAACCATTCAACAGCTGAAATCCCATCTCTATGTTTGATACTTGTATAGAGACTACTTACATCCAACGTCACAAGTATACTATCAGGAGGAATATCTCCGATCAATCTAATCTCCTGTAAAAAATGTGATGTATCCTTGATAAAAGACGGAATGCTAGGCACAAGAGGGGATAAAATTTTGTCCAACATAATGGATAAAGGTGATAACATTGAATCAGTGGACGCTACTATGGGCCTACCTGGTGGATGGGTAGGGTTTTTGTGGATTTTGGGCAAGGTATACAAAACCGGTGTAACCGGATTAGGATGATTCAAATATTCTGCCAATTTAGAATCAATAATACCATATTGCAGGTATTTGTCTATATGTCTCAAAATAATCTTACGAATTTTGGAGGATGGATCTAAGAAGACCCTCTCATATGTATCTTGATCACCTAATTGGTTTAAGATTTCATCAATGTAATATTTCCTATCCAAAACCACAATTGCCCCTCCCTTATCAGCAGGTTTAATGATTATTCTTTTATTTGTACTCAAATCTTGTAACGCTCTGATTTCTATAGTGGATAAATTCTTCTTATTATGTAATTGACCCCTCTCATTTTTAAGCATGATCTCCTTAATGTCACGTGCTACTAGTGACGTGAAAGTCTCAATAGGATGGTAACTCTTTGGGGGATTAAAGGAGCTAGGAAGGCGAAGGTTTAACTTTTTTAATGTAAACATATCATTATTAGGAGGAGAAGAAGCTTGAGGGGTGAGGGCATCATCCCTAAAATGCACTTTTAAACGAAGTGTTCTAAAGAAACGTTTCAGCTCCTGGTCTAAACCATGGCCGTTAAAAGCTGGTGTGGGACAAAACGACAACCCTTTCTGTAGTACTTCATTTTCAACAGGCGATAATGTATAAGAGGAAATATTTACCACCAAGTTGGTATCTGGGAGCGCAACTGCATCGGATGGCGACCTCCCCCGTGACCTCTTCCCCCGCCGCGTCTTCCTCGGTAGTTGCGCCGAGCTCCTAAAAAACGGGGATACTGGGGATATGAATAGAACAGTCCAGATTCACTCTCCAGGCTACTGCCTGAGCCAAAAGGATCCTGCTGTGGATAATACCATCCAGGTTGTTCCGGGTTCCGCCATCGGTAAACCCTCCCCTGAGTATAGTCCTCTTGGTCTCTGAGGAACTTCTTCTTCTTCCTCTCCTGAACAGTTTTCTTGAAATCTGAAATAGTCTTATTAGTCTTACTTTTGACACCACTAAACTCAGACGCCGAAAGAGAATCCTTGAGTTTCTCCTCGGATGTCTTTATTGTGTCTTTTAATGTTATCAATTCCGATTGTAAAAAGTCAATAGTGAGCGTCATCAAGTCTGAGGAACACTTATTTAGGATACTTTCGTACCTGTCACAATATTCTTGATTGTCTGCAAACAATGTTGGTCTTAGACCCACTCTCAGGCCCCTTGGTATCCTCTTCACCTTATGATATTCAACCAATGTTACCAAGTGCAAATCCAGTGCTGTTTGTCTTCGTAGTAATTTTTCATACTCTTTATTCTGATTGTCTTCAACTGTCGTAGTTAGGAACTGGTTAGAAGACGTATTCACACGGCCCATAATGGCCGTGGTTTCAGTGTCATCATATGAAAAAGTTGAATATGCCATCTTAGATAAATAACAAAAAGTGAAAAAAGGAAAAACGGAAAAAACGGAGCACAAGTCAAAAACCGTATACAATTAAACTTTAGGAAGTCCTCTAATTTTACCGTGTGCGAGGGTTTCACGAAGCTATAGTATACTAATTTACCCTCACGCACCGGTTTTTATAACGTTGAGCCAAGCCTTATTAAAGTCTAATTGTATACGGTTTTTGACTTGTGCTCCGTTTTTTCCGTTTTTCCTTTTTTCACTTTTTGTTATTTATCTAAGATGGCATATTCAACTTTTTCATATGATGACACTGAAACCACGGCCATTATGGGCCGTGTGAATACGTCTTCTAACCAGTTCCTAGCTACGACAGTTGAAGACAATCAGAATAAAGAGTATGAAAAATTACTACGAAGACAAACAGCACTGGATTTGCACTTGGTAACATTGGTTGAATATCATAAGGTGAAGAGGATACCAAGGGGCCTGAGAGTGGGTCTAAGACCAACATTGTTTGCAGACAATCAAGAATATTGTGACAGGTACGAAAGTATCCTAAATAAGTGTTCCTCAGACTTGATGACGCTCACTATTGACTTTTTACAATCGGAATTGATAACATTAAAAGACACAATAAAGACATCCGAGGAGAAACTCAAGGATTCTCTTTCGGCGTCTGAGTTTAGTGGTGTCAAAAGTAAGACTAATAAGACTATTTCAGATTTCAAGAAAACTGTTCAGGAGAGGAAGAAGAAGAAGTTCCTCAGAGACCAAGAGGACTATACTCAGGGGAGGGTTTACCGATGGCGGAACCCGGAACAACCTGGATGGTATTATCCACAGCAGGATCCTTTTGGCTCAGGCAGTAGCCTGGAGAGTGAATCTGGACTGTTCTATTCATATCCCCAGTATCCCCGTTTTTTAGGAGCTCGGCGCAACTACCGAGGAAGACGCGGGGGGAAGAGGTCACGGGGGAGGTCGCCATCCGATGCAGTTGCGCTCCCAGATACCAACTTGGTGGTAAATATTTCCTCTTATACATTATCGCCTGTTGAAAATGAAGTACTACAGAAAGGGTTGTCGTTTTGTCCCACACCAGCTTTTAACGGCCATGGTTTAGACCAGGAGCTGAAACGTTTCTTTAGAACACTTCGTTTAAAAGTGCATTTTAGGGATGATGCCCTCACCCCTCAAGCTTCTTCTCCTCCTAATAATGATATGTTTACATTAAAAAAGTTAAACCTTCGCCTTCCTAGCTCCTTTAATCCCCCAAAGAGTTACCATCCTATTGAGACTTTCACGTCACTAGTAGCACGTGACATTAAGGAGATCATGCTTAAAAATGAGAGGGGTCAATTACATAATAAGAAGAATTTATCCACTATAGAAATCAGAGCGTTACAAGATTTGAGTACAAATAAAAGAATAATCATTAAACCTGCTGATAAGGGAGGGGCAATTGTGGTTTTGGATAGGAAATATTACATTGATGAAATCTTAAACCAATTAGGTGATCAAGATACATATGAGAGGGTCTTCTTAGATCCATCCTCCAAAATTCGTAAGATTATTTTGAGACATATAGACAAATACCTGCAATATGGTATTATTGATTCTAAATTGGCAGAATATTTGAATCATCCTAATCCGGTTACACCGGTTTTGTATACCTTGCCCAAAATCCACAAAAACCCTACCCATCCACCAGGTAGGCCCATAGTAGCGTCCACTGATTCAATGTTATCACCTTTATCCATTATGTTGGACAAAATTTTATCCCCTCTTGTGCCTAGCATTCCGTCTTTTATCAAGGATACATCACATTTTTTACAGGAGATTAGATTGATCGGAGATATTCCTCCTGATAGTATACTTGTGACGTTGGATGTAAGTAGTCTCTATACAAGTATCAAACATAGAGATGGGATTTCAGCTGTTGAATGGTTTCTTGATCAAAAAACTTCCTTTAGTGACACTATGAAGGACTTCTGTACCGATTCTCTCAAGATATTACTGGAGAATAACTATTTCTTATTCCAAGACCATTATTATGTTCAGCGTAGGGGACCGCTATGGGCTCGAACGTGGCGCCCCCCTACGCTAACATTTTCATGGCACATTTTGAGGATAAGTTCATCTGGAACAATATATACGTTGTCTCCTATGTCAGATTATGGAGAAGATTCATAGATGACATTTTTTTGATTTGGACCGGTTCTAAGCATGACCTCAATTCCTTTTTTGAAACCTTGAATATGCTTCAAGATGGTTTAAAATTTACAATTAATTTAAATACGAAAAGCATCAATTACCTTGATACTCTTGTTGAAAAGGATGATTTGGGACATATTAGCATTGATTTGTTTACTAAGCAGACGGATCGTAACAGTCTGCTAAGTTTTAGCAGCTGTCATCCGTCTCACATAAAAAAAGCACTACCACATTCCCAACATATGAGGGTGGCGAGGATCGTCTCTGACCCTCTAAAACGAATAGAAAGACATAATGATATGACCAAGAAATTTATAGCGAGAGGCTATCCCAAAGAATTGTCCTCCGTTAGGGCACCACGGATTACACAGGGATCTACTATTAAACCTAAGAGAGTACCATTTGTTAGTATTTATCACCCTTTTCATCCAATGATAAAGTCTGTGATTAAACAACATTGGTCCATCTTAACCAGGTCTTACCCAGAGATAGAGGAATTCCAGAATCTTCCGTTATTCTGTAATAAACGGGCACCCAATTTAAAAGATAAATTGGTACGGGCTGACGTTGGATCTACTACAAAAAAGGATAGACAGTCATTTCTCAGCACACCAAGACAAGGAAATTTCCCCTGTCTTGGTTGTATGCAGTGTTCACACATGGTCAAAGGGAATTCCTTTTCTCATCCACGATCTGGCAAGATTTTCTATATTCGTGATTATTTTTCCTGTGATACTTCATTTGTGGTATACCTAATTAAGTGTCCTTGTGGTCTCGGATATGTTGGGGAGACTACCCAACATATCCGAGACAGAATCAGTAAACACAAATCTACGATTAGGTGTAAGAACACCTTGTTGCCAATCCCACATCATTTTGTATCTAAGGGACACACAATTGCCCAGTTAAGGTTTCAAATCATTGAGCATGTTCCCCTAGCACGTAGAGGGGGGGACAGAATTCGCCGCCTGAAAGAAAGGGAGTCGTATTGGATATTCCAATTACAGACATTAGAACCCCTTGGGCTCAACAGGTAGTATGAGGTATATGGTTGAATTCTCTGTATTATATTTTTTATATTAATTATATATATGTCTCGTTCTGGTTTACCTGAAGTATTTTCCCAGTTACTATAATTTTTTAACCATCCTTATCTACTGTAATTTTATCTCTGGTTACTACTATAAGTAATATGTTTATGTATATTTCTCTTTCAGATATTCTGGGTACCTATAAGAATCGTTTCTACAAATTTCCTGCACTACCTGGTTTCTAATGGGGCTCAATCACTTGCTACCTAGTCTATGAGAATGCATGAGTTTAAAATGCATTTTTTCTTGGTTTTTCGCTCTCTCCTCTTTCTTTGTTTCTTTTCTTAGACTTTACAGAGTGCGCATGCTCGCCAAGCGTGTCGGGCCGCGGTCTCCTGTGTTTTAGGCAGGCAGCCGCACGTAGCCCCATACGACTTGCGTAATGCCGTTCTTCCGGGGTCACGTGACGCGATTGACTAGCGTCACGCCCCCTCACACTATAACATGGCGCCGATCAGTTGTCCCTATGCTTTTGTGGCGGTGCGATATCCGCGGGATCGTTGTCCAGACACGCGAGTGAGTAGACGATGGTAGCGATCTGAGCCAGCAAGTAGACCAGTGACTTCATTGTATGTTTTTGCTTGGATCATTGTTTAGTAACTCAGGGCTATGTATTGCAGGTTTTCCTGATGGGCAGTTTACCTAGCAGGTAATTAGGTGCCTTTTCCTCATTGATACATAAAGTAAGGCTATGATTTAATTTTTATTTCTCAATTGTTTCCTAGGGCTTAGTATAGCCGTGTATTTGATCAGTTTGTGAGTTTCTTTGATACCCTTAATACCGGTCAGGTAATAAAGACCCATTACTAGTAATCCTTATATAAATCTCTAGAAGTGTTTTCATTGGGCTTTATCCACAGCTGAATGATATTTATGTTATAATATAGAAGCCATTTGATGTCTATTGGATCAAGTGCCAGACCGGTTTCTGAGGATTTTGCTCATATTGCCATATATTGAGGTAATTGGACCTATGATTCTGCTATAACATGTAGATATTACCCATAGGATTATTATTAATCTTTGTTTATGAACATTATATTTGAAGGAAATCAGATGTATGACATATATTTTGGTTCATCAGATATTGTTTTTACAATATGATGTATTTCCCAATTTTGCATGGGGTCGTACTCCGGTCCTTTCCCAAAATATGATCTCTTTAACTTTAAAATGGTCCTACACCTTGTCTATTGAACTTTTGCTAATTTCTCTTTTACTTTCTTTTGTTACGTGTTCCCCCTTTTCGTTTATTCCTTTAGCCCTGTTCTAGGAGCTTTATAGTGATAATTATTTCCTCCAATCTTTGATGTATTGACTATAATGGTTGTTTTCCTCTTTTCTATACAGATATTAGTCTGACATGCGTTTGTTCCTGTTTTTTTTTAACACAATACGCTAAAACAGGTATATATCTTGGTTAGATATATCCTGGAAGATATTGATTGCTATATTCAATGAGATACCTATAATGTTCCTTTTTCATTTTTTCATTGTTATTAATATGTTTGTACTATGATACATTATTGTGCTATACAAAAATTACCTTGTAGTGTTTGTATATTGTTGCAGTGATTAATTTCTTTGTTTCTGTTATGAATTTAGATAAAATCCATGTCTGAAGAAGGCACATCTTTGTAAAACGTGCCGAAACGTTACTGTAATACTTGTTGAAACAATTGATTAACGCATTTTCAGTAATTACTAATTATCTCAATAAACTACACTATCAAGCAATCTTTTGTGGGACTTCCTCTAATTTTACCGTGTGCGAGGGTTTCACGAAGCTATAGTATACTAATTTACCCTCACGCACCGGTTTTTATAACGTTGAGCCAAGCCTTATTAAAGTCTAAGTGGAAAGCAGGGAGGGCCTACATAGAACATGAATAAAAGATCATGCCCATTAGGGCATGATTTTATGACGAACTAGGCACCAAACAAACACGCCTTAAGGGCTAAAGAACATAGCCCCTACTAAGTATAATGGGTAATGAGTGAGTATTAAATAGTTTTTATGAACATTTACAGTAAGCATTTGGGAAACAAAAGGAGTGTGAGATTAGTGATAGGATGCTGCAGGGACATGTTTTTGAAGCTCAGGTGCATTTTTGGAGGTGACAGGATCCCTTTAAGTCTTACAAAATAACTCATTGTAGTTTGAAGCTGTGTCTTTAACCTGTGGATTTCCAGCTATGAGAAAACTACAACTACTAGTAAGTCCTGACAGTCACAAATATTCTGAGGTTACCATGATGCTGCTAATATGCTAATACTAATGCTAATGCTAATGATGCATGGTGAAGTCCATGAAGGAAGCTCTTTTTATGTTCCACCAAATACATGTTATATTATTCATTAGCAGTAGTCTTCAAACCATGACTTTTTACCTGTGAGCAACTCCAGCTCCCAGCAATGTTATGGTATGTGCACATGACATCTTTGGCAAGTGGACTACACCTGGAATCCACCTGAAAAAGTGTTAAAAAAAATACAAATATTGAACAAAATGCACAACTATGTAAAAAGGACTTGTGCATGTGGAGAGTCTCTTGGAGCCTCTTTTAACTGACTAAACCTTCAATAACTGGGAAGGAGTTAAAATAAGGATATTCATTATTCAAGCAGCTTCAGTATAAATTGCAATTGTGGATCCACTGTAAAAACTAAAGACAATACTTAAAAAATGCCTCGGGGAAAAATAAGGCACAACTAGTGTTTTCATGAAGTGTTTTCACTTTGGATAATTTGGTAGGTACGCAGAGTTTAAAAGACACCATATGCAAATACCCTTAACCGTTAAGTAATCCTTGCTTTTCATATGTCCTACCATCTAATGAGTCTATGACTCGTCAGCTGTGTGATAACTACAACTCCTAGCATATACTGGTAGCAGCAAGTATTTTGAGGTTTGCAATGATGCAATGAAGCTTATCAGTGCAATTTTGTGACTACTAAGGATCAAACTGAACTAATAATAGTCTACAGCAAATATCTCATACCTGTGGACCTCCATCTACCACCGGTGTCGATATATGGTACAGCTCTCTGACAGTGGTGTAACTAGGATTGATGGCGCCCGGGGCACAGATCTATTTTGGCGCCCCCCCCCCCTCCCAAGGTAGGTGAGTACCGGGGGGGGTGGAGAGCTCGCCGCCCCTGCAGCCTTGGTTGAGGACGGGGGGGGGGCATTTCCTTGGTCAGTCACCCCTGCTGCCCCCCCCCTCCTCCTCCCCCTCCTTGGTGACTCACCCCTGCTGTCTCTCTCCCATCCATCCCATCGAGGCCGTCTCTCCTCCATCCTCCGATCACACACTGGCGCCCCCGCCGCCAGTGGCGCTGTTTCCGGGGTCTCCTGCGGTCACCCCGCATCGGACCCGCTGCCACCAAGTCTGCCAGTGGCCCCCGCGGCCCCAGACTGGCGCGGAAGCGGAAGTGCCGCCGGCGCTCCCCGCTAAATGGCGCCCGGTGCAAAAGGTCCGGCTGCACCCCCCTAGATACGCCCCTGCTCTCTGATGTTAACCTTCCAGTCTATTCTTGCAGAGGTTAATTTTGTTTCCAATCAGGCAGAGATTGCTAATGAATAACACCTTTCCTTGCCCCTATAGGCCTACATTCTCCATTACTAACAGGTATCAGACAGCCCATAGGTGCACCCAAGAGGGGGGGCCTACGTGTCTGGACCCCCCCCTTTGGACGGCCCTGAGAAGTGGTGCAGTACACAAGGAGCTGGACCCCTATGTCAGGAGACAGGAACAATTACACAGCACCCAAGGGCCTACAAAAGAGGCTGCTTTTAGGGGGGCTTGGCTCCCCCAAACCCCCCCACCGGGGGCTTTGCCCCTCGGAACCTCGCTGGGGGGTGACACCCCCTTTCAGGGCCGGTGTGTGTTTCTTGGACCCCTACCTTGGGAAATTTCTGGGTGCGCCACTGAGACAGCCTATAAAAATTAATCCAAATTGAGCCAGAACATAGCTAGGAAGGAATTTAGGGACCCAGTTGACAAGACACACCTCAATGTGGTGAGTGGGTGGTTTATGAATGCGCATTGATAAAACTAAGTGTCTTCTTTTTCTCCTTTTAGCTTAGCTGTAATTTTCGTTTTTCATATTTTGTCACTAAATAGTGCTACTTATATTAATGTATATTTACAAGTTGTCATGACGCCACCTGTAGTTTCTGATGAGGAGCCACCAGCGCCGCCACAGTCCGCCGGAGGTAGATGGTATCAAAGTCCTCTACAGGTAGGGCTGGACCTCCGGGGCAGTGTAGTATGAAGGGGCAGCTTGTAGTGGAGCTGTAGATGGGATGGGAAGTGTTGGAGCAGTCTATGAGGGGCACCGGGAATGGAGAGGAATGACACACGCACACTGCAAAAGTCTCTTTCACCTTTTACTGATAACGGCAGGTAAAGATGTCCAGGAAATTGACAGGTGACCAGGTTGCACAGTGGGTCCCACCAGCAAGTGGGTATAAGGCCTCCTCTGTTCCTCCTTGGTAACTGAAGCCCAGCCTGCATGCAGCCAGACTGGCCTCCTCTCTCTTCCTGTCTTTGCTATCTGCTTTCTCTCCTCGTGTGCGGTCCACGGGTTACCCTCTCTGATCACTGCGGTGGTACACTGCGGTGTCTGGCTCCCTCTCTTTGACCCACAGGGGGACCGGGTGGCTGAAGCCTCCATGGTGTGATGGGGTTCTCTGTAATCCTGAAGTATCCTACAGGTGCGGATCCCCGATGTCCGGTACGTCTTAGGGCAAACTTCTACTAGTTCCTCACTCCCTTTAGGCTGTCTGCTCATTGCCTTCTGTCCCCACTTAGGCTTGCGGGACATCAGAAGGGCCACTCCGGGTCACTGACTCGGGCCTAACCGCGGCACCGACCACCAGGACGTCTACGCAGCTCTCCTAGCGTCTGCACACTTTAACTCCTCCCCCAGCAGCAGTATTTATAGGGGATCTTGCCTAAGGTCAACAAGTTGGGCTCCCCCTACTGTGTCGGGGTGGAAGATGTTGCATGTAGTAGGTACCTGTTGTGGAAACCCAACTGTGCATTAGAGAAGTCTGTGGCTACCTGCGTGAGCAGGGCACCACAATAGTGTCCCCACAATCAACCTCCATGATAATCCCTCCCTTGTCCTCGTTGTTAATCCCTCCCCCCAATAATAGTGCTCCCAAAGTTGTCCTTCAGTCAAACACATGATAAGTATTTAATTGATGGGTGTTCTGTCCCATGAGTAGGAAATATTTAATGCTTTTAGTGCTGTGTCGTGTTTGTTCTTTGTTGCTAGGCAGAAGCATTACTCTGTCCCTTCTCTCTCCCAGTAGCTCTGTGATGTCAGTTTACTCCTTCCTTCTTCCACATGTTATTATACTGCAGCCATTTTAGTTAGACACATGTTTTCTGCTCTGTGATGAGTCATCATTTTTACCTACAGCATTGAACCTCAATACAAGATTGTCAGTGAAAAGCATCTCCATTTGTGTTGAACTCTTATTACGAAGTCTGTGTGGCTAAGTTAAGCTATCTAAGACACCTTCATATAAATATGAGTACGGTCCATACAGACATCCAGCATAAGGGTACTCAGACATCTATCATTAATTTGAAGCTGTGAAACAGAATAATGGGAAACCCCACCATTTGGAACCCACACATTCACGAGAGTAGGGGTTCTGCATTCCTTACCAGTCCCATAGACAAATAATATCTCTCCCTTTAAAGAGGACCTGTCACCAAACCAGGCATGGTGATCTAATTACAGCACTGGCTGCAGCATGTCTGCAGCATGCAGACAAGGGGTCCCCCAGCACTTGAGCAGCCCTGTACCCCGAGATAATACAGTTAGAAAACTTACATGCTACAGCCATTAAGGAGGTGGCTAGGGGCTGCAGCCAAGGGCAGATTCACACCCCCTGCATGTTTAATCTGCCCACCGCTGCCAATCACTCTCTCCCTGTCTGCAGCATTTAAACAGAGTTTTTTTTCTCTCCCGTTTAGCCCCACCCCTCAGGGGGCGGGGCTAACTGACTTTCTGGGAGAGAGAAAACAAAACTCTGTTTAAATGCTGTAGACAGGGAGAGAATGATTGGCAGCGGTGGGCAGATTACACATGCAGGGGGAGTGAATCTGTTCTTGGCTGCAGCCCCTAGCCACCTCCTTAGTGGCTGTAGCATGTAAGTTTTCTAACTGTATTATCTCGGGGTACAGGGCTGCTCAAGTGCTGGGTGACCAATTGCCTGGCTGCTGCAGACATGCTGCATCCAGTGCTGTAATTAGATCACCATGCCTGGTTTGGTGACAGGTCCTCTTTAAACTTAGGAACTGTCACTCAGCTATAAAACCAACAGCGATCACATACATGTATCATTATCAGCAATTTTTACTCATGTCTGATCCCATAAAGATTGGTCTCTCATATTTCTCTGGTCTCTATATTGAGGATCTTTACAAAGTCTGAACTACTGACCATCTAAATATACTGTAAACTGTACCATAATGAGCTTGAATGTTGGGAATTGTAGAATAACTACTACCTAATCAAATAATTAGAACTAGAAAGTTCCTATCAGATTCTGAGAGGGGAAATTGGAATCGGATAGATAAAGCTTTAAAAAAGCAGAGAATAAGTTTTAACCTTCCTGATAAACTAGTAGAGTTGATGCGTAACCCGAATAAATATATATTTTGGAGAACTAATTTCCTATATCAAATTTTAAATGAAGGCAAATCCCTTTCTAGACCACACTATCTAGACATTTGGGAGAGGGACCTGTCACGGGACGAGAAACTGGATGGTCACCTTTTCCAAGACTTAATACATTCTGATATTTCGTGCACATCTCTAGGGAAGACTAAATTCAAAGTATTTTCTAATTGGTATTTTACACCTACCAAGCCACATATGGAAGATTCACGGAATCCTATTGACTGTTGGAGAGAGTGTGGGTGTGTGGGGACTTTAAAAGATATGTTTTGGTTTTCTCTAAGACTAACATCATTTTGGAAAGATACTCAAACACTACTAAAATCTGTAATGGGACTTAGCTTGAAACTTACGGCCAAGATGGCTCTGATACTAGTGGGAATCGCTAACCTTCCTAAGAGGAATAGGGATTTTGTTCTGCATGTAATACTAACGGCTAAATACTTAATAGCATCTCTCTGGAGAAACTCGGAGGATAACCACCCTGATAGATAGATTATCGACCCACAATTTGTATGAACGTTTGTTCGTTCTTAAATAGAATGTTTGTGGAAAATATCAGCATAAATGGGGGGGATTGGGTGACTATATTTGCTCCCAATTTGAGTTTGCATTGTGCTTGAGGTCACATAAATGTCCTTTCGTCAAAATTCACCAAGTAATGTTACACACAAACTTTAGTAGCTTTCAAAATACTTGTACATGGTTTGAATAGTGGTGGGAATTTGAGCATCAACTTGTAATTAGTATTTGGCGGCCGTCACATGCTTCAATCTTGTGAGCGATATTGCTAGCGATCACATGCACGCGCGATCGCTAACAATATCGCTCACATCGCTGGTGAGCTGTCACACAGACAGACTCACCAGCGATGTGGACCAGCGAGATCGCTAGTAACCATGGTACACATCGGGTTACTAGGCGCCGCGCAGCGCTTAGTAACCCGACGTTTACCATAGATACCATATCCCAGCATAGGGTCTGCCGCTGGGAGATCGTTCATCGTGGTATCACACACCACGATGATGCAGATTGATGAAGCGATTATCGCTTGATATGAGCTCCGGCTCACAAATCTGCGATTACACAATCAAGCGATTTTACATTGTAAAATCGCTTGATTACACGCAGCGACGCACAAACAATATCGCTTAAGCGATCAAAAAGCAGATCACTTAAGCGATATCGTTCAAGAAATTGATGCGTGTGATGGCCGCCTTTCAAAGATCCTTCCATGTCATTGCACATAGATTAATAATTTTTTTATTGTCCTTGATTTTATATATATATATATATATATTATTGTTAAAAAGTCTGATTAAGTAATGACTTTGACTGTCTTTGTATTTAGTTAATAAAAACAGTTAAACAGCACTGGAAGTACAGTGGATTGCTATGTTTGGTGACGTGACAACTTTACCTTCCAATTATTGGAAGTTTTTACAGCTGCCACCGCACAGGAGTTAGTAGAGCCCTGTTCTACAAATAGGTGGGGTCTCAGACTATTATAGCGGATGCTGTGGATGTACAGTGAATGTCCATTTTGAAGAAATTCTTTACATTTTTCTTTTAAAGCAAAATATGTTTATATTTAGAGAAAACATTGAAGAAACACAAATCACGAAAGTCGTATTATTTAACCAGATGAAGAAACTTTAACATTTCATTCATGCAGCACACTGCCATTAGAAGAGAGAGTCCTGCTGGGTACAGCTGATTAAATATTTAGATGAATTCTATTACTGAATTAAGTATTTATTGATTTATAATTTAAAAGATTCATGATTTGCCATTAAATCTGGAAGCCGACTTTTTTCTACGATGTTAAGTTGTGCGCTGTCTAAATCCACCGAAAGAACTTAAGATACTGCCTGTAAAAGAGGTTTATTGAGAAACCCATGCGAGGTCTGTACATTAATCACCACATCAACTTTTGCAGGTATTTTAAAAATATTTTTCCTGCAGACATTTTCAAGGTGTCACAGTTTCCGCTTGTAGTGAAAAAAAGTACTCATCAAGACAATATACAATCAATATTCAAATTACAGACCAGGAGTTACCTCAACCTATGGAGCCTTGTCCTGGAAACAAGGTTCCATAGGTCCCTCGAGATCAGCGGCAGGTACGAGATTTCTCATGATCATGCCTGACACTGACTGTGAGTGACCTATGGAGCCATGTCAACATGTAAATAGGATTCAATGGGCACCATGGGACAATATACCATTTGATTACGTTGTAATTTCGAGGATTTTATTTAATGAATAATTTGGGGCATGTGGAGGAATCTTTATTCAATTAAACTATTTTTTCCAGTGTGTGTGCGTTTTTTAACTACACTTGCCATGTTACTAATATGGGTGTCTGATAGACTCCAATCCACTATTGACGGCAGGGCCTGGGTTCAGCTGACAACTCCCAGCTGGCATCAACCCCAATAATCATTACCTTGATTGCCACTGCACCAGGGTATCACACCCCCAGGGGCCGGTGTACTCAGACCTGGACCGCTCTGTCTCTGGGGTGCCACGGCAGCATGGCCCGGCTCCATGGTCCCAGGTGCAGCAATGAAAAAAATATGGTTTAATAAAGTATATGGGTTTTATTTGTGATGCCACTGTGGATTGTGGCCAAGGTGGCCAGCGCTGCATGGATTCCACCGAGGGCGATGGTAGTGGGGGCAGCTGGGATGGTGAGACCTCCACAAATAGGGTTTGGTCCCCTGGCGGCTATAGGGATATTGCGGGCCCGGCTCCACAGCTCCTCTGGCTAGCACACGCAGGGGTCAGAGTACCTCTCAGTAGGCGCGTGCTGTCTCTTGCACAGCTGCTGAAGCAGTCAGTATACGGCTCCGCAGGCAAGCCCTGGTTAAACACACTTCATATAACAGTCTCACACAGATCTTGAGTTGCCTGGGTACTTTATTCCCAACACCACAGCGCAGTCTCAGCATTTAACAGTTCTTTTTACACTTGTTGTGGGCCACGTCCCCACAAGAGCCAAGGGGTCGGGTTCTCTCTGCAGCCAGGATAGTTACTCTGCATCACTCTCCCTGAGTGTGCCTTTCGGGCTCTCTATTTCTCTCTCCTTTCCCTCGCGTACGGGTTCGGTCTGGCCATCACAGGCTCTGCAGGGATCTGTCCCACACTCTTGGTCACTAGCCCTAGTATGATGGCTTTGTCCTACTCCGTACCGGTTGTTGGGTCTCGGGACATAGTGTTCCCGCACTCCGCTGGATGTCTCGTGGTTAGGGGCTTGAAGCGTTCCCGGCCATATCTACAGAGTCAGCACTCAGCCACCAGTGACCCGGGTTAGTTGGGCTCACCTGGCTCATTCTGTCTCTCCACGGGTTCAGCCTGGGTTCCCGGCTGACCATCAATGGTACAGGCCGCTGGGCCCCGTTGTTCTTCCATTCTGTCTCAGTCAGAACTCAGCTGAAGGCTGTCTTGGCTTGGGGATGCTTCCCTCTTCCTCACTCTCCAGGGAATCACTACCTCCAACTTAGTGTTCCTGTGTTTTACTACAGTTCCTCCACCCCTTTGTCTGGCTTCTCTCTCTTCTCACCAACACTTAGCTACTCTCGCTACCCCTCGCTTGGCATGAAGCGACTTAGGCTCCGGGTCGGAGTGTGTGTGTTTGTGTGGAGTGACCATCCTGCCTATCCCAACTGCAGTTCACCCTATGGCCACCTGGTTGCAGGGGCACAACAAGGGCAATTTGGAATAGATGGTCAAGGTGCCACAATTCACGCATCTAATGTGATGCGACAATTCTGGAGCATCTGGAGATTTATATATTTAGGCTGGGAAGGACCAAAAGCCATGGACTTTCCCACCTCATAATACCAGTCTTCAGCTGCCTGCTTTACCTTGGCTGGTTATCATGTATAGGGGGGACCCCATGTTATTTTTTTATACATTTATTCCCTATCCACATTTGTTTGTAGGACAATTGCCCAACGCTTAAACACATTTTACTTCCTTTTTCAGCCCCCTAGCCCTTAATACAACCATTTACAGCCATTTTTCAGCATTAACTTATATGGGGTTTGGGGCCCGGGGTGAAGTTTATGTCAAGTCTGGGTACTGAATCAAACTTTTAACTAAAGTCCATCTGAACACAGCAAAACTGAACATCCATAGGTCCGCTCATCCTTAGTACTGAGTTCAAAATCACTCAATAATGAGATTTGAACTGAAGAAGTGGTGAGATGGCAATAAAATGTGTATACCAATAAATCCATTTAATTTATATTAGTTTGGAGTTCTTTATATGTCAGCAATGCAAAAAGTACCCTTTTCTTTCCTTCTCTATGAAGTTTATCTTGGATCACGCTACCTCTTGTCCTTGGTCTCCTCTCACTTTCAGTACACCCACGTCATGTGGCTTGGTGGACTTTTCAGACCTTAGAGGTCTGTTTTATGGCAACATTGGGGCTTTTTTGATGTTATAACAAGAAACAGTAACTATGTTCAAGTGCCTTCCACTGGGGGTTAGTCCTAACACTTAACTCTCTCTTGCCCTGGAACATGCACCACAAGTCCATTTGCTTCCATATGCACTCTCAATAGCAATTTTATATAGTATTCAAATAACAGTAAACTACAAAGTCCTAGTAGCAATGCTACACCATGCCTTAAAAAATGGCATTCAGTCCTAAGTAAGAATGGCATTTGGTGCCTCAATACCTTTTTCATTTGATTAATCAAAAACAGTGCAGAGTATCAATGCTGTATGGTGCCCATAAATAGTTTTACACCATGTCCCAACAATTGACCTGTATGGAGCTTCACTATTTAAATGATATCTTTGTACCAAAAACTGTTTTAGGCTGGTTTCACACTGCAGTTTTTTCCCTGATCAGGTTCAATCACGTTTTGTGTGCCAAAACCAGGAGAAGAATCAGGAGAGGAACTTGCAGTGAAAAAGTATAATTGAAAGATTGACACCTGTTTGGAGTTTTGAAGGCACTACTGGTTTTGACACACAAAGGCAGGCTTCACACAACGGTGTGATCCGGTCCGGGGCTGTCTGGTGTAAACCAGACAGCCCCGGACCGGTTTTGGGCCCCATAGTAGCCTATGGAGCCGGATGGCAGCTATTTGCCATCCGGTTTCATCTCTGCGGTGGAATCCGGGAGAATTCGGATTATTCTCTCCGGACACAAAAATGTTGCTTTTAAAAATCTCCCCAATTTGCCGGATCCTGGATTCGCCCGGATTCTCCCAGATCCTCCTGGGAGGATCCTGGAACCGGACACTGGCGGCTGCACGCGACTGTTCTTTCAGGACCGCGGCTAGCTCCCTGCGAGCCGTGGTCCTGAATCATTAGCAGCTGCAGCTGCATCCGGCTGCACACAGGACCGGATGGCACATTTGGCCCTCCGGTTCTGTGTGCTGATCCGGTCTGGGGCTATCAGGGTCATCCCGGACAGCCCCGACCGGATTACACCGTGGTGTGAAGCCAGCCAAACCTGATCGAACCTGATCAGGAAAAAAACTGTGGTGTGAAACCAGCCTTACAGTGCAGTAATAATGGTGCTATACAGTTCTTATAATTTTTATAGTTTGCTATCCTTGATGGTACAAGTTTTAGATCAACCAGTGAACTGAAATCAATATTTTTGTAATAAAGTTTCTCCTAATACCGGAATAGCAATGCATGGTCTAGAAGTCTCCTTATGATGGCTTGGCACTCTTCCCAAGAATAAACATTTCTCCTTAAAAACCATTTCAGAGGCCTCTCACCCAGTTAAATGCAATCTCTTGCTTTGAGATAATGGGAGGCAAACATACCGAAACACGTGCCTGCAAATGGACTGTCTGGTTTGGCTTCTTATCTTAAATCATGCACTAAAGGCTCAGTAAAGGGTCGATATTGCCTTTTAGGATTACTACCTCCAATAGGCGTCACTAGAATATAAGTCCTCTCCCTCCCTGAAGAGACAATTTGCATATTTATGTTTATGTATAAATTTATGTTAAACATTGATAATAAAAAATTGCTCAATAAAATAAATCCTCATGCAGAATCATTGGGATGTTCCTCTAATTCGAATGAAGTAGTTTTCACTCAGTTTTCGATACCATAAAACACTTTGGATTTTCTGGTTAAGGTAGATGTAAATCCCTGTAGATAATGACTATTTTAGAGCCCAAGTTGAGATATAGTACTTTACTTAGTGATGGGGATTAGCCTTAGGAAAATAATTAGCGGATTCTGAAAACTGTAATAAGACCCATGTTGGCACTACAATGGAACCGGCGCATTATGGGTAAAAACTGCCCTCCATTATAATCCTTTACCAAATGATTAGTTTGGAATAGTTTTAATAGTACATTAAAAATAGCTGTTTTACATTTTTGAAGCATGTAAAGTTCCATAATTATATACACATCTTGAAGTAGAGTGAATGTATCTGCTGCAGAACACGCCACATCAAATGGGATTTTGTGCTTAACCTCCATATAAATTAAAAACATATTAAGCAAATCAGATCTACTGAAATCTGTGGTTTTCTCAGTATTTCGTCTAAAAGCACATGATGGAGGAACAATTTCAGAAAACATTGAAGAGCTTTAGGCTAAACTATATCGGAGACATTAAGTCGAAGGTTTCAGGTTGACACTGTTTCTTGCCGTGTCATCTACAAGTGATGACATTTTGGCCATTTTGATGAGCTATTCACTGAAGTTGTAAACATGTCTGTCACCAGGCAGATCTTTAAGAAGGGTATGAGCCATCATCGTGTAGCATGACCCCAATGTAGTTAGTAGTTTAAGACAAGTTTTGATATCTCAAACCACATTGTTTTTCTACCTAAATAGACATTTCTGGATTAACGTCAACCAATCCAGCCAATATCATCAAACTTAAATGACAGTCTCATGTATCGGGGTATCCTGACTCTCCCCTGACAGGACATGTAGGGGAAGATAAGGATACAGCAAGTACAATTTTTGGACATGCCGTTACCGCTGTGCGCTCAGGATGAGAAAACCTAGGTTTTAAATGGAATCGTCAGCCTGAGGGCTGATGTAGGTTTAACCCTAGCCATAGGCATGTTATCCACCAAAACTCTCAGTCTAAGGCCACGGTCACCCTGGCATATAGCACTGATAGGAGAGAATCGGACACTACCTGCTAATAATGACACTCGGCTCAAACTCTGCTGTGTGTGTGACCAAGGGTCACACGATCTGTTTCTCTCGCATGCAAGAATCAGAGCACAGGTGCGGAGAAGATGGAGAGGTTTATTATTCTGATGATATACTTGTATACGGACATACAGACTTGTATGAGGGCGCATGATCCAATATACGCTGCCAATCCACCATGCAGCAATTTTTTCTCTCATGCAGAAGCGGAATGAGAAAAAATTGTCTCGATAGTCTTTCGTGGTGACCATACACAGCATGCTGTGAATTTTTTTCCTCAGGCCAAATACAGAAAAAAAATCACAAAATAGCATTGATTCATTGAATAACATGAGTCTGAGTGCAATGCTATTTTTTCTCGCATTGCACTTGTCCACTTTATACCTAAGTGTGAGTGAACCCTATAGCCGGTCATACACATTAGATGGCTGTTGGCTGAATGATGTTTTGACCAATTGTTCAGCCAACATCCATCTTAGGCTAGGGTCAGATTAGCGCTATTAGCTGCGCTCGGGGGGTTCCATTAAAACCATAGGATTTGGGAGCCTTGACGCAGTGTTACTGCCATGGTAACGCGGCGTCAGCGCTACCAATTCATCCCTATGTGACAGAGCCCCGAGCGTAGCTCAAACGCAGGCATCTGAGTGCCAGAGTTTGAAATGTCGCACTTTTTCCTAGCGTGTCAAATGACGCTTCAGAGCGCGTCATTTGTCGCGCTAGGAAAAAGCACGAAAACTCAAACTCCAGCACTCAGATGCCGCATTTGAGCTGCGCTCAGGGCTCCGTCACCATAGGGATGAATTGGCAGCGCTGACACCGTGTTACCATGGCGGTAACAATGCATCAACTGCATTAAGGCTCCCAAATTCTGTTTTTAACGGAGCGCCCCTGAGCACAGCTAATACAGCTAATCTGACCCTAGTGTTAGCCATCTTTTCCATTCACAGTTGCACTTGGTCAACAAAGCACTCCTGTGTTCTCTATGGGACAGTCACTAAAAGGCTAGGGTCAAACTAACGTTCACCCTAGCGTTCAGGGGGTTCCGTCTAAAGCTTAGAATTTTTCTGCATTAGCGCAGTGTTAATGGAAAGGTAACACTGCGCTAACGCTGACAATTCATCCCTATGGCAGATGGAACCCATGCACATTGCAAATGCAGGCATCTATTTGCCGGTGTATGAAATCTCGCGCTTTTTCCAAGTGCATCACATGACGCTGTTAATGCAGTGGTACCTTTCCGTTAACACTGCACTAATGCTCAAAAATTCTAAATTTTAGATGGAACCCCCTGAATGCTAGGGTAAACACTAGCCAAATGAAGTCAAAAGCGTCTCTGCCATTGTGTTATCTCCTAGAGAACAAAGGCTAAGTTCACTTGTAAGAGGGGTTGAGTTTAAGTTTCTATGTGTTTTTGCACTACAAAAAGGCATAGAAACGCAATGAAACGCATGCAAAAACGCAACCATTAATACCAATGGAAAATAAATTGGAAACGCAAGTAAAAACTCATGTAATTTTCTGCAAATGCAAAACACATGCGTTTTTACAAATGCAGCCAAAAACATTGCAGGACACGTTTTGGGCTGCGTTTGCAAAAACACATGCATTTTGCAATTGCAGAAAATGACATGCGTTTTTACTTGCATTTCCAATGCATTTTCCACTGAAATCAATGGGTGCATTTTTGCATGAGTTTACAATGCGTTTTTGGCACACATGCTGTGAAGAATGGATTGCAATCCACACGGAAATGAAATGCAGATGTGAAAAGGTCCAAAGTGATCAGTAGCCGAAAGTGGTCAAGTGTGATCAACATCTCCTCCCCAACAATCAGTTGCTCATTATCATTACCTCATGACTACAAGAGTTTGTTTTTAGATATGTAAAGTATGTGTGGGGGGCATTAGGTATTGCCTAAAAATAGACATTTTGGTACAAGTCATGCACATTTCACATTTTCTCCCAGAGCTCTTGACATAAAAAATACATGTACTCAATGTTTGATTCTATTGTAGCAAAAAACATCTGCCAGACTGTCCTATACTATATAAACATCCGCCATAAAGTATTTCCAAGGCAGTCTATGGTGATAGACATGGTGAAGCATTCGAATGTCAGATGTAATGGTGTGTAAACAGGAGATGGCTTTATAAAACAACAGAATGATGCTCGGCTGTCCTCAGAGACTGCGCTATCAAGGCAAAGCAATGACAAGCTGTCTGGAGTGTCACTAAGAATTACACGATCCATTGTCTGTAGTTAGAGGAGAGAATGAGTCTCAGGGCTCTAGTAACCATATAATGGAGTAGAGGAAATGTGCAGACAATTTGTATCAGGCTGATCCGCTCAAACAAGATGACTACTGTATTATGAAGGCTCATTTTTTACCCAAAGACACTTCACCGCTAGAAAACCACCAGCAATTGTTACGAAGGAAATTTTGGTTGAGCATCAGTACAGCTCAGAGTTTGTTTTGTGAAAGATTTAAAAAGAAAATCGATTTTCAGTAGAAATTGATAGTTTTATTTTTGGTTTATTTACTTGACTCCAATTTAATATTCTCTTTGATCCACAATGACTATGTTTTTGGATAATTTCCCCTTTAAATAGTGGATAGACAGAAAATATTTGCCATAAGTATGTGATTTACTGTATTTTGTTGACTATTAGATGCTCCAGATCATAAGATGCTCCCTAAATATAGAGGAGAAAAATAGGGGAGAAATATGTTTGATGTGAAAATTGGGGTCTGTCTTATAGTATGAACTTAACTTACCGAAGTAGCGGCGACGGCGGTGGAGTGGGGACACAGGAGGCAGGAGTGGGGCCATGCTGCGAGCCTATGGACTGGGAGGAGGGGGTGTCCTGGTGGTGTGATGCAGGAGACATCGATCTCCCAGCTGTGGGCTTTAACAAAATGTCAGTAGTGTGAGGCAACAAAAGTCCACTGTTGGCAGTGCTAGGCAGTAGCCATTGATCTAAATCATGTGCCACATCCAGCACCATTTCCCTGAAGCCCACTTCTAGGAGATCAATGACTTTGTTGTTGCACCAATGATATTTCCCTGAAGACAACTGCCAGGAGATCAATAGCTCCTGCCTTGCACTGCTGGGACACATTCTCCTTCCAGCCCGGGGCCCACAGCATAGTCTCTCTCTTACCACAGCCGGATGCTTCCTGCTGTGGTGATCCTGCTTCCTGTGACCCTGGCTCACCACCATGCTTCCCCGGTAAGCTACATTTGCACTATAAGACGCACGCCCATTTTTCTTCCAAATATTGGGGGAAAAAAGTACATCTTATAGTCAGCAAAATATGGTATAAGTCACTTCTCACATTTGCATGTCTTTTTTTCTAGTATATCCATGTGATTTTATACTTAGATGTCTCAATAAAAAATTTTTGTTGAATTCTTTGGAAACTAAGTTCTGGATTTTTCTCATCAATTTTTCCTGATCTACATCAACCAGTTCCTAACTGGGATATCTCATCCTTGCATCCAAGACTTTATTTCGAGAAGTGGGCTGTTCATATACTTTTTCCACTTGTATTTGGTAGTACCACTGCCCTGACGGCTGGTGCCAGTGATGGTGGTCATTCTTCTGCTGGTGGCTCCTATATTCTTAGCTGTGGAATGTTATTTGCTCTCTTTTACACAACCCCATCTCTTGCCATCAACGCTTTTTCTTTTACATTAATTTTGTATCGCACTATAATTAATGTTTGACAGTATTTTCAACTCTAAGGCTCAGTTCACATCTATGGCTGGGCTGCGTTTAGCTGCATTTGCATTTCAATGCATTTTTACGGCTAAAAATGCATCCAAATGCAACCTAAAACGCACCCTTAGGGTTTAATGCAAAACGCATTGCAAACGCGATGCAAAACGCATGTCATTTTGCAAAAATGCAAAACGCATGTGTTTTAGCAAACGCAGCCCAAAACGTTGCAGCCCACGTTTTTGGCTGCATTTGCAAAAATGCATGCGTTTTTGCAAAATTACATGCATCTTGCATTGCATTTGCAATGCGTTTCGCATTGAACCCTAAGGCTGCGTTTTTGGCTGCATTTGAATGCGTTTTTAGCAGTAAGAAGGCATTGAAACGCAAACGCAGCTATACGCAGCCCAGCCTTAGATGTGAAATGGCCCTAAGTATTCAACTGTTGCCAAAAAGGCAGTAACAAGAAAGCTAAGTAGGTAAGTACAGGTACAAAAAGCAGAATATGGCAGCAGGACTCAGTGTGGATGTGACCACTGAAATTGACTAGTAAAACAGGTTTGTAAAAACAGACATTTTTTAAACATTTATTTAATGTAATTAACTAAGTTGAACCTCGTTTCCAAAAATGAGAAATTTTAGGTAAGTAAATATCCAAAAAGCCACCATCTGCAACAGGGCGCTATATTAATATAATGTTCTATGATGCAAATTTTATGAGTAAAACACATATTAAAAAAAAAATTGGCATTATACACACTTTATAAAAAAACATACGGCTGCAGTTATATTTCTGGATTTTTATTACGGTAATTCTTCTTTGTATTTTTAATAGAACAATGATTTTCCCTTCAAAAAAACAATTGCACAAAAAAAATGTAAAAACTCTGTACACCCTCTTGTGACTAGCAAGCACATCATCATATCATCAAATTGACACTGTTAACTAAAAAGTATTGCGCTGCCTTGTGCCTGCTTCCTAATGCACTAAAAATGTAGAAATTAAAATATGTAATTGAAAAGCAACTAGTCAAATACTAGAAATAGCATATCACTGATTATTAATACTGATTATGTCACTGATGATACCATCTTTTTATCTCATTCTCTCTATAATTCAAACCTTTTGTATTATTCACAGACTAGTACACTCATCATCTTAAGAACAATCTTACTGTCTTGTGTGTATATCTAATATTTTAGGGAGTCTATTGTTGAGCTGTGGGCTCTGATGTCTTCTCACGATTCTAATTCATGGTGAAATGGTGGCTGCATTCCCGTCTTCAGTATTTATATAGGCTATGATAGTCTCTTATTAGGTGATGGGATAGCCGCAAGGCATTTTGGAAGGATTGCGCAGTATCTACAGATGTCAATTGAGCTTTCTGTGGCTGATGGAATTTTCAGTAATAAGGAAAATGGAAGAAGAGATTTTATTGGCAATTCACACAAATTGCACACATTTTTTAAATACTTCGGGACTGGCAAATTTTATAAACTTCTACAAGGATTTAACTTCTATCAAATCAATTTGCTCATCTCTAGTTCTGGAACAAGAAAAGAAAAATAGTGTATGATTGAAGTAAGAATAGAGAAAAGGGAAAAATGTAATAAAGATGGAGGGAGGCAGGAGTGGAAGAAGGAAACAGGAAATCAAATGAGGGAGGGAGGGAGGAAGGAAGGAAGGAAGGAAGGAAGGAGGGAAGGAAGGAAGGAAGGAAGGAAGGAAGGAAAGAAGGATGGAAGGAAGGAAGGAAGGAAGGAAGGAAGGAAGGAAGGAAGGGAGATAGAAAAGAAAGAATGGAGTTAAGAAATAGACAAAATTGAGGAAGAAGCAAATAAGTTAATGTAGAAATTGAGAGGAGTAAAGAATGCAGGAAAGAAAGGAATGGAGGAAGGAAGGAAGAAAAGAAGGAAGGAGTTAAGATAGACAAAATTTAGTTAGAAGCAAAGCATTTAAAAAAGGAATTGAGAGGGGTAAAAAAGGAAATATGGAAAGAAAGAGAGGGGAAGGAAAGGAAATATGGAAAGAAAGAGAGGGGAAGGAAGGAAGGAAAAGGAAGGAATTCAAAAAGAGAGAAATAAGGCAGAAGCAAAGGAAGGAGATAATGAAGAAATTGAGAGGAGAAAAGAAGGAAGAAAGGAAGGAAAAAAGAAAGGACAGGAATAAAAAGAATGAAAAAAAGAAAAAAAAGAAAGTTACGAAGAAAGAGAGAAAGGAAAAAAGAGGAAAGATCAAATTTAGAAAAAGGGAAAAAAAAGCAAGTATGAAAGTGCTGAGAGAGTTAATGAAGACATTGAGAAGGAGTAGGGAGCAAGGAAGGGAAAAAGGCTAAAGAAAAAGAGAAAGTTAATCAATAAATGAAGGCAAGCACGAAAACTAGTAGAGTAATAAAATATCAGATAGTGCAGATATGAAGAAGGCAAGGAAGGAAGATAGTAATAAAAGGAAAGAAGAAATGTAATTTCATATAAAAACTGAATGGGAACACTGGCCATTGGAGAGGAATCACACACTCTGCAGTACAACATAATATAAGGAACTCAAGCTGAGAAAGAGGAAAATACATTAAAATAAAAAAGCTCCATGAAAGGCAATGTGTCTCCAGGAGGGGACTTGTGACAAACACTCTGTACTCACGCCAGTAGTCTGTTGTATTGTTCATGTATTAATATTGATTTGTGCACACATGGTATTCCTCAGCATACAGGAACATCGGATCTGTATGTACACAGTTTTCTTTTTATCAGTCCGGATTCTTTGTATTTTGTTGGAGTGCAATTCAATACATTTTGTGCAGTGGTGGGATGCCGCCTGCAGAACAAGTGTTAAAAGCTGTGTCAATGTGCTACCCTGTAAAAGATTGCAGTAAGTCTAATCCACACTCCAGGATAGCATTTAAACCTAACAGGTTCTTACTCAGCCACATATGGTTCAGCAGCCAAGCAAACATTTAATGTTCTTTTTTTCTTTATCCATTTTTCCTCTCTTTTTTGTAAACTATAAAATGTCCTTACCTCTCTCTCCCAGTGGCTTAAGATGTCTGTCTAATTAACCGTAGCCTCCTGTTGTCTTTCTGTGATAAAAAGCAGCAACGCATAAGGAAAACGAGCTCTCCATTTTCTTTGACAGTGCACTTTAAACATATGGGTTGTGATCTTGTTTAATTAAAAGCACATTTGTATTCCAAACAAATTAAGTGCGATTATGGTCTCTGAGTTATGAGTGTCTATCACTGGACCATGTTTTTGCAAAAATTACCATGTTGAGATCAAAGTGGTTAGACCCTTTTCTTGATTGCTTCATTAGAGCCCTCAAAGTGGACTTCATAAATAAAAGAATTAAAGTTACCTTGGGGATTGCCAAAATAGACATCTTTATGATCTAATTGTTCCCATACATTTTTCACAGATTCACATGGGGACCTTGAATTTACGAAGAGTAACATCAACATTTTTAGACTTGTAACTAGTAACCTAAAGATGGGGGTATGGCTACTTGGATCCTTACAGGTAATAAAAAGGGTTTGATTTCTTACATTCCGCGCATGGGCAGAAGGTCACAGATTCATGGTCACTCTACATCAAAAAGGAGAGTGGGAGTCATTCTAATTTGTATAAATTGTGCACCATACTCTTCACGGATTTTTACAAAGTTAAAAAAATTATGAAGCACTTGTTAGGGATACCTGCCATTGTCGAAATCATCCTCCAGTTGTCAGAGTTCCCCGCCGGTCTGTCCACTCGAGTGCGGGGCTATCGTGCACTTGGGTTACGCAACTATCCACAGTGGTGCCTCATGTGTGAACGTGGTGTGTGAAGTGGGGTTGTGGGACACTGCACCTTTCACTTGTTTCTTGGCCTGGGATACATGGGACACTGTGTTTCCCAGTTTCCAAGCAATGTAGGATGCTGCTTTGCCTGGTGTAAGCAAATAGTGGAAATGTGTGCACCCTGCTGTACAGGTGAGCAGGGAGTGGCCCCCTGGACATTACTAGGAGGGATAAAGTACTTAAGTTCACTCTTTGGCATTGGACTGGCTATTTTAATTGTGCTCCTAACCCAGTCCAATACTGTTTATTCAGTTCCCTTGTGCAGTGTAGTGAGTTTTTTTCTGGTAGGTTCTGGTTGCTTCACCACATTTACTAATTGTATGTTCTGATTCTACATCCCTGACTATGGTCCCTGGTTTTCCTTTTGTTATTTTTGTCGGTACTGTGCTGTTAGTTTTGGATTTACTTCTGTACCTGACATCGACCGCATCACCAGACACCAGCTATCCTCCAACAACAGTCTGGGAAGGGCTCTGTAAAAGTTGCCCTCCCTTTGGGGAGCAGGTGAAGAATATCCTGGCCCTTAAAGTGGTTGTCCGGGTTAAAACTGATAATTCTGTAGTCCCTCTATGTGACTGCAGAATTATCAATACTCCCAACGCACTGTACACTGCGACGATCTGCCGGTTTCAAAGCCAGGATCGGACAACAATTATGTGGTATGCATGTTACCGGCAATACCACGACTAATGGGCATGACTTCGATCAATACAAGTGTATTGAACAGGTTTGTCTGACCAGTGGGAGTGGCCGTATAGTGGGTGTGGCCTTGTTCCATACACTTGTATTGAGTAAGACCACACCTACTAGTTAGTGGCTCTGGCCAGGAACATGCATACAGCATAACTGCGGTCATTCCTGGCTTTAGAAACTGCAAATTCTAGCCATACACAATGCGTGTGCTGGAAGGATTGATAAGTCTGCAGTCACATAGTGACTGCAAAAATGTCTGTTTACACTGGATAACCACTTTAAGGACTTGCCTAGCAGTGGTGGCTTGCTCCAAGTGTTTCTGTGACTGTGCTATTACAGGAGCAATGCGAGTCTCTACACGGTTGATCTCCACTTGTACATAACAGAGCTAATTATTTACACTCAATCACCCCAAGAGATCAATGGATGATCAAAGCAGTGCGAGACACAAATGACAAGATCACTTGAACTGAATTTTGCCAATGTCTTTCTAGGTCACTTAGACCGGCAGCATAATACAACCGGCGATCGGGAAACGCTCAGAGCGCAAAGACTGCCATTGTTTTTGGCTGTGCAAGTCTTGTTTACACAGGATTACTCACTACCAAGAATGATGAGCTTTTGTGCTGCACAAAATATAATTTCACTTAATGAACAAGTATTTTGTGCATTAATTGAGTGATAGGAAGTCTGTTTATACAGCAAATTAATCAAGAAACTAACATTTTTAAGAATGCTCATTCATAACTATCCTTTAAATATCCCTTCAGTTTGACTCTATTTGCAACCAACTGATATCTATCTATGGATAGCACTATTGGGTTCAACCTTCCCATCACCCAACATCTGCATGGAGCTTGTATATCCCTGACCCTGACATATTACGCCATGTTCTTTGGCTTTCACTCATGTCCATAACATGCTAAAAAGTTGGTTTATTTCCACATTTGAAATTAGCCCTGGCATCCAAGATAGTGAAATAAAACTGATCTCATGTGGAATGGAGGACCAAGGAGGACTACTGTGCTGTTCAAGGTCAGATCAAGGGCATGAGTATAAGGAGATGATTACGATTATTGTACGTAAACTGTTATAATGTAATTGTCTTCAGAACTTAGTAAATCAAGAAAAACTGATATTTTTTGTTCTTTTGTTATTCAACATCCCCTAAACCCTATAATGTCAATTCTCTGAACTCATATTTTTATCTTGCCAGGTGGATTTCATCAGGATGTTTGGGTAAATTGATAAGGTGATAACACAAAGGACCTGCACATGCCTGAAAACCACAACAGTTTTTCCTTGAGAATGTTCCTCTTATCTTACATTGACAATGCTAATAGAATATGCATAGTCCTATTAGCATACAAGATAATAGCACCCTGGAGGGTATAGAATCATAAAACTTTAAGTAGAAATCAAAACAGAAGGAGGGAGCAAGAGAGAACATTGTCACAAGCAAAAAAACATTGCCAGGGGCTACACTTTGCAGGAACATACGGATGTACTCATATTTCTTGCTCTAGTCACCATGCAAATGGTAATAGGCTGTACTCCCATGAATACTATCAATGTCATGTTTTATGTGAAACATTAATTGAGATAATGTGCCCCTTCTGCAGGAACGACAGCGTCGTATGTCATCGTGCAGCACAATAGGAAGACATCTGCATTTGAAATGGGAATATACATCTATCTGAACTGAATTATATGCCAAGGAGGACGGGGAAACTGCCTTATACTCATGTATGGAAAATGTGTTGAGACTATGACTTATGTGTTTGTTACACAGTAGGTTTACACTACAAATTGGGTAAAACATATGTACGGTAAATCTTTGTGTAGGGACAGGTATGGTTCTCATTCCTTAAGTACATGTTTTACCCCAGATCAGGTTTTAAACTTGACCTTCATTTTTCAAGAGCAGGGTTTATAGAATGTAACAATGGTGTAGATACAGGAATAGGCAGATTATAATGAGGGTAATGAGGGCTACTGGCTAGGGCTCGAAGCACCTGGGGGGGGGGACCATTTCCAGATTATCTGTGCAGAGAGTTTTCTGAAGCTCCGCTACCAGCAATACAGAATGGCAGACTAGCTATAGCGGGGGTCCCATCGCCATTCCTGTGATGTGCCGATTTGATGATGTCAACCGCCAGTGCCGGCATGTATGCACCTTCAACAAGAAGAAGTGGCGCTCTGGAAACTGGAGCAGAATGACGTGGGAATGGGAGTGAGGTAAGTATGTGTTGTTGTGTGTTTTCTTTATATGTGTATGGGGTGTGTGCCTGTATATAGGGGTCTAGGTGAGGGATCATCCTGTATATAGGAAGTTTATGTGAGGGCTTATGCAGTGTATAGGAAGCTATGTGAGAGCTCATCCTTAACATGAAAAGCTATGTGGAGGCTCATCCTGTATATAGGGACGCTATGTGAGAGCTCACATTGTATAGTAGAAGCTGTAGGGGTTCATACTGTATATTGAGGGCAATATGTGGGATCACTCTGTATATTGGAGGGAAATATGAAAGCCCATCCTGTACTAAGGGGACTATGTGAGGGCTCACACTGTATATAGGGAACTATGTGGGGGCTCAAACTGTATCTGAGGAGCTAAGTAGGAGCCCATACTGTATCTAAAGAGGTACAAGCAGTTTAGAAAGAAAATCCAGCAACAATGTTCTTGTTTTTCTTGAAAATATGAAAGGATTATTTATTTAAACCTAGATAAAAACATAATGCAGGACAGGGAGTCAACCGTGTTGAGGTTAATGGACTGTTTGTCCTCCAACATATTTTTTAACTACCGTATGTTTGAATAAATTAACTTTTAATATGCTCATCAAAAACTAGGACATTGCTTCTGGATTTTCCTCCTACACTGCTTGTATTGCCAAAGTTCCAAGCTGAACTTATATCCATACACTGCCCTGGAAGTAGTCTCTTATACTGATTATATATACGATAAGTTGGTTACTTTTTTCTCTATTGCATATAGGGGGGCTATCGGAGGCTGTGGGAGGGCTCCCATTGTATATAGTGGACTGTGTGAGGACTCTTCTTGTACATATGGAGGCTATGTGAAAGCTCATACTGTACCTAGGGGCAATGTGAGGGCTCAGGCTATAGGAAGGCTATATGGGACTAATACGGTTACTAGTGAGGCTATGAGTGGGTTCATACTTTATATAGGGAGCTATTTGAGGTCTTTTACTGTATATAGGGGGCTATATGAGAACTCATACTGTAACTAGGGTGGCTATGGAGAGCTCATACCGTATATAGGGGCGATGTCAGGGCTCATCCTATATATAAAGAGCATATATGAGGGCTCATACTGTATATAGTGGCTCTGTGGGGGCTTATATTGTATATAGGGGACTGTGTGAGGGAGCATATGGTATGTAGAGGAATAAGTGAGGGCTCCTCCGGAATATAAGAAGCTATGTCAGAGCTCATTCTCTACATTGGAAGCTATGTAGGGGCTCATATTGTATATAGAGGGCGACATAAGCCCTCATCCTGTATTTAGGGGCTATATGAATTATCATACTGTATACAGGGGGCTATGTGAGGGCTCATACTGTATCTAGATAAAAGATAGAAAAATCCAGCAATGCAGGGACACGATCAAGGAGTGGAAATATTTGTAAAACTTCACAATTATGGTATCATTAAAAACACATATAAAGCGGACAGAGGCTCCATGAATACATGTGTTTTTAATACTCCAACAAATGTGACGTTTTACCAATATTTCCACTCCTTGGTCGTATCCCTGCATTGCTGGCTTTTTCTATCCTTTATTTCATTGCTTTCATAATGCCAAAGTGCAGTCCATGCAGTGCTGGAGGACGGGAATAGGAAGAAAAAGGTGAGCTGACATTTTCTTTTCGTTTTGTGTTATACTGTATCTAAGAGGCTATGTGAGGGCTCATCCAATGCATAGGGGGTTATATGGAGGTTCATACTGTATATAGATGATGTCAGCATACTTTAGTCATCTCAATAATAAGTGATACTTATTATTAATATAAAATAATAATTATAATTAAAATGTTGACCTTAATATTAAACAGAACTAATTTCAGCCTATTGGGTCATCCTTTCACAGCTGTCTTGGTGTCTCTTGTGGCCCCTCGGGAAAATTATTTTCCCACAACTGCTGTATCTACTATATAATTGCCTAATGGCCACTTCCGTCTGAGGCCGAAATCGCGTGCCACAGACGGAAGTGGCCAGTATGCAAAAGAGCCATGCGTCGTGCAAATTTTTAAAGAGCTCTCCTCACAGCCCTCCTGCTCCTTCTGCCCGCGCTCCCTGCAGCCTCCTGCGTCCTGCAGCCGCCCACTCCCCGTGGCACCCCCTTCTCAGTGAGGACACTCACCTGTCCGCCGACTTGCTCTCACCCCCTCTGTACAGCGGTCATGTGACAGGGCGGGTTGATGTGACGTCACACAGCTCGCCCTGTCACATGACCGCTGTTCAGTGCGACTCTGAGCTGGAGAAGACAGGTGAGAACACAGGGGGATGAGGGGGCTCCATCCTGCCCGGCTCGCTACATCCTGTCCCTCTTCACTCTGCCCCCGCTGATTAGTCTCGCCCGTCGACTGAACAAGGACACCACCACACACCGACACCGCCGCACAACACTGATAGCACCACACACCGACACTGCTGCACACCGACACTGCTGTACACCAACATTGCTGTACACTGACACTGCTGTACACTGACACTGCTGTAGGTATCTACTATATAATTGCCTAATCGAGTCTGTCCAGCCAGAAAATCGCGTGCCAGCGCTCATTGGTCATCGCCAGCCGCGGCAACCAATGAGCGAAGCGTATGCAAAACAGCCGCGCGCATTCAAAACTTGCGTCAAGCTGAAACCTGGCACCGGCGACGCAGCGGCGTCACTATCGCCAGGATACATGAAATTCATGAAATAAAAAAAGGGGCTCCCCTATATTCGTGTGTCTGGCCAGGTGCAAATAGGCACCTGGGGGTTGGGGGCAGCCCGTCGCTGCCTGCTGGATCCGGCTGGTTCCAGAAATACGGCGAAGCCCATGTAATTTTTTTTCTGAAAAATCAATAAAACAATCCTAAAAAAGGGACTGCATCTTTATTAACCCCTCACCCATGGTCCAGGGGTTAATAAAGATGCAGTCCCTTTATTTACATTGTTTTATGGATTTGTCAGAAAAAAATTTCACGTGGGCTTCGCCGTATTTCTGGAACCAGCCGGATCCAGCAGGCAGCGACGGGCAGCCCCCAACCCCCAGGTGCCTATTTGTACCTGGCCGGACACAAGAATATATGGGAGCCTTTTTTTTTAATTATTTCATGAATTTCATGAAATAATAAAAAAAAATGCGTGGGGCTCCGCGCAATTTCTATGTTTAGCCAGGTACAGCTAAGCAGCTGGGGGCTGAAATCCGCAGCGCAGGGATGCCCAAGCTTTCTGGGCACACCCCGCTGCAAATTGCAGCCCGCAGCCGCCCCAGAAGATGGCGCGTTCATTGAAGCGCCATCCTCTGGCGCTGAACCCCGCTCTTCCAGCGGCCCTGGTGGCGGTGGCACGCTGGGTAATAAAGAGGTTAATACCAGCTTTGTTATACAAGCTGGTATTAAGCCCGAGATACTTAATGTCAGGCCACGTTTGACCCGGCCACTAAGAATCTCCAATAAAGGGTTAAAAAAACACAACATAGAGAAAAAATTTTATTGGAAATAAAAAAAAAAAGCCATTAGGGACTCCATCTTTAATTAAAAAATCCTCTTCCGTCTGACGTAGTCCAAAACGCGATGTCCTCTCTGCTACATCCCTGTGCATAGATATAGATGTCTATGCACAGGGAATGAGCAGACTGAGAACAATCTCAGCTCTGCTACATCATCTCTGTGAGCAGGCGGGCTCCAGGACCCTGGAGCTGCGGCAGCCTGCATAGAGCAGACAGCTGGACTCGGCTCGCAAAGTAACAGCAGTTACTTTGCGAGTTTCCCTGCGATTACTTGCACAGTAATCAGACCAATGCAAGTCAATGGCAATCCTAGTTTTGTCAGAGTCTCTGACAAAACTAGGATTGATATTGATTTGCATTGGACTCGTTGCTGTGCGAGTAATCGCTGGGAAACTCGCAGAGTACCGAGTCCTGCGAGTCCCTTACTACTCGCCGAGTAACGAGTCCTAGCGAGTAGACTCGCCCATCCCTACTCTTAGCTGCAGCTCTTCATGTCATTATGTTTATTTGAGGCATGTGTGTAGTGTGTGCAGTCTGAGACATTTCTATGTGATTATAAGAATATTTGATCATTTGCTCAGCAGATACACACATTACATGTCTGCAGTAATCTTCATAAAATCTAAGGGTGCATTCATACGCTGCGAATTTGCTGCATTTTTTACGCGTGTGCTCATCACAAACCAGGAGTGGGTGAATAAATACAGAGTTGGATATTTGTTTCTATTATACTTTTCTTCTGGTTGTTCCACTCCTGGTTTGTGATGAGCTCACATATAAATAAATGCAGCAAATACGCAGCGTGTGAAAGCACCCTTACAGACACCACACAGTGCAGCACAATTCCCCCCACCCCTCCCAGTACAGAGCACAGAGGGGAGGGACAGAACACCAGTGTAGATAGGCGTGGATATTTAAATAACACTTATACAGCAGACTATTCGGCTATGAATTTAATGGAGAGGACTAATGCAGGAGCTGCCTGCAGGATGTGAAAATGCTTATAGCAAGGAAACTACAAATTGTTCTATAATGTTTTTAACTGTTCTTAAAAGGTGTGCCCAGGCACTATTCAATGGTAATATTAGTATTATACTGAAAAAATGACCTGAAAGAGTCCCTTTAATCATGGGACCTACCACATGATCTAGAAATGGAATTATGTGACATGTCATGCGATACACCTGATGATGGTGAAGGCAAAAATTCAATGTGAAGCTAATCAATTTGTGGAAATCATGGAAATCTTGCAATTGCTTGGAAAATACACATGATGGAAAGGAACGATAGAGAGAGAAAGAGGACCCTACTGACCATAAGAGCTTACACTTTGTAAATGAGAGCCAGAGTACCCCACCAGGGGCAAACATATGATTGGTGCACAGGGCCTCACAGGGGCCTAAAAGGTAAGGGGGCCACTACCACTCCAAGGCAGATACAATTGTTTATTATGAGGAGCTACTGGACTTCAAAGGGCCCATATGTTGTTCTTGCACAGAACCCCTCTTATTTCTGTGTCTACCAGTGCCACTGACCATAAGAGCTTACACTCTACAGGAGAGAGAAGATACCACTGCCCATAAGAGCTTACACTCTACAGGAGAGAGAGAAAGGGGACCCCACTGATCATAAGAGCCTAAAGTCTACAGGAGAATGAGGACTCCACTGACAATAAGATCTAGCACTCTACAGGAGAGAAAGAGGACCCCACTGATCATAAGAGTTTACACTCTACAGGAGAGTGAGGACTCCATTGACAATAAGATCTAACACTCTACAGGTGAGAGAGGACTCAGCTAATAATAGGAGGTTACACTCTACAGTAGAGATAGAGGACAATCCTGACCATAAGAGCTCACACTCTACAGGAGAAAAAGAGAGAGGACTGTGCTGACCATAAGAGCTTACCCCCTACAGAAAAGAAAGAGGACCCTACTGATCTTAAGAGCTGGAACTCTATAGGAGAGAGGATCCTGCTAATCATAAGAGCTTATACTCTAAAGAGGAGAAGTAGAGCCCACTGACTATAAGAACTTACATTTTACAAGAGAAAGAGCACCCCACTGAGAGAGGACCAAAAGATCTTATACTCTACAGGAGAGAGGAACCTGCTGACCATAAGAGCTTAGTCTCTACATGAGAGAGAGAAAGGACTCCCATTGACCATAAGAGCTTACACTCTGCAGAGGAGAACTAGGACCCCACTGACCATAAGAGCTTACACTCTACAGGAGAGGGAGAGGACTCTGCTGACCATAAGAGCTTACACTCTACAGAAGAGACAGAAGACCCCCACTGACCATAAGAGCTTACACTCTACAGAAATGAGAGACATACCCAGTGACTCTGGAGAAGGAAACAACTCTGCCGTACAAATTGTGTTCCACTGGGAACCTCTGGATCTGTGATTGCCCAGGTACTGACCACCGATGTACAAGCTATGATAATCCATAAGGTGTTATATCTGCAGGGCATTATGGGGAGGCCCATGTAGCCACACAAAAAGACTGCTCTCTGATACTTCATCAATATGGGCTATGGTGCCAGGCAATATTTTTTCGTGAACCTTAAATTGAATCTTAAAGTGTATTAATTTGCGTGAAATCATGAATTTCAGGACATTTGACTCAACCTCACTCCTCCATGGGTCAATCTGCTCATCCCTACTAACAAAGTATAATAGCATCTGGACGTGGCCAGAGGTTCCTTTTAATCGTATCTACTTGCTGACCAAGGTAATCAAATTTACATCTAGGTTCCAATATTCTTGTCTTATCAAACCAAAAGAGCATGACATGAAGGACCATAAAATATTATATCATGCAACAAAGATAATTGTAGTCTCATTGAACTAACACTCTTAGCTATATTCCAAATGGAATACTCATCTCCAGGCATACAGCCCACAGGTTATTCCATCGTTACCACTACATTGAGTTCCTGACTTGAATTACTGGCATCATATTTTTTTTACCTGATGATATTTGACTCGACAATTGAAGCATTTTTTTATGGTATCACAATATTAACAGATCTCGCAGAGTAATTTTATGTTGCATCATTCAATGTAAACAGATTCAAGTCACGGGCAAAACCGACACTTGGTCAACCATAACGGACCTCACTCCTGTTACCGTAAAACCCTATACCGGGCCCTTATCATAGCTGTGATCTGGGAGTATGACGGCTCCTGTCTGCAGTGTCTCTACATGAGTTCACTTTTCCTGAACTAAACTTCTTCATTCTATCAGAGCATTCACAGTTCACTTACATCTGGAGCAGAGCCACACATTCATATCCCTTCTATACCACACCAATAGCCAAAGTAAATCTTTCAATGCTTGGCACAAGAATATGACCTCAGATTCAAACAAGAATCAGATGGTTTGTCCTCGTGGCTGATGGTGAACAATGTCTCTTAATGTTAGGAATCTTAAGTACAGTCAGCATCAGATGACCCTACTTAGTTCAAAGTCATAGACAATATTTTATAGTATAAACGGTAAGGAAAACGAGTAAGGAGTTATACTTCTGTATATGAATAAGTAAGAAGGAAAGAAAGTAAACTGAGGTTTTGTTACATTATTTTTTGACAAAACATAAGAATACTTGGGAAAAACATTTTTATCATTTGATTAAATGAAATACCATGAGGAGGGGGGGGAAATATTCAATGCGCATTACAGGTTCTGAAACATGGCTGTCACCATTGTAATCTTTTCATATATTGGCGTGAAAAATAAGGAGGTTTTAATGATTTCAGTGCTCACAGCTATCTCTATGCAAGTGCAATAAAGCCTCTCATGGAGAAAAGTCGACATATTATAATACTATCCTATATCTTCAAGACTATACCATAATTAGTATAATACTGCCTCTTATGTAGTACTGTAGAATATAAGCAGCATACTAGTGCATCTCAATGAATTAGAATATCATCAAAAGGTTAATTTATTTCAGTAATTCAATACATAAAGTGAATCACATATATTATATAGAGTCATTACAGAGTGATCTATTTCAAGTGTTTATTTCTGCAAATGTTGATGATTATGGCTGATAGCCAATGAAAACCCAAAGGTCAATAGCTCAGAAAATTAAAGTAGGGAAGATAAAGGGTTAAAAATTGCACTGCAGAATTCCACGAGACATCAAAGGGTGAATATAATATTGATTTATTTGTCAATGCGTTTCAGGGCAATATTACATTGATTTTTGATGATATTCTAATTCATTGAGATGCACTGGTAATAATACCACCTATGTCGTTTGTAGAACATAGAGAGCAGGTATGGTGATAGATAGAGAGGAGGAGGAGATGTAGGGTGGTGCTGCACTGTGAAGGTTTTTGTGGGTGAGAACAAGCAGTTTGAAATGGATCCTGTAGTGTATATAATATACTATAATACTGTCCCTATATACAAGAATATAATGACTATAATACAGTCCCTATGTACAAGAATATAATGACAATAATACTGTCCCTATGTACAAGAATATAACAACTACAACACTGCCCCCTATGTACAAGAATATAACTACTATAATACTGCCCCTATGTACAAGAATATAATGACAATAATACTGTCCCTATGTACAAGAATATAACAACTACAACACTGCCCCCTATGTACAAGAATATAACTACTATAATACTGCCCCTATGTACAAGAATATAACTACTATAATACTGTCCCCTATGTACAAGAATATAATGACTATAATACTGCTCCTATGTACAAGAATATAACTACTATAATACTGCCCCTATGTACAAGAATATAACAACTACAATACTGCCCCCTATGTACAAGAATATAACTACTATAATACTGCCCCTATGTACAAGAATATAACTACTATAATACTGTCCCTATGTACAAGAATATAACTACTACAATACTGCCCCCTATGTACAAGAATATAACTACTATAATACTGTCCCCTATGTACAAGAATATAACTACTATAATACTGTCCCTATGTACAAGAATATAACAACTACAATACTGCCCCCTATGTACAAGAATATAACTACTATAATACTGCCCCTATGTACAAGAATATAACTACTATAATACTGTCCCTATGTACAAGAATATAACAACTACAATACTGCCCCCTATGTACAAGAATATAACTACTACAATACTACCACTATGTACAAGAATATAAACAGTGGCGTAATTAGAGTCCTATGGGCCCCGATGCAAAATTTAGACCTGGGGGCCCCCCGCGCACATTGGTCAGATGTATGAGCCCTGTTTAACATTCTAAAACTTATAGAGACCCACAAATTGACCCTTAACCTCTTCATTATTGTCCATCATCCTGGAATATGGCCCTTATCATGATATATGTGTCCCCCATCCTGGTATATTATATGGTCTTCTTTCTCCAGTCACAATAGTCTTCCAATTATTATAATACATTCCCATATTCCTCCATACATTACAATGTACCCCCATAGTCGTCTATGTATTATAATGCATCCCATTGTCACCCATTCATAAAGTAGCCCCCATAGTTATCCAATTATTATAATGCACCCCCAATATGCACGCTCCATATCGTATAATGCAGCCTCAAAGGCATCCATACAGCAAAATGCGGCCTCATATTCCTCCATATAGTATAATACACCTTCACAGCCCTTCAAATGGTATAATGCAGCCTCATAGCCCTCTATACAGTATAATGCCGCCTCGACCCTTCATGTAGCATAATTCAGCTTCATAGCCCTCCATATAGTATAATGCAGCCTCAAAGTCCTCTATACAGTATAATGCAGCCTCAGCCCTCCATATTGCATAATGCAGTCTCAAAGCCCTCAATATAGTATAAGGCAGCCTCATAGCCCTCCATATAGTATAATGCAGCCTCATATCTCTCCATATAGTGCAGCCTCAGCTCTCCATATAGTTCAGCCTCATATAGTACAGCCTCCTCTCTCCATATAGTGCAGCCTCTTCTCTCCATATAGTGCAGCCGCATCTCTCTACAAAGTGCAGCTTCATATAGTGCAGCCTCCTCTCTCCATATACTGCAGCGTCAAATAGTGCAGCTTCCTCTCTCCATATAGTGCCACCTCCTCTCTCCATATAGTGCAGCCTTCTCTCTCCATATAGTGCAGCCTCATATAGTGCAGTCTCATCTCTCCATAAAATGCAGCCTCATATAGTGCATTCTCCTCTCTCCATATAGTGCTGTCTCCTCTCTCCATATAGTGCAGCCTCCTTTCCCCATATAGTGCAGCCTCCTCTCTCTATATAGTGCAGCCTCCTCTCTCTAGTGCAGCCTCTTCACTCTAGTGCAGCCTCCTTTCTCTAGTGCATCCTCATCTCTCTAGTGCAGCCTCCTCTCTGCAGTGCAGCCTCCTCTCTCCATACTGTATTATGCAACCCCCTTTTCCCCCCCATATACATCTGGCCACCGTGTATTCAAAAAAATAAATCTTTACTTACCTCTCCCAGTTCCCCTGCTGCTCTGGTCTCCTTTGCTGAAGACTCAGGAGGCTGCAGTTCTGGCGTGCGTTCTACTGTGGAACGCATAAAGCAGGAAGTGCCATCTGCTATTGTGGAAGAGGCACCACCAGCCTGATGTATGCGTTCCACAGTGGAACGCACAAGGAAACCCAGCTGTAAGAGGAAGCGAGGGGGAAGGGGGAGCCGGCAGTAGTTGAAGCAGGAGGCTCCCCTCCTCTCCCTGACACACGGGCCTCAAAGCGGTGTGTGCTGCCTCACAGGCACATGGATGTGCGTCCTCGGAGACGCACATCCATTGTGAAGTGGGCGGTGGGATCAGCGGGCACAAGGGGCGGCTGGTGGCGTGGGTCCCTTGTAGGCTAGAGCCCCATCACAACCGCGACCCCTGCGACTGCAATTGTTATGCCCCTGAATACAAATAATACAATACTGCTCCTATGTACAAGAATATATTAACTATAATAATGACCCCTATGTACAAGAATATTCAGTGCCTTGTGAAAGTATTTGGCCCCCTTGAATTTTCAACCTTTTGCCATTTCAGGCTTCGAACATAAAGATATAAATTCTAATTTTTTTGTGAAGAATCAACAAGTGGGACACAATCGTGAAGTGGAATGAGATTTATTGGATATTTACATTTTTTTTTTTTAAATTAAAAACTGAAAAGTGTGGCATGTGATATTATTCGGCCCCTTTACTTTCAGTGCAGCAAACTCCCTCCAGAAGTTCAGTGAGAATCTCGGAATGATCCAATGTCCTAAATGACTGGTAATGATAAATAGAATCCACCTGTCTGTAATCAAGTCTCTGTATAAAAGTACCTGCTCTGTGATAGTCTCAGGGATATGTTTCAAGTGCAGAGAGCATCATGAAGATCAAGGAACACACCAGACAGGTCCTAGATACTGTTGTGGCGAAGTTTAAAGCCGGATTTGGATACAAAAAGATTTCCCAAGTTTTAAACATCTCAAGGAGCACTGGGCAAGTGATCATATTGAAATAAAAAGTCTCGTTTGAAGTTTGCCACAAGCCACCTGGGAGACACCAAACATGTGGAATAAGGTGCTCTGGTCAGATGAATCCAAAATCGAACTTTTTGGCCACAATGCAAAATGATATGTTTGACGTAAAAGCAACACAGCTCATCACCCTCAAAACACCATCCCTACTGTCAAACATGGTGGTGGCAGCATCATGGTTTGGGCCTGCTTTTCTTCAGCAGGGACAGGGAAGATGGTTAAAATTGATGGGAAGATGGACGGAGCCAAATACAGGACCATTCTGGAAGAAAACCTGTTGGAGTCTGCAAAAGACTTGAGGCTGGGACAGAGATTTATCTTCCAAGAAGACAATGATCCCAAACATAAAGCAAAATCTACAATGGAATGGTTCAAATATAAACGCATCCAGGTGTTAGAATGGCCAAGTCACAGTCCAGACCTGAATCCAATCGAGAATCTGCGGAAAGAGCTGAAAACTGCTGTTCACAAACGCTCTCCATCCAACCCCACTGAGCTCCAGCTGTTTTGTAAGGAAGAACGGGCAAGAATTTCAGTCTCTCAATGTGCAAAACTGATAGAGACATACCCCAAGAGTCTGCAGCTGTAATCGCAGCAAAAGGTGGTGCTACAAAGTATTAACTCAAGGGAGTCGAATAATATTGCACGCCCCACTTTTCAGTTTTTTATTTGTTAAAAAAGTTCACAATATCCAATAAATGTCGTTCCACTTCACGATTGTGTCCCACTTGTTGTTGATTCTTCACAAAAAAATTAGAATTTATCTTTATGTTTGAAGCCTGAAATGTGGCAAAAGGTTCAAAAGTTCAAGGGGTCAAATACTTTCACAAGGCTCTATAACTAGTATAATACTGCCCCAATGTACAAGTATATGCCTACTGTAATATTGATCCTATTGTGCGATAATATAAATTCTATAATACTGCCTCAATATACAGGAATATAACTGCTATAACACTGTTCTTTATGTACAAGAATACATCTACAGTGTTCTACACGCTGCATTCTACCTAGCAATCAATCATGAGCCTTGCAGTAATTGCTTAACACCCTGTGCCCATGTTGCATTTGTGCTGCAGGTTTTGCTGCATTGTATCGTATTTCTTGGATTGGTGTAAAACCTGCAACACAGCTAAGCCCCAGCAAAGTCTATGGGAAAACACAAATGGGCACAAGTTTTTAACAACATAAATCTGCACCACAAATTAATTGTGTGCACAGAGCCAAAGAGAGATTCCCTCTGTAGATTGTATACAATAGAAGTTGCCCAGGAGCCATTTGATTTTCTCATAATACCGTAACCATTGCATACTTTTGTTTTTCTATCATCCTTTGTAAATATTAACATATATTCTGAATGATTTTTCAAATATTTAAAAAAAAAAAAAAACATTTAAAAAAATTCCTCCACCAACGATATTATAAAGCAGCTGCTGATAATGTGCTGGCGCTGTCACTGGAAATAGCTGACATTATTTTAAAGTTTTGTGTTCAGAAAGGTCCCTGCTTTTTCATTTATATTTTTGTTCCAATTATGTTGTTATGTCTCCTTGTGTGTAGGGTTTCCTGGCCGGGTCAGCGGGTGGCCGAGCAAAGAAATGAGTCCCTGGAGCTGTAATAATGCTATGTGTCACCGAATAAAGTCAGGGTCCCTGATAGCACAACAGTGTGGTGTGACTCCTGACCACAAGACCTACTGCTGCAGGGCACAATGTGAGGGGAGGAGAGGTAACCATTTCTAGCTTTTTTCATCCAACAGAAATATTTATATCTGTATAAAAATAGATAGATAGATAGATAGATATGACATAATAGATAGATATAGATAGATAACATATTTAGATAGATAAATAGAGATGATAGATAGATATGAGATAATTGATAGATAAATAGATAGATATACGGTAGATGATAAATAGAAATGTAGATAATAGATACTGTATAGATAGAGATGATGGATAGAGCGACAGATAGATAGATAGATAGATAGATAGATAGATAGATAGATAAAGAAGAGAGCACAGTGGAAATAGCAGCACAATATGTGAGCGCCTGCTATAGACTTTGAGGAAGACAAGTGTGATATGCCAAGGACTTCTATAGCCCAGACCCTGGATCTGCTCCCATCCATTGTTCTTATAGTCCCCACCATGGATCTGCCTCCATCCATTGTTCTTTTAGCCTCCACCCTGGATCTGCCCCATTCATTGTTCTTACAGCCCCCACCCTGGATCAGCCCCATCCATTGTTCTTATAACCCCCACCCTGGATCTCCCCCATCTATTGTTCCTATAGCCTCAACCCTGGATCTGCCCCATCCATTGTTCCTATAGTCTCTGTGGCGCCCTACCGGGTAGGCCGCCACCAGAGGTACTCCACTCCTCCCTTAGAGGTAGAGTTGTACCTCTGGTCTCCAGGTACTGGGATGGCTCAGTTGAGCTTCACACACACACTTAAGGTCCCCGGGACAGTGAGTGGACCCAGAGGGAGGACCCAAGCATAGCCTGTAGGGAAGGTGTAAAGTTAGTTAGGAGAGAGGAGAAAGAAACAGCAAGAGAAAGGAGTGGAGTAGAAGTTGGGAGTGAAGTAGCGGTGTGGTGTTGACTCCTGTGGGCTGGAGCACGACCACGCTCGCCCTGGGGGGAAAAGTCAGAAAGATGTGGAGGAAGAAATTAGCCCTGGGGGTACGGAACGAGACTTAGATCCCTGTATGCCCGCATCTGGCGAGACAGAGGGGCTGGTGGACGATACAGGGAATTGGCTCTGACCACGGCGCGGATGCTGTAGGCCCGAACAGTTGAACTGGAGGCCCCGAGTTCCTAAGGGGAGCTGCGGCCAAACACCCAACACAACTTGGAGAAGGTGGCTGAACTAGGGAGCAGTATCCAGAAGGAGTACAACTGAGCACCCGTGGCTGTCGGTACACGAGCTCTGTGTGCGGAGGCGCTGAGAGGAGTGGCAAGACTATTACTAGGTGTTTCTGTCTCTGATGGTCCCTCAGTGCTATAAGCTAGTCTTGCCACTCCTCTCAGCGCCTCCGCACACAGAGCTCGTGAGATAAAGGAACACCAACAGAGACTCGACTGCACTGTCCCGATTCTGGAGACAACGCTGAACTGGAGGTTGGCAAGGGAAGCACCTGGCGGCCATGCTGAAACAACTAAGTAAAAGTAACAGAACTCCAGTTGTGGTGTGTGAAACTTTCTTTAGCGGCGACCACTGGCCGCAGAGGCTGCATGAGACACCGGGGTGCTAATGACCTAATGACCATCTGCCAAGGTGCGAACTGACTCCTCCATTCTACTTCCCTGGGGACTGCGCTCCACCTGCAGGGAGCGAAACCATCCAAGCTACCAGTCACCGTCCCCAGAGGTTCTGAAGCAGCGGTGGCCGTCCTGCTGCATACTGCAGGTGGCGTCACGAATACCCCTTTTCCCTTTCATCCCTGTCATCTTTCCCCCTTTTAGTAAATGATACAGCCAGTGTCACGGGACCGGGTCTCGTCCCCCGTCTGTTCCTGTGAAAAGAATCGAGAGTGAAGAACAACTGCTGCCCCGTTCCCGAGTACCTCCGACCCTGGAGTAGTCGTGTCATCTCCACCATGGACCTGCCCCGATCCATTGTTCTTACAGCCTCCACCCAGGATCTGCCTCATCTATTGTTTTTATAGCCCCTACCCTGGTTATGCCCCCTTCCATTGTTCTTATAGCCCTCACCCTGGATCTGCCCCATTCATTGTTCTTAGCCTCCACCCTGGATCTACCCCATCCATTGTTCCTATACCCTCCACCCTGGATCTGCTTCATCCATTGCTCTCATAGCCCCCACCCTAGTCTGCCCCCATTCATTGTTCTTATACCCTCCACCCTGGATCTGTGCCCATCCATTGATCTTATAGCCTCCATCCTGGATCTGCCTCATCCATTGTTCTTATAGCCTCCACCCTGGAACTTCCTCCATCCATGGTTCTTATAACCTCCACCCTGGATCTGCCGCCATCCATTGTTCTGAAAGCTCCCACCCTGGATCTGCCCACGTCCACTGCTTTTATAGTCCCCACCCTAGATCTGTCCAATCCATTGTTCCTATAGCCCCCACCCTGGATCTACCCCCAATTATTTTTTTATAGCCCCCCGTTCATCTGCCCCCATCAATTGTTCTTATAGCCCCCTGTTCATTGTGACAATTTGCATATTCCCTATTGTACACTTTAATTTTATTTAATACATATAGATATAAAAGATAGATAGATAGATAGATAGATAGATAGATAGATAGATAGATAGATAGATAGCAAAAACGAACAAAAAAAAACGCAGACAGCACCCCAAAAACACCAAGTGAACATAGTGGACTTTAATCCATGTGGCCACGTAATTACATACATTATATATAGATGGATAAAAGATAGACAGCCATTTAATAGAATATTTAAAATTTAAGAGAATATATAAAAATTATATTTACTTGTAGTACAGAAATATAAAAATCCAAATATAGATGTACAAAAATGAAATAAATAAAAACATAGATTTAATAAATACATTTTGAGTGAAAAAAATATTTTATATCCTCTATAAAAATGTAAATAAGAAAATAAATATTTTAATTCGGCAATAAATGTTTTATGCAGCTTATTTTTTACTTTACTAATTGCATTGCTTTTCAGTTACACTATACATTTCTATGAAACCTACTTGCAATTAGTATCTGACTTAATTCCAATGCAGCTGAAACTTGTTAGAAGTTGGGCACCTTACTGGAGATCCAGATTTGAAAAGCAAATACCTTTGCACCTTAAGTGCCTGATTTTAATGAAAGGCTAACCTACCCCGGACCTCAATGTCACCAAATGGCACAAGAAAAGAAAACAGGAGGCCAAGACTGCAGAACACTAATGTCAATTTTCTGCATCAAATATTTTGATAATTAAACAAAGCTGATCAAGAGAGCAAAACAGCGTCCCCCCAGAGCACGGGAAGCAAAGGCCCATAAAATAGAGTAGGCAGAAAATGCCAGAGGCGGCAGCCTCAGATTAATGATACTCCAGTAATAGATTTTTCCCAGGAACAGTCACACACACAGGAGACACTGTGCAGCCACAGAGGCGATAGGGCCATTAAAGGGACAGAGATGTTATATCGAATGGCAGCCGATCCAAAGTTCTTTTAATAATTTAGACCTTATAATCCAGAATGTGCAGATGCAGCAGGGCTCAGTTAGGCTCACTGTGTGTCAAGTCTCATGTTTTTTTCCCAATGGCTTCTCTGTAGTGTTTCACAGGACTAGGACTTGAGTAGAGATAAGCAAGGCTTTCAAGGTACAGTTCGAATCAGGTCATCAAATTTACCGATGTTGAGCAAATCTGTTTGGGTTCGTCGGAGTTCGGGTGCTTTACGTTTGCAAAGCACTGGAGCGAGCATCACTGTGGTTGTGTACAATTGGTGTTTGGCCCAGTGAGAGTCATGTGCAATGTTTGATCAGCTCACACTGGGCTTAGGCTGCCTTCACATTAGCGTATGTGAACGCAGCTTATGCTGCGTTCCCATACGCAGTCAAACGCATGCCACTGCGTTCCTATGTTTATCATAAGAACGCATAGTGCCTGCATTTGTCAGTGTTTGCTGCGTTCGGGTACGGATGCGGACGATATCTGCTCCTTCCAGGGTCCAGCGTCCGCACCCGGGACGCAGCATGTTGCATTTTTTGTGCGCTCGGGGACCTTGGAAAATCAGCAAGCGTCCCCAAGCGCACAAAAAAAAGCATTGGTGTCAATGGGTCCGCAGTGTTCTGCGCTTGACAGCGCAGGAGAACGCTGCGGACCCATTGAAAAATCTCCCGGTGGCCGGCGGGGATGTCACAGGAGCTCACCGACGGCCACCGGAAGATCAGCTCATCCTTTGATGGTCTCCTCCTCCCCGCCGACACCGCTAGGGTATTACTGATTTGACAGCTGTTTGAATCTTCCCGCGCCGACATCTCCTCTCGGTGTCGGCGCGGGAGATTCAAACAGCTGTCAAATCAGCTGTTTCTCCCCGCCGACATGTTCCGGAGCTTACCGGCGGCGGGGAGGAGGAGATCTCCGGCGCAGATCTCCGCCCCAGGACACCTCTGATTGGCTGGCAGCCTGCACAGTGATGTGTCCGCAGGCGGACATTATCCGCTGCGGACACATTATTAGACACTGCTTTTGACTGCGTTTGTGTCTGCATGCCATCAGCATGCAGACACAAACGCTAATGTGAAGGCAGCCTTAAAAGCACAGTTTTTGGATGTAGCGTGTGTCCAAAATTAATTTTAAAAAAACACATCCCCCCACTCCCAGGATTGTTTTATTTATGGCTGGCTGTATGTTGGCAAAGAGCTGAATCAGTGACTTCCATTGAGGTTCGGGTCAGGTTTGGGGTCAAAAACAGCGCACTATAAAGTTCAGCTACACCATCCGAGCCCGATTCCAAAGGATCCCTCATCTCTAGAATCAAGTTTCACATTTTAGGACTTTTTTGGAATTGACTGCACATTTGGCAAGACACTCATGGACATTAGAGTAATGTTGGCTGAACCTGCCAATATGTATATGGGAATTTCCCAACTCTCCTCTTACAGATGAAGTCATAAAGTTAAAAGGTCCAGCACCAGGATGTCCAATGTTGGACTTTTGATCCATTTATTCTCAATGGGAAAGGCCACCACTGGAGGAGTCTCAGGGCCACTTTACACACACCAACTTCTGTGTCCAACTTCTGAACAACTTACTGGTTGCAGTGAAATCATGGACACATTGCTCCATTTTGTGGCTGTGTACAAATGGAGCAATGTGTCCATGATTTCACTGCAACCAGTAAGTTATTCAGAAGTTGGACAGATAAGTTGGTGTGTGTAAAGAGGCCCTTACAGTTGCCTTCTCATACATAACACAGGAACGTTCAGTAGTTAGTAGTGCATCTCTATATGAAAGAGTCAGAGAGATAGCTGCCAGATACAGAATTAGCTGATCCATCACTGACAGCCATCTATTATGGCCAGGGTCACATCTCCGTTTTGACCCAAGCCTACAACAATCCGGTTTTAACTTAGAACTTTTTCCAGCACCGCATAGCGTTACCGCTATGCGGTGCTGGAAAACGCAGTCCCTAGTTACCCGATGTTTACCTTAACTACCTGTCACACAGGCAGCGGCTCGGAGTGTGCTTTACAGCGCCGCACAGGAAACGTTTCAGACAGCGTTTCCTGTGCGGTGCTGTAAAGCGCACTCCGAGCCGCTGCCTGTGTGACAGGTAGTGAAGGTAAACATCGGGTAACTAGGGACTGCGTTTTCCAGCACCGCATAGCGGTAACGCTATGCGGTGCTGGAAAAAGTTCTAAGTTAAAACCGGAATCCGGCAGGCTAGGGTCAAAAAGGAGATGTGACCCTGGCCTATGTGAGACAAATTATTTGCCATCGCTGTCAGGAAAATACAAATTCTTTTCATTGTTTTAATGGACACCGAACTCACAAGACAATGGACAGTGGTCTCACAAAAGACACTGGACACGAGCCTCAGAAAAGACACTGGACACCGAACAGTTCACCCAGACCCTATAAGAACTGAACAAGAGTTCGCTGTCACCAATTTTGGGTCATCTGAAACATTGCTGTGAACCACCTCCACTTTCCGCCCCCCCCATTGGGCTACATAATTCAAGCTACAACAGTTTAGGTTTCTGTAAGGTTAATCCCTTTTATTTTAATAATGTATGCATATATGTAATTGGTATCTTTGTAATATCTTTTATTACATATATTTACTATTACTATGTATGTACTATTATATCATATATTGTTAAGATGGCCGCCTGAGAAGATGGACGCATGTGAGAGGGCTCCAGGCTTGTAGGACTCACTCTACCCCATCTGTCCACGTCTCAGCCCCTCACACAGCTACACCACCACTGTCGTTACCCCCCACACAGCCCGCGTTCAGCTGAACTCTCCATCGTGCCCTGATTTGACAGGAAAAAAGCAGCTGCAGAGGAGGACGGGTGACCTGAGGCCCAACCTGGGCCCACCAGAGGAGGAGAGCGCAAAGGCTGCACGGCCACAAAGGGACCCGCCTGACCACAAGCACCCGACCTGGTACCCCCGATTGTGAGCAAGCAGAGGGGACCCGAGATCCGTGAGTACCTGACAGCCGGTGGGTACCAAGGAGACCACGGCCGCATGAACTGCACCATCTTGCCGGCTAATCCTCCCCGCCACTGAGCGCCGGATCCCCCTCTCCCAGCTCCTAAAATACAGCGGGAGATAGAGGCGTCATCCCTGACCTGGCGCCCGCACACCCCTGCAGCTGCAATCCGGACCGCAGCCTCTGTCTCCCACCGCCACTCGATGAGCCAGGTGCTACACATTGTGAGTGCTGCCTCTCAGGTCCTGTCCTTGGCCTCAAGCATCTGTCAGCCCCGGAGAGCCGACACACTATAGAGCAGCAGCAGAGCTCTGGTTTGATCTGCCCATGCCGCCCGGCTGCACACATCAGTGACCGTCAGCACTGCGGCGAGCGCAGCTGCTGCTGATCCAGCGCTACCCCTCCTGGCTCCCTACCACCAACGGCTGCATCACATCACTTCCTGCACCCCACCGGCAGCTCCACCTCACCTCACCCGTGGCTGCATCTCATCTCACCCGTGGCTGCATCTCATCTCACCTGTGGCTGCATCTCATCTCACCCGTGGCTGCATCTCGTCTCACCCGCAGCTGCATCTCATCTCACCCTTGGATCCATCTTACCTCACTCACGGCTCCATCTCATCTCACCCGTGGCTGCATCTCATCCAACCCGTGGCTGCATCTCATCTCACCCGTGGCTGCATCTCATCTCCCCCGTGGCTGCATCTCAACTCACCCGTGGCTGCATCTCAACTCACCCGTGGCTGCATCTCAACTCACCCGTGGCTGCTTCTCATCTCACCCATGGCTGCTTCTCATCTCACCTATGGCTGCATCTCATCCTACCTGTGCCTGCACCTGCATCTTTCCCTCATCCTGTGCCGCATCGTCATCTCATCCTGTGCCGCATCTCATCCTGTGCCGCATCTCATCTCACCCTGTATCGCATCTTATCTCATCCTGTGCCGCATCTCCTCTCATCCTGTGGCGCATCTCATCTCATCCTGTGCCGCACCCCATCTCATCTGTGGCTGCAATCTCATCTCCTCCATGACTGCACCTCATCTCATCATCTCATCAGTGACTGCACCTCTTCCCTGCTGCATCTCATCCCCGGCTGCTTCTCGCCTCTGGTTGCTTCTCCCCCTGGCTGCATCCCACCCCTCACTGCATCTCACCCTTGGCTGCATCTCAACCCCCAACTGCATCTCACCCCCGGTTGCATCTCATCCCTGGTTGCACCTCCCCCTGGCTGCACCTCATCCCAGCTGCAAATTGCCCCTGGATACACCTTGCCCTGGTTGCACCTCGCCCCCGGCTACATCTAATCGCTGGCTGCATCTTCATCCCTGCTTTTTCTGTGTCCCTGGCTGCACCACTACCCTAGCTGTCTTCCACCCCGGCTACACTTCACCCCTGGCAGTCAAATCCACGACTGCATTCCACCCCAGGCTACACCCCACCCCCTGACTGCACCCCTCTCCTGGCCACATCATACCCTGATCCGTGTGCACCCTTGACGTGCACCCCGTCCTCGGCTGCCCCTCAGCTCTGCCTGCCCCCCTTCCTACTCTCCGTCACCCTCCCCCGACCCTGGCAACCTTCCACCAACTCGACCCTGTCCCCTAGCCTACCTTACTCCCCCTGGTCCACGCAGCTCCCCTGCCCATCCCACCCTTTAATATCTTACCAGCCAAAATCTGCACACTTAACTGCTACCCACAATGATTCCCTCCTTTTCACCCCTCACCCCCATCCTACTTTTACTTCCTTCTAATCCAGAACATCCCTCCACCCACCAAAGCCATAGTGATCTCTCCCTCCTTCCTACCCATCCATCTCATCCCTTTCTCCGAACTATTCCTCCACACCCAGTCCCTCTTCTCCACACAGCACGGACACCCACAAACTCTTCTGCTCCCACCTTCTAACCCTCTCACTGCTTCTCCTACTCGCAGGCAACATATCCCCAATCCTGACCCCCCACTCTGCACTGCCGAATGTACTCCCATACGAACTTGTTGACTCACCTTACCCAGTTAGTAAGCGACTTCGCAGGACACGTGAAATCGCTAGGTTTCACCCTCGTGATTACTCGCACGACCTCCAAAGCAAATCAAATCAATCCTAGGCATCACGAAACGCTACACACAACTAGGCATCTCCATGTGTTTTTCTCAACCTCGCCCAAGTAACGCATGTGTATTACTCTGTCGACAGTGCTCTACCCACTACACGCCTCTCTCTCCTTCCTGCTTGACTGCACTCCAGTCCGATGCCCGCCTTTGGCTCCAGAGCAGTATCTAGCAGGCTCGACGCATCCTTCTCACCACTTCACATGGCTCTCCTTCTTGCCATCAGACATCCCACATCATCCAGGGCGATTACAAAGTGCCATCGACGATTGACATACTGTCCCGATCCATCAGACAGCATTTCATTCCTTCTTAATTAAAGACGGATACCTTGGCTTTATTTATTGTTTTCACGACTCTAAAATTTTATCTCACATCTGATGATTTCTTCCTTTTCCTATGCCCCTCTCTTTCGGAGAATCTCTAGTCATGCAAGAGACCTTAATTAATGAAATTCCTCGCTTCTACCAGCTTGTTCATGACTCAAACTGGTACCACCCCTTTACTCCACACAACTGCGGTCCACACCACCAAAAATCCGCAACACGGTCACCCTGAGATTACGCTCTCTCCAAAAGAACACGCGGCATCCCTACTGGGGGGAATCCTGCGGCCTAGCACATTTACAGAAACCTTTGGACCATCACCGCTCGCTAAGCAGATTCTCCTATCACCCACTGTTCCGAACCCTGCAATATCAAAAAATTGCCGCGTCCCCCGCACTTTTTTTTAATTGCATTTAAGATGAATTAGAGCAGAGTTTGGTCCAAGTCCCGACGCCCCCCAGACCGCCAGTCTCCCAAATCGTGACTCGAAGTCAGTCCCCCTCTGTCGTATCCCTCCCCCCGCCGATCCGATCCCTCAACTCGATCCCAACCTCTGCAGTTCGATCCGCCCTGACCACCTCGTTCAACATCACTCGATCGGAGTCTTTCCTCATCTTCCAGTTTGATCGAATCTCAACCTCTCGGATCAGTCGTTCTACTCTGATGATCTCCTCGGCTAGGCAAGTCATCGAGTCCCATGGTCAGTACTCTCGAGTCGACGACACCCAGATCCAGTCTCTCGAGTCCGTATCACGTCATCCGTCAAATCAAGCTGTCCCCCATCTATCTTCGTTCGACTCGTTCTCAAGCTGCATGGAGTCGAGTCGAGTCAGTCGTATCGGAGTCGCCCTCGTCCTCCGGAGTCCATCCTGAGTCCGAGTCTCAATTCCAGTCCCCATCGAGTCTTGGGTCCGTCTCGAGTCGAGTCACTCTCGAGTCGATCTCTCGAGCTCGAGTCGGAGTCGGATCGTCCCTCGATGTCGAGTCTTGTCCTCGGAGTCCATGCTCTCGAGTCGAGTCCTGTTCCTCTGCATCCGAGTCGGATCCGGAAGTACGAGCTCGAGTCCGAGTGCTCCTCGGAATTCCTGATCGTCCCCTCGCAGTTCAGGACTCGTCCTCGAGATCGAGTTCGATCAAGTACAAGTCCGAATTCGTCTCGAGCGGAGTCTCTCGATCTAGCCCCCACGATCGTCCTCAGAAGTCGGAGTCGTCTCGGAGTCGATCCTCCCAAAAAAATGCGTGGTGACTCCGCGCATATTTCTATGTCTAGCACAGGTACAGCTAAGCAGCTGGGGGCTGAAATCCGCAGCGCAGGGATGCCCAAGCTTTCTGGGCACCCCCCGCTGCAAATTGCAGCCCGCAGCCGCCCCAGAAGATGGCGCGTTCATTGAAGCGCCATCCTCTGGCGCTGAACCCCGCTCTTCCAGCGGCCCTGATGGCGGTGGCACGCTGGGTAATAGAGGTTAGGGGCAGCTTTGTATTATCAGCTGGCCCTAAGCCCGAAATTTATGGCGGTCACGCCAATATTAGACATGACCGCCATGAATTTCTATTAAATTGTTTTAAAAAAAACACAACACAAAGAAAATTTTTATTAGAAATAAAAAAAAAAGCCATTAGAGACTCCATCTTTAATTAAAAAAATCCTCTTCCGTCCGACGCAGTCCAAAACGCGATGTCCTCTCTGCTCATCCCTGTGCATAGATATAGATGTATATGCACAGGGAATGAGCAGACTGAGAACAATCTCAGCTCTGCTACATCATCTCTGTGCACAGACATTCATGTCTGTACACAGGGAATGAGCAGACTGAGAACAATCTCGGCACTGCTACATCAGGCAGCAGGCAGGCTCTAGGACCCTGGAGCTGGCAGCCAGCACAGAGGAGACAGGACTCTTATCTGTGCGAGTTTCCCAGCGATTACAGTTGCAAAGTAAACGAGTCCAATGCAAATAAATGACAAAACTAGGATTGCTTCAGGCTGAAGCTTCCGAGACACATCTGCGATTTGTAAATCTCACACTACTCGCTATTACTCGCTTCCCCATTCATTAACATTGGACTCGCTAGACTCGCAACGAGTAGCGAGTCCTGGGCTCGGACTCTCTAGAGTCAAGCGATTCCGAGTAATTTAGGATTCGGCTATCACTACCCCCCACCACATCCCTCCGCCACCTCCAACACGTACCCATCCCCCATCACAAACTTTTGCAACACCTACAACCTTATACCCATTCACCCAACCCCACTCCCTCTGCCAGGAGCACTGTGGAACGCCCGCTCGGTATGCAACAAACTCTCTTTCACCCACGACCTCTTCATCACCAACAAACTCAAATTCCTCGGCATCACCGAAACTTGGCTTACCCCAACTGACACAGCCTCCTCTGCTGCACTCTCCTACGGTGGACTCGCTCTTTCTCACACACTCCGCCCAAGTTAACCCCGCGGCGATGGTATAGGTATACTCCTGTCCGACAGTTGCTCCTTCACCCCAACTACACCGCCTCCCTCCATCTCCTTCCCCTCCTTCGAACTGCACTCAGTCCGCATTTTCTCCCATTGCAACCTCCAGCTCGCAGTCATCTACCTCCCCCCAGGACCCACCGCCTCCTTCCTCGACCACTTCAACACTTGGCTTCTTCACTTCCTTTCCTCAGACATCCCCACCATCATCATGGGCGACTTCAACATCCCCATAGACACCCCTGACACAGCTGCCTCCCGACTCCTCTCACTGACCACCTCTTTCAGCCTCTCCCAATGGTCCTCCTCAGCCACTCATAAAGACGGCCATACGCTTGACCTTATCTTCACCCCCCTCTGTTCCCTCACCGACCTCTCAAACTCCCCCCTCTTCCTATCTGACCACAATCTTGACTTTCTCCTCCCTCTTTCCCCCTACCTCGCCCCCTCCTCTCCGGAAACTCAGTCATCCCTGCCGAAACCTTAAACATATTGACTTCAACTCACTCTCTCCACTCCATCCTACCTCTCACCGACCTCGCCTCCTCACCTGACGTCAACACTGCTACCACCCTCTATACCTTCACACTAACTGCGGCTCTCGATCACACACCAAAATCCGCACACACAGCCAACCCTGGCTTACCTCTCTCACAAAAGAACTACGTCAAGCATCCAGGGTAGCTGAACGGAGATGGAAAAAATCCCACTCCACGGCCCACCTCACCATGTACAAACAATCGCTCTCCAACTTCAAGGACACACTCACTGCCGCTAAGCAAACCTATTTCTCTTCCTTAATCAACACACTGTTCCGAAACCCCAAGCAACTATTCAAAACCTTCAACTCCTTACTCCGTCCCCCGGCACCTCCTCCTTCCCCCCTCATCTCTGCCGATGACTTTGCCACCTTCTTCAAACAAAAGATTGACAAAATTAGAGAAAGCTTTGGCCCAACGTCTCCCCGACCCACCCCAATCACCGCCCAACCCTCTTTGACCAACGTGACTGAAGATCAGCTCTCCTCCCTCCTGTCATGATATCACCTCACCACCTGTGCCCTTGACCCACTCCCCTCCCACCTCATCCTAAACCTCACCGCAGTCTTCATCCCTGCCCTAACCCACCTCTTCAACCTATCACTCACTACCGGCATCTTTCCCTCATCCTTCAAACATGTCTTGATCTCACCCATCCTCAAAAAACCCTCCTGACCCATCATCTGTTTCTAACTACTGCCCCATATCTCTCCTCCGGCCTAGGGCAACTCATTGAGTCCCATGGCCTCCAGTACCATCTCTACACCCACGACACCCAGATCCATCTCTCTAGTCCCGATATCACCTCCCTTCTGTCTAAAATCCCCAATGCCTGTCCGCCATCTCATCTTTCTTCTCTGCTCGCTTTCTCAAGCTGAACATGGACAAAATAGAGTTCATCGTCTTCCCCCCCAGCCGCCCTCCTCCTCTACCGGACGTGTCCATCCTAGTCAACGACTGCTCTCTCTCCCCAATCCCCCATGCCAAGTGCCTTGGGGTTACCCTTGACTCCTCACTCTCCTTCAAGCACCACATCCAAGCCCTCGCCACCTTCTGCCGACTCCAGCTCAGGAACATCTACCGGATCTGCTCCTTCCTTAATCATGACACTGCCAAAAGTCTTGTTCCCGCCCTCATCATCTCCCACTTTGACTACTGCAACCTACTGCTCACTGGTCTCCTTGCTTCCTCCCTTGCACCCCTCCGGTCTATCCTAAACTACGCTGCCCTTCTAATCCACCTGCCTCCTCACTATTCCCCTGTCTCCCCCCTCCGCCAAGCCCTTCACTGGCTCTCCACCCCCCCAGAGATCTCGATTTAAAGTCCTAACCCTGACATACAAAGCCATCCACAACCTGTCCCCAATTACATCTCTGACATGGTCTCCCGATACCTACCCGCACGCAACCTGCGCTCCTCACAAGAACTCCTCCTCTCCTCCCCCCTTATCTCATCCTCCCACAACTGCATACAAGACTTCTCCCGTGCCTCCGCCATACTCTGGAACTCTCTCCCCCAGCACATCAGACACTCGCCTTCCCTTGGGAGTTTCAAAAAGAACCTGAAAACTCATCTATTTTAACAAGCTTACAACCTATGTTGGGTTCCAGCGCCGCTCCACCACACACTTGGCGCTTCCCCTCCTATTTTGTCCTCTCCCACCCCTGTAGACTGTGAGCCCTTGTGGACAGGGTCCTCTCCCATCATGTATCAGCAAGCCTTCATTGTTCATATGTACTGTATTTGTCCTTGTTACCTCTACTTCTAATGTAAAGCGCCATGGAACCAATGGCGCTATAAAAATAAATAATAATAATCTTTTAAAAAACACTGCAAACTTTCTGTAGTAAAACTTATAAATTACTAGTTTCATTCTTCATGTTCTATGAGCAGACTGAATACATTACCCCTCAAATTCATGTTACCAAATGGGTTTCTGATCAAACTGAAAGAGATTGGTCAATTGTTAGATGGTTTTGACCAAGAAATAAGAAACGTCAGAAGTAGAGATGAGAAGATCGCTTCACGCAACCTCAAATCCATAGCTAAAGTCAGCGCTCACTGGCCATGGAAAGGGGCACATTTCCTTCCTCTCCAGAATCCCAGGTTTGGTTTATGATTAGTCGAGCTGGTGAAAAATCACCTCTGCACGGCACACTGTACAGGTGATACCACGCCAGGCCAGCAAATAAAATATTACACTGCAGGACTTGGACCTTACAAAACTCCCACAACTCCGGAATACAGGTCAGAGAGTACTGATCTGCTTCATGGAACAGGTTTGTACAAAGTGATGTGCTCATCTCATAATCAGAAGTTTTGATTACTAAACTGAAGGGGTAGAAGTGCTCAGCTAAGAAGTGTGCCCACTAAATCCAATTTTCAAGAAGTGCCAAGTCAGCCAAAAAAAACATGTGAAGAACCAAAAAACCAAAACGACTCCAGTCCCGATATATGCAAGCGTATAAACTTTATTCAGACTTATAGGGGTAGGTGTGATGACAGCTTAAAAAACCAATGGCAAGGATGCTGGGAACATGGGAAATTACATTCAGAATATACATTACATGCAGTAATTAGATGGCATTCATGTAGATGTTTCACTGTAGTATTTACCACATATTTCATACCAAATTCTATATGGCAGTCGTGATGCCAAAATTCATGCACGGATGGTTTTACTACTGGATATTAAAGTTTTTTTTTTTTATATAAACATACAATAGTGTGGGAGAAGATATAATTATCAGGGATAACAACCGATATCTATATTCCTACCAGTATGTTTACCTATATGTTATAATACTATAGAGCCCTAAGTGACCCACTCTGGGGAAGGTTCTATTACTGGTTTTTATTTCAGAGCTACCACTTTATATATCCAATTCCCCTCCATATTCATATTGATGCTCATAGGGGTTAATCACATTAAGCACAACAAGATTAACACTACCACCTCTCCAACATATATGTTGCATAACATCTCATTATAAATATAGGTGGTATGCTTTCTTCTTAATTACTGTACATCAAGGAGAGGCCACTACAGTATCTAATGGGGCCGTCACACGCGTCAATGTCGTCAGCGATCTGATCGCTGGCAACATTGAAGACTGATCGTTGGTGAGCTGTCACACAGGCAGACTTACCAGAGATTAGTGGACCAGCGACATTGTGGAAATGATTTAAATATCGTTTCCACGATGTCTTGCTCCCACTTCCAGGCTGCAGTAAGCGGAAACAGGCTGGTCTCCAAGGTAAACTGCGGGTATCTAGGCAGCACGCGCTGCCTAGATACCCGATGTATACCTTGGTTACCAGCTTTCTCCGCTCACTGGCTGGTATCCAAGGTACACAGCGGGTAACTAGGGTCCCTAGTTACCCGCTGTGTACCTTGGATACCATCCGGTGAGTGGAGAAGGCTGGTAACCAAGGTATACATCGGGTATCTAGGCAGCACCCGCTGCCTAGATACCCGCAGTTTACCATGGATACCAGCTGGGAACTGGCTTCTCGTTCGTCTCCCGGTGTCACACGCAGCAATGCTGCATGTCCATCGGGTGACCATCGCCAGGTTTTAGTGCAGGTTCTAAAACCTGGCGACCATCAACCAGCGATTTATCGCTGGTTGATGCGCCCTGTAACACACGTCAATATTGCTGCAACGTCATGTTCAGCAGCGATATTGCATGCGATATTGATGCGTGTGACATCCCCATTACAACCATGATATACGAAATCGCCATGTTCATGTTGCATAGTCCAATCCCTAATTCAACCAAGTGCTACTACTCTCAAAGCTCATTATGCACAGGAAGAGACGTATAGACTAGCAAAACTAGCAGGAGTGTGTGTGGATCAAGCAGTCTCAATTGCCATCAACCACCAGCTCAACCCGGTCATGCCGTGCATCAACCACCACATATACTGCCAAGGTATGCTATCATGTACCTGTTTAATTGCCTGCAATGAGACCCACATCCTCACTCGGTGGCAGCCGTGCACTCAGATGCACATTTCGGCCTTCCTTCGTCAGGGTAGAAATAACTATTATTCTAATAATTATATCGTCCCCCATACTATTGTATGTTTATATAAAAAAAACCTTTAATATACAGTAGTAAAACCATCCGTGCATGAATTTTGGCATCACGACTGCCATATAGAATTTGGTATGAAATATGTGGTAAATACTACAGTGAAACATCTATATGAATGCTATCTAATTACTGCATGTATCGTATATTCTGAATGTAATTTCCCATGTTCCACTCCCGACATCCTTGCCATTGGTTTTTTTAAGCTGTCATCACACCTACCCCTATAAATCTGAATAAAGTTCATATGTTTGCATATATCTGAACTTGAGTCGTTTTAGTTTTTTGTTTTTTCGCATATGCAATATACGACTGTCCCTAATTGTAGAAATCCTTATATCGACACACACATGGTTAATGTAGATACCTGTATTTGATATTGAAAGGGTGACATTTGGTACACCCATAGATGTGTCTAGTAGGATGTGGTTCTTACTAATGTAGCACTCAACTGGCCAATTCTGTTCTTCCATTTTATGAACTTAGTGCTGGTCTTAGCAGCCAGACAGACCCTCACCAATCAAAATGTCTAATATGACACTATGATATATTGAATTTCTTAAAATAATCAGAAGGTTTAATGAAGACTGACTACATGTGGCTTTTTCATGGCTTGGTATGGAGATCTGACACGCACATACTCACAATTGCTGGAGTTTGACGAGTGGACCCAAGATGCTTTACAATCAGACTATATTTCTTATAGCCTCAGCATTTAAAACATAGCACAAATTTATTAACATAAAAGACCCTATCTGTCCAAGTTTTATCCCTACACATCAAATGTTCAACATGATTTCCATTGGTGACATGGCAGATGTCTAGGAGGTAGTCTGGTTCTGTTGAGATGTGTGCCAGTGATGCGTTGTCTCAGCAATGTTGTGAAGGTCTCCTTGGTCACCAGATCAAACACCATGCAATTTCTTTATGTAGAATTAAATAATGGACTTGGTGTATGCCCCCCTACCCCCACACACACAGTATCTGAACGACTTGAGACAACACAACTTTGAAACAATGGATTCCATATCCCATGATAAGCTAGCACATGTCTGGACGGAGGTGGACTGCTACCTGGGATTCGCTGTAAAATATCCACAATTAAAATGTCCACAGGCAACCCTAACCCTAACCTCTAACACCTAACCCTAAAACCTAACCCTAACCTAACCCTATCCTCAACCCCCACACACAGTATCTGAACGACTTGAGACAACACAACTTTGAAACAATGGATTCCATATCCCATGATAAGCTAGCACATGTCTGGACGGAGGTGGACTGCTACCTGGGATTCGCTGTAAAATATCCACAAGAAAAATGTCCACAGGCAACCCTAACCCTAACCTCTAACTCCTAACCCTAAAAACTAACCCTAACCTAACCCTAACCTAACCCTAACCTCAACCCTGTAGGCATTTTTCTGGTCACCGCTACCTGGACATCCTCCATGTCATCAATAGAAATTAAAAATGGTGGTATGCACCATTAAGTGCTACATTATAGAGTTCAATATCTCTTCAGCATAGAGAGCAAAGAGTTACACACATTATTACTCAACAGAGGGTAACAATGAGAATGAAAAGTAAAAGCTCTTTCTACAGTAGAGCTGTAAAATCTGTTGCCCATTTGAGGCTTCAGGTCAAAAACAGTATTCACCAAACAATTGGGAAAAACATACCGTAATTGGAAATGGAAGAAAATATAGAAGAAAAAAGTCAACTTATGCAAAGAAATACGTAACAATAAATTACAAGGATTGTATATTCTGTTCGGCTCTATCCCCAGCCTATGCTATAAGTGAAGACAGAAAATACATACGGCTCTGTAATAAAACCAAAAATCCCTTCTGTTTTTGTCTGAATCTTTTCATAGTGAGGATTATTGACTTGGAATGTGTGAAAAATGCAGATCAGAATCAAATCCGTTAAATTCCAGGTGTGAAGGAATCAAAAAGCACTTAAACAGTGGTCCATGTGAGAAGCGTGTTCTTTCCACCCCCAGATTGGCGTAAATCTTTCTGACGTTCCCTTACTTTTAGCACTTGAAGTGGAGAACTGTGGATAAGAAAGAACGCGAGGAGGATTTAGAAGCAGTAACCTCGGCTTACTTAGATTTTAATCATGATTTAATGGAGCATATAATCAACATTTTGGAAGTGTAGTACTGTTCTACAGCAAATCCCCCGAGCACTTTTCTACCTAAACCCCGTATCCCTCATTTTCACACAGTGCAGTGTACTGTACAAGACTTTCAACAATACTAACCTGCCATTTGTTTCAGAGGAAGGCAATGCAACTTGATATCACAGATTAACCCCCATTTTCCTGAAGGGTTGGGCCGCTATCAGTAAATTTACTGACTACGGTAATATTAACAAAATTGTTATAAACTTATCTTTTGCCCCCCACCCAGATTAAAAATTAACCAGGTAATACATCGTGAAAGTGTTGCATTGCTGCTATATATTTGACTTTTAAACACGATTAATTTATTTTCTTCCAGCAAGGGTTCATGTTGGTTTCCCTTGCTGGCAGCTCCAGCTTGCATTCACTTGATTTTAATAGGTCACATGATATGGTACATGACATCGGTTATAGAAAATGCATTCTAAGCTGACCTTGGTGGAGTGAAGAGGTCTCCAATGGCTGCTGCTCTTTATTCCTCTATGTGAAGCCCACTGGGACGGGGTACTCGGTACTGGACCGGGCTATCACGGGCGTTATCACGGCGGTCTTGGTCCAGACCGTGTCCTGAGCCCACAAGTAAAGGGGGGTATTTACAGGGGAGAAAGTCGTGACGCCACCGTGGTATGTGGTCAGGGTGACCACCGCTGCTGCAGAACCTCCAGGGTGATGAATGGCAGCCTGTGATGTGACGGCTCTCCACGGGCAGAGCCTGGTCCCTGGGGCAGTAGTGATGAAAACAGTTTATCATGCAGAGAATAACACACTGGAGATGCTGGCAGAGTCCACCGTGTTTCACTTAAGTTCTTCACAGTACAGTTCACAATTCAGCTGGTGCACAAAACTGTTCCCCACAGTTAACTCCACACCATCAATTAACCCTTCTGCAGCCAGGTTCCTGCCTTAAGACCCTTCTCCTTCTTGATTCCTTTCAGGCTCTTCTAAACTGTTCTTCCCCAGTGTGCTGTATGGTAGGTGACTCGGGTTCTTATTTAGCTTCTCCCTATGTGTGGGTAGCAAGCTCTGAGCCCTATATGTCACTGTACCTCCTGCACGTGTGTTAGGAGATCAGACTTGGAATCTGAGCTCCCCGTCGGTATGTCTGTGATCCGGTTTGTAGCTACGGTCACCTCAGAGCCGACTCTCTGGTCCCAGCCTTGCCTTCCAGTGTCCCTATGTTTCAGTGGAGCACCAGGCCCTTTCCGACCCGTGTGACTACGGCGTAGATAGGGGATCCTTTCCTTCAGTCACTCTCTGGCACCGCTGACGTTTTCCTCGGACCCAGCTGCTCAGATTTCCTCAGTCTTTACTGCTCAGTCTTTACTGTTCAGCACCCATTGGCCTACTCTGTCTTTTCTGTTCGGCACCCTCTGGCCTACTAACTACTGCTTCCTGGTTTTCCCCTTATGTACCCAGTCCGTCACCTCGACTACGTCCCACCCACTGTGACTGGCCCTACCACCCCTTGCCCGCCTAGAGACCCAGGCTCCGGGTTGGGTCTTGTGTCTGTGGGTGTGTTTATGAAGGTGTTTGTAGAAAAATGTCTCCATCTCTTGGCTGCAGTTCTTACCCGTGGCCACCCTGGTCGAAGGGGTGCCACATCTAGGTGCTGCTGCTGGAGCAGTGCTTGCTGCAAGCCCGGGGATTTGGGCTTCAGCATTCAAACTGGTGAATCCTTTTTGTCTTGTTCCCCCAGTCTGTCTTCCTCCCCTATGTGTGGATTACATCAGAGGTGTCATCTAGTGTACACATTGGCCTATGAACTAGCCAGGGGTAGTTGAGCTGACAATCACGGACAAGGCACGTGAAGGTGGTGGGAGGGGGAGGACCCATATAGGGATGATAGGGCAGCTAAGGACAGTCACATGCAAGTGCTGGGAGGTGTCCCATCCTCTGCTCACCACCATCAGGGCATTCCTTCCCCTATACCATCATGTTCATGTCACGGGTGTGTCAGGAGGCATGGTTGAGACTATAGAGGCCATTCGCAGAAGGTCGCGGCGTTTGGCCAAACAGTCAAAATAATACAAAATGTCTCTGTCACTTTAAGGCCCCTTTCACATCAGCAGTTTTTTTTCGCAAGTGTCGGGCCCACTGGGATGGGGGTACTCGGTACCGGACCGGTCTGCTACAGGGGAAGTCACGGGTGGTCCTGGTCCGGTCCGTGTCCCGGGCTCGCCAATAAAAGGGGAATATTTACAGGGGTTTGTCAGTCGTGACGCCACCCACTTGATGCGGCCAGTGATGGGGCCGCCGCTGCTGCAGAACCTCCGGGGATGATGTAAGGGCAGCTTAGGTGGGATAGTTCCAGTGGGTAGAACTGTGTTCCCCGGGGCAGTAAGGGTTAAGTCTATTGTGGAGTGTGAAACACACTTACTTTGCAGACGCTGCAGGGATCTCTCCTCTCTGTTGGTGCTGACAGGCTGTATCCTGTATGGAGAGAATCACTTTCATGCAGAAACACAAGGGAAGCAGTTCCAGGGTTTTCCGTATTTACTCTCAATTCTTCCAGTCACTTTACAGCTCATTTACAGTTCTTACAAAGTTACAGTACAAGTACACGGGCACACTCTCCCTATCCGGGTTCCCTTTGCTCTGCAGCCAGGCCTCTCTCTCTGTGACCCCTCACACAATCTGCAGTGTCCTTTCCGGGCTATTACAGTCTCCGTCTCCACGGGTGTGTGTGAAACGCTGGACAGTATGGCGGTGACTCGGGCCCCTGTGAGTCCTAAGTTTGTCACTGAGCTGCCTGTCCTTTAGGGTAGGGATCCCAATCTGGAATTAAGACCCCCCGTCGTGTTGTTTGGGGATGCCGGGTAAACTACGGTCCCCTCTAGAGCCGACACTCTACTTCAGCCCAGCCTCCAGCAGTCCTCCAGCACGAGGCGCTACCAGGCTCCTTTCCTTCTTGTCTCTTAGTATCATAGGAGGGCTACTCCGCCTGCAGTCGGTTGCTTTAGCTGTGTTTCTAGGGCCCGGGTTGCACCGTCCCTCTCTGCTCTCTCACACTCCTGGGGATCCGGCTCTGGATAGGCTTTCTCCCTCCTCTGGCTCACACTGGCTCAGTACAGATTCTGCGTTCCTTATGCCCTCATTCTTCCAGAACGTGTGGCTCTCTCCTGCTCAGCTTCAGCTCAACCTGCTGCTGTTCTCTGGCCTGTGCTTCTCAGCTTCTCTGTCTTTGCTGCTCTTGGTCTTTACTTTTCAGCTCACTGCGGCCTACTGAACTCCTTCACTCCTCCCCCTTCCTACGTGTGTGCCCAACCCACTTCTCTAAATCCACCACCCCTCAATCTCATAGAGTCTCTAATCTCAGGGCTGGATGCTACCTTCTGTACGTGGGTTGTGTGGGCTGTGAGGGTGTTGGTGTGCAACAATGTCCTACCTGCCTGGCTGCAGTTCCCCTTGTGGCCTCCTGGACGCAGGGGCGCCACACAAGTGCCGAAACCGCACTTGCCGCACCAGCCGCACACTTACCGCAAGCCCCATAGACATTGCATGGGGCTTGCCGTAACTGTGCCGCAAGTGTCGCGGTTATGCGGTAATCGCGGCAGATGCGTTTTTTTCACCGCATCTGCCGCGATTTAAAAAGCCGCTGATGTGAAAGGGGCCTAAGAGGCATTTCTCTTTTAGTGAAAGCTGGTGGTCCCTAGGACCCAGCTGATCTCTTACCTTGTACTGTTCATTTATACCACTTGACTCCCAGGATGCACTGCTGGTGATCAGATGTCAGGTGTTTGGAGGTAGCTTCTCAGCTCAAGCTGTGAATCCTGGAGTTCCTGTTGGATTGCTGTGTGGATCTTCTCAAGCTAAGCGTTTCTTTCCTTCCCTCTTTGTTTGTCAGTTTCCCCTTTGCTGTTACTGGCTGGAAACCCATGTGCTGTTGATAGTTAAGCAGGTTTTCTCTGGGCCAGTACTGGCATGGGAGACCGGCTGGGAACCCTGGTTCTGTTGTGTGCCGAACATCGTTGGTCCGTGCGCCGCTGTCACACACAGTTGTGGGACAATCCATTGTCCTGCGTGATATTATCACCAGCTGCACCTTAATTAAATGAAAAGGGTGAAACTGATCTTTTTTTTCCTTCCTTTTCTCTTCACGGATCCTGTTTCTGCCTTGGCCCAGAAGCTCCAGGCTCTGAATCTAGAGGTTGCAGACATTCGATCGTCCTTACAGGGTCAGCAGCTGCAGAATGTTGTGGTGGGGGAACCAGCGGGTGGTCAGGTCAGACCTGAACCTAAGATTGCTCTCCCAGAAAGCTTTACAGGAGGCAGAGACAAATTTGCTGTATTTAAAGAAGCCTGTGAACTATATGTCGGGCCCACTGAGACGGGGGTACTCGGTACCGGACCGGTCTGCTGCTGGGGAAGTCACGGGTGGTCCTTGTCCGGTCCGTGTCCCAGGTTCGCCAATAAAAGGGGATATTTACAGGGGTTGTCAGTCGTGACGCCACCCACTTGATACGGCCAGTGATGGGGGCCGCCGCTGCTGCAGAACCTTCGGGGATGATGGGATAGCATCTTAGGTGTAATAGTTCCAGTGGGTAGAACTGTATTCCCCGGGGCAGTAAGGGTTAAGTCTATTGTGGAGTGTGTAGCACACTTACTTTGCAGACGCTGCAGGGATCTCTCCTCTCTGCTGGTGCTGACAGGCTGTATCCTGTATGAAGTGAATCGCTTTCATGCAGAAACACAAGGGAAGCAGTTCCAGGGTTTTCCGTATTTACTCTCAGTTCTCCAGTCACTTTACAGCTCATTTACAGTTCTTACAAAGTCCAAGTACAGTTCTTAATACACGGGCACATTCTCCCTCTCCGGGTTCCCTTTGCTCTGCAGCCAGGCCTCTCTCTCTCTGTGACCCCTCACACAGTCTGCAGTGTCCTTTCCGGGCTATTACGGTCTCCGTCTCCACGGTTGTGTGTGAAACGCTGGACAGTATGGCGGTGACTCGGGCCTCTGTGAGTCCTTAGTTTGTCACTGAGCTGCCTGTCCTTTAGGGTAGGGATCCCAATCTGGAATTAAGACCCCCCGTTGTGTTGTTTGGGGATGCCGGGTAAACTATGGTCCCCGCTAGAGCCGACACTCTACTTCATCCCAGCCTCCAGCAGTCCTCAAGCCTGAGGCTCTACCAGGCTCCTTTCCTTCTGCGTCTCTCGGTATAATAGGAGGGCTACTCCGCCTGCAGTTGTTGCTTTAGCTGTGTTTCTAGGGCCCGGGTTACACCGCCCCTCTCTGCCTCTCACACTCCTGGGGATCTGGCTCTGGATAGGCTTTCTCTCTCCTCTGGCTCACACTGGCTCAGTACAGATTCTGCGTTCCTTATGCCCTCACTCTTCCAGAACGTGTGGCTCTCTCCTGCTCAGCTTCAGCTCAACCTGCTGCTGTTCTCTGGCCTGTGCTCCTGATCTTTACAGCTCCGCACCCTGGGCCTACTTCTGGTCTTTGCTGTTCAGCTCACTACGGCCTACTGAACTCCTTCCTCCTCCCCCTTTCCTATATACTGTCAAGTCACCTTACTACGGGTGTGCCCAACCCACTCCTCTAAATCCACCACCCCTCAATCTCATAGAGTCTCTAATCTCAGGGCTGGATGCTACCTTCTGTACGTGGGTTGTGTGGGCTGTGAGGGTGTTGGTGTGCAACAAGTGTCCTACCTGCCTGGCTGCAGTTCCCTTTTGTGGCCTCCTGGACGCAGGGGCACCACATATACTTTAAGCTTTGGCCCTATTCCTGTGGAGATGAGCAGTAGCGTGTGAAATTATTATGTCGCTGTTGCAGGGGGATCTCCAATCCTGGGCTTTCTCTTTGCCACATTACTATGCTGCTCTCCGGTCTGTAGATGGGATTTTTGATACTCTTGGACTCATCTATGATGATCCTGACCGTGTCTCTTTGGCCAATTCCAGATGTCACCTCCAACAAGGGAATCGGTCAGCAGAGACTTACTGTTCTGAGTTTTGTAGGTGGGCTACGGACACTAAGTGGAACGATCCGGCCCTCAGAAGTCATTTTTGCCGGGACTCTCAGAAAGGTTGAAGGATGCTCTAGCAATTATGAGACCCTGGAATCTCTGGAGGTTGTCATGTCTTTGGCTATATGTATGGATAGACGCCTTCAGGATAGAAAGGGTAAACTTTCTTCTCCCGAGAACCTTTCTCGAAGTAGTACCCTTTTGCTGGGTGGGCAATCAGATGGTGAGTTGTTTCTCCAAAGCGTGGATGAACCCATGAAACTGGAAGGAGTGACCACCTCCAAAGTTTCTTCTGGCATTTACCAAAGGAAGAAAAAAGGGGTCTGTTTTTTCTGTAGTAAAAATTACCATCTTATTTGAGCCTGTTCCTCTGTTCCTAAGCGGAGAGGAATACCTGGAACTCGGGTTACCATGGGTGGTGTGGGGGCAAATGAGCAGGAGGTGTGTGTATCTTCCACATGTAATTCCCATTTTCTCCTAAGAGCTGAAATGGTACTAGAGAGCAAAACCAAAAAAAATTCTGTTTTTGTGGATAGTGGAGTGGAGGTCAGCATGATTGATGCTTGTTTTGTACATACGTATGGCTGACAAGAAGCGTTCGTCTGGTCCGTACCTATGTGTGAATGACTGCATGGTTGTCTACTAGGAATATCAAGCTGAAGGTGACTTCATGAAAGCTGGGACCTAGGTTTATTGGTCCTTATTAGGGATGGGCGAATCTACTCGCTAGGACTCGTTACTCGGCGAGTAGTAAGGGACTCGCAGGACTCGGTACTCGGCGAGTTTCCCAGTGATTACTCGCACGAGTCCAATGCAAATCAATATCAATCCTAGTTTTGTCAGAAACGCTGACAAAGCTAGGATTGCCATTGTTTGCATTAGACTCCTGCGAGTAATCACTGGCTACTGTGCCAGTGATAGCAGGGAAACTCGCAATGTAACTGCTGTTTCTTTGCGAGCCGAGTCCAGCTGTCTTCTCTGTGCAGCTCCAGGGTCCTAGAGCCCGCCTGCTAACAGACATTATGTAGCAGTGCTGAGATTGTTCTCAGTCTGCTCATTCCCTGTGTACAGACATGAATGTCTGTGCACAGAGATGATGTAGCAGTGCTGAGATTGTTCTCAGTCTGCTCATTCCCTGTGTACAGACATGAATGTCTGTGCACAGAGATGATGTAGCAGAGCTGAGATTGTTCTCAGTCTGCTCATTCCCTGTGTACAGACATGAATGTCTGTGCACAGAGATGATGTAGCAGAGCTGAGATTGTTCTCAGTCTGCTTATTCCCTGTGCATAGACATCTATATTTATGCACAGGGGATGTAGCAGAGAGGACATCGCGTTTTGGACTGCGTCGGACGGAAGAGGATTTTTTTAATTAAAGATGGAGTCCCTAATGGCTTTTTTTTTTATTTCTAATAAAAAATTTTCCTTGTGTTGTGTTTTTTTTAAAACAATTTAATAGAAATTCATGGCGGTCATGTCTAATATTGGCGTGACCGCCATAAATTTCGGGCTTAGGGCCAGCTGATAATACAAAGCTGGCCCTAACCTCTTTATTACCCAGCGTGCCACCGCTACCAGGGCCGCTGGAAGAGCGGGGTTCAGCGCCAGAGGATGGCGCTTCAATGAACGCGCCATCTTCTGGGGCGGCTGCGGGCTGCAATTTGCAGCGGGGGGTGCCCAGAAAGCTTGGGCATCCCTGCGCTGCGGATTCCAGCCCCCAGCTGCTTAGCTGTACCTGACTAGACATAGAAATTGCGCGGAGCCCCACGCATTTTTTTTTTATTATTTCATGAAATTCTGAGATTCTGACTCTGAGACTCTGACTCTGAGACTCTGACTCTGAAATTCATGAAATAATAAAAAAAAATGCGTGGGGCTCCGCGCAATTTCTATGTCTAGCCAGGTACAGCTAAGCAGCTGGGGGCTGGAATCCGCAGCGCAGGGATGCCCAAGCTTTCTGGGCACCCCCCGCTGCAAATTGCAGCCCGCAGCCGCCCCAGAAGATGGCGCGTTCATTGAAGCGCCATCCTCTGGCGCTGAACCCCGCTCTTCCAGCGGCCCTGGTAGCGGTGGCACGCTGGGTAATAGAGGTTAGGGCCAGCTTTGTATTATCAGCTGACCCTAAGCCCGAAATTTATGGCGGTCACGCCAATATTAGACATGACCGCCATGAATTTCTATTAAATTGTTTTAAAAAAAACACAACACAAGGAAAATTTTTTATTAGAAATAAAAAAAAAAAGCCATTAGGGACTCCATCTTTAATTAAAAAAATCCTCTTCCGTCCGACGCAGTCCAAAACGCGATGTCCTCTCTGCTACATCCCCTGTGCATATATATAGATGTCTATGCACAGGGAATAAGCAGACTGAGAACAATCTCAGCTCTGCTACATCATCTCTGTGCACAGACATTCATGTCTGTACACAGGGAATGAGCAGACTGAGAACAATCTCAGCTCTGCTACATCATCTCTGTGCACAGACATTCATTTCTGTACACAGGGAATGAGCAGACTGAGAACAATCTCAGCTCTGCTACATCATCTCTGTGCACAGACATTCATGTCTGTACACAGGGAATGAGCAGACTGAGAACAATCTCAGCACTGCTACATCAGGCAGCAGGCGGGCTCTAGGACCCTGGAGCTGGCAGCCTGTACAGAGGAGACAGGATCTTATCTGTGCGAGTCAGCGATTACTTACAAAGTAAACGAGCAATGCAAATAAATGACAAAACTAGGATTGCTTCAGGCTGAAGTTTCCGAGACACATCTGCGATTTGTAAATCTCACACTACTCGCTATTACTCGCTTCCCCATTCATTAACATTGGACTCGCTAGACTCGCAACGAGTAGCGAGTCCTGTGCTCGGACTCGCTAGAGTCAAGCGATTCCGAGTAATTTAGGATTCGCCCATCACTAGTCCTTATAAGATAACCGTCATCATTAACCCTGCAGCATTTCATCTGGAGTTACCTCAAGCACTCAGGATTCACAATGTGTTTCATAGATCTCTTCTCAAAAATATCTGCCTTCATCTGAGCCATCTCCTTTGCCACCAGAGCCAATTTAGAATTTCAAATTTTGAAGGTTGTGGTTTCTCGCATGTTGAGTCGTTCCCCTCAATATTTGGTGCACTAGATAGGTTACAGTCCCGAGGAGAGGATGTGGGTGCCAGCGTCAGAGCTGAACGCCTCAAGGCTGGTCAGCGCATTTCAACTCTCCCATCCTGAAAAGCCTGGCCCTGAGTGTCCGGAGACCACTAATAGAAGGAAGGGGTACTGTCACAGGTGTGTCAGGAGGCATGTATGAGACTGTAGGGGCCACTCGCAGAAGGTCACGGCATTTGGACAAACTGTCAAAATCCTAAAAAAAATTTCTGTCACTTTAAGAGGAATTTCTCTTTTAGTGAAAGCTGGTGGTCTCTAGGATCCAACTGATCTCTTAAGGCCCCTTTGCACGCTGAGACTTTCCAGTGATCCCACCAGCGATCCGACCTGGCCGGGATCGCTGGAAAGTCTCTCTGCAGTCTCTAGTGAGTTGCCAAACAGGCAGACTCACCAGTGACCAGTCAGCAGCGGCATCGCTGGTAACCAAGGTAAACACCGGGTAACTAAGCAGAGTGCGCTACTTAGTTACCCGGTGTTTACCCTGGATACCAGTTCCCATCATCTAATGTGCAGTGCTGGGCATTGGCTGGGAGGTCGCTGATCATTGGTCTCTCGCTGTCATACACAACGATGCGTGCTGACCAGCGAAGACCAAGGACCAATTTGTATCGATCAGTGACCTCACAGCAGGGGCCAGGTTGCTGATGCATGTCACACACTGCAACATCGCTGGAGAGGTCGCTGTTACGTCACAAAACATGTGACATTTCAGCGATATCGCTAGAGATGTTGCAGTGTATGAAGTACCCTTTACCTTGAGCTGTCTATTTATACCACTTGCCTCCCAGGATGCACTTCTGGTAATAGCTTATGAGTTGTTTGGAGGTAGTTTCTCAGCGCAAACAGTAAATCCTGGAGTTTCTGTTGGATTGCTGTGTGGATTTTCTCAAGCTAAGTGTTTCTTCCCTTCCCTCTTTGTTTCTTTGTTTCACTGTTGTGTATCTTTAGTTGGTAGCCAGGCAAGACTAGTGCTCACCCGCTCTGATCCTTGCATAGTTGTAGTTCAAGGACAGTGAGGGAATAGGTATCCCACCCGGCGACAGTTACGGAAACTGTACAGGTTTGTTAGGGGAGCCAGGTGTCAGCGCTAGTTTATCTAGGGGTCACCATCTCCCCTTTTGCCCTTAGCATTAGGGACTCCTTTGCCCCCCTTGTTGTCCTCCGTTGAGTGTCTCCTGACACCCAGCGTGACAGTTAAAACCTTTGTTTTGCACCATTTGCTGGATGTCCCATAGTCCAGTAGCCTGCATGACTGACTGCTGTCAATCTTTTAATATATTTTCTGTTTTTATTCCTCATGATCCTTACAGGCAATCTGTCAGCAGGGTTTTGCTACCTCATCTGGCAGCAATATAATGTAGGGAAAGAGAACCTGAATCCAATGGTGTATCACATGGATTACTGGCTGAAGCTGTTCTGAAACAATTAAAGCATTTAGATTCAGGAACACAGTAGAGCTGAGACAGCTGTCCCCGCCAACACCAGGCTCTCTATACAGATTGCACTTAACTCTGAGGTGTCAATCTCAGTAGTGGGTGTGTCTGACTGCCTTGTGTGTGAGTTTCTATTCCTGTAATGATAATCACAGGGTAAAAAATCCTTTAGTTTATGTAAACAATAGCAGACACACAGGTAACAGTTGCTTTTTGTTTTTTAGCTCTTACATCATGTTGTCCATCATGTTTACATTATGCAAAAGCCTGCTGAAAGATTCCCTTTAAGATTCTGTTTTAAAGGGGACCTGTCATCAGATTTGAACATACAAATTGCCATACGTTATCAATAAATCTGTTAGACCCAATGAGAATGATGCACTTATTTTGAAAAATCAAAGTTGAAATGGCTGTGCATCCCTCAATAAATTTGCACATTTCATGAGGGCAGCTGCAGTTTTGTAAGATAAGGTAGATAAGAGGTAGAGTCATACAGTGCTAACTTTATTACAAGGCATGGAATCTTCCACAAAGGATTAGGAAACTACTCCTAAATTGATTTTTTTAAAGTAAGGACAATAGCCTCGTCAGGTCTATTTAAAGCAGGGGTGTGGGTCTCCAGGCCTCGAGGGCCGCCAACAGTGCAGATTTTCAGGATTTCCTTAGAATTGCACAGGTTTTACTATAATCACCTGCACTGATGATGATTCCAATCCCTGTATAATACTAAGGAAATCCTGAAAACATGACCTGTTGGCGGCCCTCAAGGCCTGAAGTTCCCCACTTCTAATTTAATATATGAAGTTTGTATTGTGAAATCTGATAACATATCTGCTGTCATATAAAGTGAATGTTTTATTAAAGGCAGGGTTGACACTGGCAGTGAGGGGCCTCTGTGCAGGTCTTGTGTTTGGGCCCCTCGCTGGTGGAACAAAAGAACGTTCATGTCACATTCAACTGGCTCCTTATGGAATCGGCTCCACACTAGGCACTGTTAAATGAAAAGTCTGTTATCAGGAATATTTTAGGAGAGAAAGTTCTTCCAAATCTCTTCAAAAACCAATTTAGGAAAAACTTTGCAACAAAGGAATGTTTCGTTAACCAATTCCCAGGAGAAAACAAGTTCTGGGACATCAATGCAAAATCTGTAGCAGGCCCATGTGCCATTTATAATAATGGTGTCTTGGTAAGTGTTGGAGGGTCCTTGGCCCCCATGAAGCAGCTGGACCATATTCCATCACTACCTTGATATCTGCTATAGTTACATTCCTAATTGTCTCCCGTTCAGTTGACTAGGCACCATGTAGTAAGGAGGCATCTACAGATATTGGGTCAGAATTCCCCATAACCATTATCATAACCATAGAGTGTCAACAATAAACAGGCCGGGTTCTCCAGCATGCAATAAAATAAACACCTTACGGGATGATTGATTGTATGGTCATAGTCGGGAGCTCTCTGCCCTTTAATAGAGAAGATTTACGTGTAGGATATTGGGGTTGTGTTTCTGGAGAAAGTTCTGTGTGTTTTGTTACGACTGAGCCATTAGCTTTCTGGCAGCAAACACTCTGTACTTTATAATTTATTACACCTTTGTCCGGAGTAGAGCAGTATTATCTCCCATGAGCAGAACTGAGTGGAACAGAACTGAAAAGTGAATTTTCTCCTGTCTGCAGAATATATAAAAAGGCAACAGTGGAAACCTACAGAGTATGTCCTACTAAGGACATTCCAAGCAGATGGTTATTCTACACCTGAGCCTTATTAGTTGTATTTACAAAGTATTGTTTTTATATACATACATGAGTAATGTTCTTCCACATCAGTTTGGGCAATATCAATGCACTGCAATGTGGATGCAGCAGACCCCAATGATGAAGGCGAAGGCAGCAGACGTGCAAAATACTGATGAAACCACTCACAAACCTATCATACCTTGAGGGGGTGGCTGCCTGGTATTACAAATGCACATAGGAGACTTGCATAGAGCGCCAGGCACACAGGTATGTGTGTTGTACAGTGTCTGGCTTATAGCCTACTGATGACTCACATACAAAAAGATCAGGCACGCTTTCCAGCACTATATAAGTGCAATCCACAGGACAGACACCCAAATTTACCCAAGTACATGACCTATTAGCTACTATGACCTCTGGCCTACCACAGGCCAGCAGTGTGCCTGTTATAGGCCTCACATGATATTAATGCCATGCGCTACCCACTCCTCTGTCCAGGTTATGGAGGAGGAAGATAGCTCGGTTTGACATGAGAACATGGACAGATTTTCATGACTCAGGTTTCGATTAGCGACCCTGTTCTATGTGAACGGCCACCTTCTCAGCAGAGGCACAGCAGGTTTTGTCTCTCTTCGGGTGCTGATTATCTTTTACCTTTGTTTCATTCTTTTTGATCAGCAGGTGCTTTCACTTGTCATTTAGTCTACCCTATTACATTGCAGTTATGGATATTTATAACTTTCCCCTTGCTGATCTTCTCTGCTGGCTTTATTCCTATGTGGATCCTGCTTGGAGTTACATCTATCTATCTATCTATCTATCTATCTATCTATCTATCTATCTATCTATATCTATCCTTTTCCTTTCTCCAGAAATAGTTAGGTAATATGAGGCTATTCTTTCTTGCAGTAAGTAATTTACTTTGTATTCAAGTTTTATGGTTTTTTTTACTGTGTGATTTCCTATATCTCTGCACGACTTCCTTCAGGAGGGTTATAATGCTCTACATCTCTCTCCGGCTCCTAAGGAGGAATCAGGAACACTCAAAGACCTTTTAGGCAGTCAAGTTCAAGTTGACATGTCCTAGTTTTGCAGTTAGGGTTATTCCAGCCCACACAGGTGTCAGCAGGGACAGTACAGTTAAGAACTTTAGTTTGTACAGGAACCTGTTGTGTCAGGTGTTGTACTTTAGAGATAGACCCTATTTTCTAAAACCTAACAGGCAGGTAGTTGGTAGTAGCCTTTCAGCTGTTCCATGTCAAGAGTGCAGCTCATCTTCTTAAGGGCTTCTATGTGGATAGGGCATGGCCACCAATGTTATGCTGATTGAAAGCTAGCTCCCCACAGTTAAGCAGTAGGGACTCGGCTGTCAAACAGCAGCCGTTCCTCCGAGGAATAAACAACATCTGCAGAAGCTGGAAAATCTCTGGTAGGAGTGGTATGTAACTGCTCTTTGTTAAAATGGCACCAGGTACAATAAATAGTTCTTAGGCACATTGTAACAAATAAGATACTGGATAACTACTTTACAGGATTGAGTCAGGATGACGAACTTTATTGCATAAAGGGCACAGGTGTCACAGGGTGGTAATAACAGATAAGGGGGTAAGGTAGAAGGATGGCAGTGACAGGCAAAGGCAATCAGGGGAACTAGTCTAACCCTTAAACTGAGGTACCCGGCTGACCCTGTTCTCAATAGTACCTTTGAAGGTGAGGATGTCTGGGTCACCACCCTTGCCCTGCTCCTGACCAGCCCTGTGCTAACACCCCCTCACCTCCACCTAGGGACTAGGATAAGAACAGCAACTCCTAGAATGAAGGCAATCCCAAGAAACTACACTGCAGGAAGACTTCAGCAGAACTGCACTTGACGTCCTCACAGCTCAAGGTCTTTGTAGAGAATGAACTCTATTAGTGATATACAGTACATGGATAGGTCATGTGACTACTTAAAGGCAGGAGGAGTGGACAACCTCATCACCTGCTACACTCAACAACTACAACCAGTACTGCAGGGCCAAAGAAGTTAACCGTTAATAGACTAAAGGAAATTAACTCCATTTAACTACTGCAGAGCAATTCACAGACACTGAAGAGCAATCTACATGTGACACCAGGATGGGGGAAATTATTACAGAATGAGGGACATTACTACTGGACAGGTAACATTAATACAGGAAAGGAACCAGAATGAGGGACATTATTAAAGGGGTCAGCAGAGGAGAAATTATTACAGAATGGGGACAATTATTATATGACAGCGGACATTACTTCAGAGGCTGATATATCTGATCAACGTGCTGGTGGGGGCCCCTGTCCAAATTTTGCACTAGGGCTCATAGCAATCTAGTTATGCCGCTGCACAGCCCATATTCAAGTAACTAACAGTCACCTGGAAGAGAGCAACCTGGATGACATATTAACTAGTAATTTGCAATATCTCCACTACAAAAGAACAATCCAGATCCATTCAAGCCAATTTAACTCTAAATACAGAGCGAGTCTGAAAGTTTTCATTCTAGCGCTGAATGTGTAATATACAGACTATGAGGATTTACTCCTGACTTTATCAACAACATAATATTATTATATATATTTTTATTGAAATTATTGGTATTAAGCTGGCTTTGGCTGGTTGCAGCCACTCCTTATTTACTCCATGCCACCTCATAGTATTAATATTACAACACCCACTTGAGCAGAGTGTAGCCAACAGAACACCTTCAGCTCTGGAATTCCTTAATCATGGATATTATAGAATTTAAACATAGAAAGAAAACTATATGTTTAACACAAAGCCATGCTGGCGAGGAGCTCTACAGCTTTTAAACAGGTATAATCCGATCGTACATGACAAATGAATAGCATTTTTTAAGCATGGCACTACCCGCGTTTACAAAGACAAGGTCAACCACCGGCTCCTCAAACTGGTCTTTTCAATAGGAATTAGTCTCAGATCATTATGTTCTGATATAACTCAGTTTCTGTCTAGGTGAAGTCCCATAAATCACCCTACTTTAACCAATCAGGGCTCTGTCAGTACAACTAAACCATAGTTAGAGAACAACAAGATGTGTGGCTTGTGTGTGACACTGGTGGGCGGTGGACAACATTGTTCGGAGCGGGGGACAATTTTGTATGAGCACCTGGAAAATAAAGTTGATTACCGTGTATTGTCCGAAACAAGAAAGGAAGAAAATAAAGGGAAAAAACATAACATCAATATTACCACTAATACAAAATCATAAATTAATGTTAGAATTAAATAAACATAAATAAGTCATTAAAATACATGCTAAAAATATTAATAATATATTGGAAAAATAAAATAAGTGGCAGAAGTAAAGTAAATAAAAATGAAAATGTATTATTCTTATTATTAGTAGTAATATAATAAATATATCAATTATAGATTCAAAATAACATTAATAATTTATTAAGCTACTAGCAATATATTTCATTGAATGTTTTGGTCTAGAATCCTTTATTACTTTATCTTGATTATACACTATACAGCAGATGAAATAAGTGTTGAACGCAACACCAATTTTTGCAGTAAATATATTTCTAAGGTTGCTAATAACATGAATTTCTCACCAGATGTCAGTAACAACCCATCCAATCCACACAGGACACAAAAAAACAAACCATAGATGTCTATAAATTTAGTGATGTGTAATAATGAGAAATGACACAGGGAAAAAGTATTGAGAACACAGAGATAGAGAGGTGCAAAATGCCATGGAAAGTCATGACACCAGCTGAAATCTATCAGTAATTAGAAAGCAATTCTGCTGCTTAGTGAAAAATAATGTCTGCTGGTTGAACTGATGGCCACCATATCAAGGGGCAACAAAAGTAACATCTCATGATGGATAAAACCAGTGAGCTGTTTCAAGACCTTTGCAACTTTATGGTTGCAAAACATACTCATGGCTATGGTTTCAGAAGAATTTCTAAACTATTGAAGGTTCCAAAGAGCAGTGTTGGGGCCATAATCTGGAAGAGGAAAGAACATAACTTCACCATAAACCGGCCACGACCGGGTGCTCGCCACAAGATTTCAGACAAAAGAGTTCATTATCCGAAGAATTGCCCAAGAGTCAGGAACCACCTGTGGAGAGCTACAGAAAGCCCTGGAAACAGCAGGTACAATTTTTTAAAAGAAAGCAATAAGGCTGGTTTCACACTACGATATTTGAATTTCCAATGCTGTCCGATAAAAATCAGACAGCATCGGATCCGATTTTGGCCCCCATGCAGCCCTATGGGCATCGGACGAATCGGATGTGCACTAAATGGCATCCGATTTGGTCTTATCCGATTCTGTCCGATTTTTTTATCGGTGCAAAAATCGGAGCATGCTCCGATTTTTGTACCGAAAATAAAATCGGACAAAATCGGATCGGACCAAATCGGATGCCATTTAGTGCACATCCAATTTGGTCCGATCAATTTATCATGGGGCCCTATGGAGCAGGGTCCGAGGAAACATCTGATGTCTCCTTGGACCCGATTTTACTGTACTGAGCATGCTCAGTACAGTAAAAATGCTCCAAACTGGAAGGCAGGGGTTAAAAAAAAAAAAAAAGTATATGCTCACCTATCTCCGAGGCCCCCACCGTGTCCCGCCGTCTCCCGCAGGCTCCTGGTGTCTTCGTGCTGACTGCAGAGGTCTTCTACTTCTGTATAGGACCTGCCGTGATGTCACAGTCATGTGACTGCAGGTTACCATGGTGTAACCTGCGGTCACATGACTGTGACATCATGGCAGGTCCTGTACAGAAGTAGAAGACCTCTGCAGACAGCGCGAAGACACCGGGAGGCGGCGGGACACGGCGGGACACGGTGGGGGCTTCGGGGATAGGTGAGCATTTTTTTTTTTTTTTTCAGCCCGGAGGCGGAGGCTACGATTTAATGCCCGAATCGGATGCCTATTTGACATCCAATTCCAGGCATCAGAAGGGAGCCGATGCTGTCCGAATTTATCGGACAGCATCGGCTCCCTTCAAAATCGTTATGTGAAAGTAGCCTAAGTAATGCCCTCAACCTCCATCGCCTGTATCACCATGCAAGACTCCATTGCTGAACAAAAAACATACTCAAGGGTATTTAAACTTTGCTCAACAATATTTAGACAAGCCTGTAACACTGGGAAAATCTAGCCTGGTCAGATTAGATCAAAATTGAATTATTTGGATGCCATAATAAACACCATGTTTGGAGGCCAAAAGGCACTGCATGTTACCCTAAAACACCATACCAACAGTGAAGTTTGGAGATGGGAACATCATGGTGTGGGACTGTATTTCAGCAAATAGCACTGGCAAAATTTATATAATTGAAAGAAAGATGAATGGACAAATGTACAAAAATATATACACATCTACCAGAATGATGAAAATGAAACCAGGTTGGACAATTTCAGCAATAAAATTATGCCAAACGCACTGCAAAGGAAACGCTCAATTAGTTTCTAAGAAATAAAATAAAGCTGATAGGATGGCCAAGCCTATTGTGGCGCCCCTGCGGATCCAGTCACCACAGAGGTACTGCAACCCTGTTAGGGTGTAGTATCGCACTCACTGGTAAGGGGGGTACAGACCGGTACCAGGACACCCAGATCACACTAGGATCAATAATAGTGGGGTTGGGTGGTGAAGGAAGTAGTTAGAGAGAGCTCCTGGGATTGGATTGAACAGGACCAGAGAACAATATGGACATTGAACACCCAGCAATGGGAAGCTGTATAGACATCATGTACAGGGGAGGCCACACCCTTGTTTATATTCCTGCAAATAAAACACTAAGAAAACCAACAGATATGAACTGGAATATAACTTTGTATACAAGAAATGCGTAGGTTAGTTCACACTGGCCATTCAACAGCAACACCTAAGAGGACAGAAAAAAAAAGAGTAAATACCCTAAAATAAGTAAACAATTAGCAATAAAGCATGTAACTAATATAGGGTACTTAGTTAACCTTGCTTGATCAACAAAATGTAAAAGCCACCCCACCACGTCAAGGTGATCCACATCAAGATGATCCTAGCATCAAAATATTTAAAAACTATGTTATAAACCCAGAATGAATCACAAAAGGATTTGGTTTTATACTTCAGTAAGAATGATTTTTTCAACTTGTAGACATTGTAAGATAAAATGTCATTAGTGGTGGCCCCTTAGCAATCTTTATTCCATGTAGCCTGTAAGTGATACAAAAGTGTAAGGCTGCTTTCACACTGGCAAATTTGAAAATCCGTGTCCATCCCTTTTGAAAGAGATGGCGACGGATCCGTTATGGCCTCCCATGTTAGGCTGCCTTCACACTGCATAATTTTCACATCCATGTGGTTCCTTGAATTTCAAGGACCACACAGACAGGCACTGATCTGTTCAAATTGATGCCAACTGATGTCCACGGACCATTTTTTTAAGGCTGCATGAATTGTACATACGTGTGGTTCCTTGAATTTCAAGAACCACACGGACAGGCACTGATCTGTGCTAATGGATTCCAACTGATACCCATGGACTATTTTTTTAACGACTCCATCATCAGTTAGCAGAGATAGGGCTGGGAGGAGCTGTAGCTTGCTTCTGAGCATGCTCAGTACAGTACCCTATGTTATTTGATGCAGACAGATATGGATATGCGTCTGTCAATTTGTGTCCGTTTTTTTCAAGGCAGCCCAAAATCGCAACAGTCTCCGATTCTGGGTGCATGGTAAAACTGACAAACGGATCAGTATCAAAACTGACACACACGAATGACCACTTTTAGGACCAATCCATGCCCATAGGATAACATGGAAGGCCAAAATGTATCAGTGGCTATTCATTTTAAAACGGATAGAAATGGATCCCAAATCATGCAGTGTGAAGGCAGCCTTATGGATCTGTCATTAGTTACCAAAGATTGGGGTGGTAGGAGCTGTACCTTGGTTCTGAGCATGCTCAGTACAGCAAAATGGATCCGTTTCATGGATCCACAAGGATCTGCGGTCCATAGACATCCATGTTATTTGACAAGGACAGCTACGGATCAGTGTCTGTCTGTTGGTGTCAGTGATTTTCAAGGCAGTCCAAAATCGCGACAGTCACCGATTCTGGGTGCATGGAAAAAACTGACACAAACAGATCAGTGACAAAACTGATACACACGGATAGCCATAATATAGGACCAATCCTACAAACTGATCCATGGCTATCCATTTTGAGGTGTCAAAGCAGCCTTATCCCATGGGCACAAATTGTTCCTTAAGTGGCCATCCATGTGTCTCCATTTCGTCACGGATCTGTTGGTGTCCACATTTTTCATGTACCCAGAAATGAAAACTGCTCTGTTTTAGGGCTTCCTGGAAATTGGTGGACACCAACGGACAGACACGGATCCATTGGTGTCCATATGAAATTATAATGGAGCTATGTAGAAGACAGATACGTACGGATCCGTGAAAAAAACGGATCCATGAAACAGATCCGTTTTTCTGTACTGAGCATGCTCAGAAGCAAGGTACAGCTCCTCCCAGCCCTATCTCTGCTAACTGATGATGGATACGTTAAAAAATGGTCCATGGACATCTCTTGGCATCCATTTGCACAGATCCATGCCTGTCCATCTAGTTTGTGAAATTCAAGTATCTATATGGATTTGAAAATAGCCGGTGTGAAAGCAGCCTAAGGTGTTGTTTGAGGGATCATCTGAAGCTTGTTGGTGGTGCTATGAATAAGAACAAGTATAATTGAAAGACATGTTGGTTAATACAGTGATTTCTATCAGTAACACTTTCCATATGGATTGCTTTTTTTGAGATTTTTAAAAATGCTGCTGAACGAAATGGATGAAGATGTTTTCATCCATATTTGTTTCTATTGTACACAAAAACCAAGAATCGCTATCTATGCCAGGGATCAAATCATCTCTTTGTTTTTATATTTTTTACTTTCATCATGTTTCCACTTGTAGACGTTGTTACACAAAGTCTTTTATTGGTGGTCGCGGCAATGTTTATTCGATGGATTCTATATGTGATACCAAAGTGCAGGTTGGTGTTTGAGGCATCACCTGAACCTTCTGGGGGCTTCAAGAAGTCTTATTATTATTTAACAGCCTTCAGCTCGATCTTGAAAAGCGATGAGTGAACCAAAGTTTAATGTTTGGGTTCGTGCTGAACACAGACTTCTCCAATAAAATCAGTGCTTGGGTTCGTCGTTCGGGCACTTTACGTATGCAAATCCCACTCAGTGCTCAGCCCTGTTCGAGTCACTTGTGGTGTTTGAATGGCAGCACTGGAGTAACATCAGCATTATCAGATGTAGAGCAGTGTATACAAAACATATAAAACCCCTCGCTCCCCTGTAAGTGCTTTGTTTATGGCTGGCTGTATGTGGGCTGAGAGCTAAACTGCCCAATCAGTGATTCCATAGAGGTTCGAGTCAGATTCAGGTCCAGAACAGAACTTAATATAAAGTCCAGCTGAACCCTCAGAACTTGAACTTCCATAGGACCGCTCATCTCTAATTTGGAGCCATGATGACTTTATGGATGATTATTTTCTTAGAAGATCGATGTTGTGCATCTCTACATAGGTCCATCAGGGTCTCCTCCACTGTTTCCTTGATAATATCAAGCCATATTGTTTCAGGTCTTCCTGTTTGCCTTGTTTCTTCCAATATCAAGAATATTAATAATAATAATCATTATTAATCGGCCTTCAGCTCGATCTCAAGCCATGGCGACTTAATGAATGAACGCTCTATAGGATGATCGATCTTGTACATGTCTAGATAAGTCCACCAAGGTTTCCTCTGCTGTTTTCTTGATAGAATCAACCCATTTGGTTGCTGGTCTTCCTCTTTGCCTTGTTGCTTTTAATTTCAAGTATTACTATTATTTACCAGACTTCAGCTCACTCTCGAGCCATGACGACTTGATGGATGAACGCTCTGTAGGAAGATCGATCTTGTGCAGCCTAGATAGGTTCACCAAGGTCTTATCTACCATTTTCTTGATAGTATCAAGCCATCATATTGCTGGTCTTCCACTTTGCCTTGTTTCATCTAATTTCAAGTACTGGTGCAATTATATGGGACAGTAGAACTCTATGATCAGAGTGTGAACATAAGCCATATAGCTACTCTTGTAGGAATAGCATTATCCATTGTATATACTTGCATTCACAATATATTTTCATATACAATATTCTTTTTGATAACTATCCATTATATTTTGAAAGGCATAGTACAGGATATGTGTAGGTACAGTAACACATATGAATGGTAAAAAAAATATATATTTAAAAGTTCTCGCAAAGTAACGGCATAATTTTTGACGTGTTTATGCATTTTTACCACACTCCTACTGGTCAAACATGGTAACTACAAGCTTTTTGTCTAAACCTTGCATACTTTAAGTACAAAAAAAAGTCAACTTGTAAAACCAAGCCATAGTAAATGATAAGTGATGTAAATAATAAGCCGAGCGTTTAACTATTATGTTTCAATCAGTTTATAATGAGATATTAGGGAAAGTTATAACCACATCGTTGTAAAAATTTTGGCACCCTGGGTAAGTAAAAGTAGACAGAATGTGGATATTGCCTGGCACCCTGTAGACGCTGGGCTATTCTCCTTTCCATATCCTTGATAGATAATGGTTTAATATGCTGTCTGGTTTTCATTTAAAGGGTCGGTAGTAAAACCCAGATCACATTTCTCACTTGGTGGGTTAAAAAACCACTTACGCTCATTTCTGCAATGTAAAACGACACTCTATCAAATCAAACATTTCCAGATGTAGCCAGCCTGTGCGAGCGGAGAACATTACACGTCGTGTCCGTACAGCGAACGCTGGCAGCCCATTTCCAGGGCTTGTATCGCCATCTGCTGCCAAAGATCTTATTAAAGAGGCCGCTATCGTAACCTGCAAAACTGCAGGATTTCACATTGCTCAGCAGTAGGTGGAAACTGTGCGTAATGTTCTTTCATAGAGTCGAATAATATTCACTTATCTTTCTTCTGTTCCACATTTATAATGAGAACCACATGTTCATGTATGAAACACACATGTAATTGTAGGATATATGGTTTGACCAATTTTCACGTTTTCATGATAATCAAGAAAAGGAGATACTGTATGTTCTGTAGAAAAGGTCTGAAATGAGAAAATAGATGATTTAGACAAATAACTCATCGAAAGATTATATATTAAAAAGAAATGTGATGTCAAAATAGAAAAAAATTGGGAGGTAATAGAGTTAGATGGTTTCACGCTGCGTTTTTTTCCCTGATCAGGTTGGTGTGTCAAAACCAGAATTGTCTCTAAAACTCCGAACAGGTGTCAATCTGTCAATTACAGTTTTTCTCTGCAGGTTCCTCTCCTGGTTCCTCTCCTGGTTCCTCTCCTGGTTTTGGCACACAAACCTGATCGAACCTGCAGTGTGAAACCAGCCTTATGCTGAAGATTAAAAGATGGCATTTTCATGACAATCGATAGGAGACGTATCTAAAGAAAAGTTCAATAATGAGCAAATTGATAATATGGATATAAAAAGAATAGAAACATAAATAGATAGATAAACAGATGGATAGATGAAGAGATATATACATGACACAGTGGGGAAATTAGTATTTGATACACCGCCAATTTTGAAAGTTTTCCCACCCGCACAAAATGTAGGGGTCTACTCTGTAATTTTTATCATAGGTACACTTCAACTGTGATGGAATATAAAATGATACAGATAATCAGATTGTGTGATTTTATATAACTAAACTGCATTTTAGTTAATGAAAACATTTTTGATCACCTACCAACCAGCAAGAATTCTGGTTCTCACAGACCTGTTAGGTCGGCTTCACATTGCGGGTCTGATCCGATCCGTGGCTGTCAGGGTGAACCTGACAGCCCCGGATGAGATCAGCACACAGAACTGGAGGGCTAATATGCCCTCCGGTCTGGTGTGCAGCCGCATGCAGCTGACGCTGCTGATGATTCAGGACCGCGGCTCGCGGAGAGCTGGCCGCGGTCCTGAAATAACAGCGGCGTGCAGCCGCAGGTGTCCGGTTCCCGGATCCTCCCAGATTGGGGCAATCTGGCCCCATAGGCGCCTATGTTAGGGAGCGCCGGATTGCCCCGGATCCGGGAGGATCCGGGAAAATCCAAGAGAAGGCAATTAGGGGAGATTTTTGTCCTTGGACACAAAAACGTTGCAAGCAACGTTTTTGTGTCCGTGAGAAAAATATGAATTCTCCCAGATTCTCCCGGACAGATGGAAACCGGATGGCAGAGAGCTGGATACTATGAGGCCAAAATCCAGTCCGGGGCTGTCTGACTCAAGCTGACAGCCACGGATCGGATCCAATCTGTAGTGTGAAGGCTGCCTTAGTTTTTTTATAAGAAGCCTCCTATTCTGCACTCATTACCTGTATTATTGCACCTGTTCAAACTCATTATCTGCATAAAAGACACCTGTCCACACAATCAATTAATCACACGCCAACCTCTCCACCATGGCCAAGACCAAAGAGACGTCTAAAGGCCAGTTTATATATTGCGATGTCCCAGCGACCCGACCAACGATCGGGATCACTGGGACATCGTTATCTGATCATTGGTGAGCTGTCATACAGGCAGACTCTACAGTGATGAGCCACCCGTGCAACGACCTTAACATCGTTGAAAAGAATATAAAATATTCTTTTCCACCATATTGAGCTCCCGCTACGCCAGGGTAAGCGGGAGAACGCTGGTAACAAGAATAAACATAAGATTACTAAGCAGAGAGCTGCGCTTAGTAACCCAATGTTTATCCTGGTTAGCAGCGTTCTCCCGCTTAGTAACCCAATGTGTACCCTGGTTACCAGGGAACACATCAGGTTAGCTGGTTGCCTGGAGACCAGTGACCAAAAAAACATCTGTGGTCATTCCGCAACGATCAGCGATGTGATCGCTCATCGTTGCGGGATGTCACACGCAGCGACGTCACTACGAAGTTGCTGCAACATCACAAGTTGCAGCAACATCGTTAGCAACGTCGCTACATGTAAACCGGCCTTGAGGACACTAGGGACAAAATTGTAGATCTGCACAAGGCTGGAATGGGCTACAGGACAATAGGTAAATGAGTCAGACTACAGGGTAGGGGGTACTCGGATACCAGGGCAGGTTGCTACTTCAGTGGGGAACACGGCTGGTCGGGTCCCTGTCCCGTGCCCTGAACACTCAATGGCTGAGGGGAAGATTATTTGGTATGGGGGATTATTATACGTGACGCCACCTGTGGTACCTGGTAATGTGGTTACCAGAGCTGCAGCCAGCTGCTGAGGTGATGGTGAAGCAGCTTTGGTAGTACAGCTCCCCACAGGAGGAGCTTTACCTCAGGGCAGCAGGGTTGACGAGGGGAGTAGTAGTCTTTACCTCTCAAGTGTTGTAGAGACCTTTCAGGTGACGGATTAACTAGAGACAGAGTCCAGATCAGCTCAAGCAGTTCTTTACTGGTACCAGACAGATATTAAGGTACACGGTAAAGTCCAGTTTCCAGGGGTTAGTTGCCGCATGCTTTGAGGTTCACCACAGAGTCTGTATGTGATACCTTTCAACACTTTCCTCGGTCCTGCTCTTAAGGGCTCTTTTGGCTCTTTATTTCCCCACTCACAAGTCTAGTCTCTGGTCCTCGGGGTCTGTTACTTTAAGTCTCTTTTCACTTGTCAGCGTCTTGAACCCGGCTATGGGACAGATGTTGGACTTCTTGAAGGGTGCTGTGACTCCTTCTTATCAGGATCACAGCCTGCTGGTCAGTGGTTTGAGATAAACCTGGCAAACCACCTCGGTTCCGGTACACCGGTGGTGACCTGGACACTCCAGATGGCTGTCACCAAGTCTGGGGTGCCCCCTTTCTTGTCTGGGTACCTCTTTAAAGGTTGAGGTACCCTCCTGTCAGATCAGCAGTCTCAGCTGTGTTCATCCTCTTTGCTCTCCTCACACTGTCTGACTGTCTGGTGTCAACTGTCAATGACATCACGTCTCCCGCTCAGCTAAGCTCCACCCCCCTGGGACTTACTGAATAAAAAGTCCCTGGTACTAAGGTGTCTATGGCTGGGTTTGTTGTAGTTTTATAGACAGACTCTGCAGTTCACCTCTTCACTTGTGACTATGGAAGCACCACACCTTCTATTTTGGGTGTAGTACCTCCCTGTGGCGTCACATAAACAGCTTGGTGAGAAGGCAACAACGTTCGGCGCAAATATTAGAAATGGAAAAAACACAAAATGACTGTCAATCTTACTTGGTCTGGAGCTTCATTCAAAATCTCACCTCTTGCAGTAAGCTTCATTATGAGAAAGATCAGGAATCAACCCAGAAGTACACAGAAAGGCATGGTCTATTACATGAATAAAGCTGGGACCATAGTCCTAAAGATTACTGTTCGTAACACAATATGCCATCATGGATTAAAATCTTGCAGGGCACATAAGTCCATTTTCTCATGCCAGCACTGTTTGAAGTTCACCAATTACCATCTGGATCATCCAGAGGAGGTATGAGAGAAGGTCATGTGTTCAGATGAGACCAAAACAAAACTTTTTGGCATCAACTCTACTTAAGTTGTTTAGAGGAAGAAGAAGGATGAGTACAACCCCAAGAACACCATTCCAACCATGAAGCATTGGGGTGGAAACATCATACTTTGGGGTGCTTTTCGGCAAAGGGAAAATGACAGCTGCACCGTATTGAAGGGAGAATGGATAGGATCAAGTATCACGAGATTTTGGCAAACAACTGCCTTTACAAAGTAAAAGCATTGAAGATGTGTCATGGCTGGGTATTCCAGCATGACAATGACCCAAAACATAGCCACAGCAACCAAGAAGTGGCTCCTTAAGAAGTATTTCAAGGTCCTAGAGTGAGCCAGTCTTCAGACCTAAACCCAATAGAAAATCTTTAGAGGGAGCTGAAATTGAATGTTGTCCAGGGACAGCCCTGAAACCTGAAAGATCAGGAGAAAATCTGCATAGTTGAGAGGTCCAAAATCCCTGCAGCAGTGTGTTCAAACTTTGCCAAGAACTACAGGAAACGTCTGACCTCTGTAATAGCAACGAATGGTTTCTGTACCAAATAGTAAGTTCTGCTTTTCTATTATATCAAATAATTATTTCATGCAATAAAATAAAAATTAATTACCGTATATACTCGCGTATAAGCCGAGTTTTTCAGCCCAAAATTTGGGCTGAAAAGTCCCCCCTCGGCTTATACGCGGGTATATAAAAAATGAAAAAAATACAGCCGCAGCCCCGGAGGTATACAGGCCCCCCATCAAGTTCCAGGGCCCCCCCCCTTGCGCGCCAGCCTGTAAGGTAAAATCATACTTACCGGTGTCCAGTCGCGCCGTCCGCAGCTGCCGACATGACGATCCCCGGCTCCATTCAGCGTCTTCCGCATTTCCTGTAGTCGCAGGCAATGACGTCATTGCCCGCGACCACAGGAAGTCGCGGGAAGACGCTGAATGGAGCCCGGGATCGTCATGTCGGCAGCTGCGGACGGCGCGACTGGACACCGGTAGGTATGATTTTACCTTACAGGCTGGCGCGCAAGGGGGGGGGCCCTGGAACTTGATGGGGGGCCTGTATACCTCCGGGGCTGCGGCTGTATACAGCCCTGGGGCTGCGGCTGTATACAGCCCTGGGGCTGCGGCTGTATACAGCCCTGGGGCTGCGGCTGTATACAGCCCTGGGGCTGCGGCTGCTGTATATACATATGGGGCAGCATATGGGGCTGCATATGGGGCTGCATATACCTCTGGGGCTGTATATACCTCTGGGGCTGTATATACCTCTGGGGCTGCATATAGGGCTGCATATACCTCTGGGGCTGCATATAGGGCTGCATATACCTCTGGGGCTGCAATATGGGGCTGCATATACCTCTGGGGCTGCATATAGGGCTGCATATACCTCTGGGGCTGTATATACCTCTGGGGCTGCATATAGGGCTGCATATACCTCTGGGGCTGCATATAGGGCTGCATATACCTCTGGGGCTGCATATACCTCTGAGGCTGTATATAGGGCTGCATATACCTCGGGGCTGCATATGGGGCTGCATATACCTCTGGGGCTGTATATACCTCTGGGGCTGCATATAGGGCTGCATATACCTCTGGGGCTGCATATAGGGCTGCATATACCTCTGGGGCTGCAATATGGGGCTGCATATACCTCTGGGGCTGCATATAGGGCTGCATATACCTCTGGGGCTGCATATGGGGCTGCATATACCTCTGGGGCTGTATATACCTCTGGGGCTGCATATAGGGCTGCATATACCTCTGGGGCTGCATATAGGGCTGCATATACCTCTGGTGCTGCAATATGGGGCTGCATATACCTCTGGGGCTGCATATAGGCTGCATATACCTCTGGGGCTGTATATACCTCTGGGGCTGCATATAGGGCTGCATATACCTCTGGGGCTGCATATACCTCTGGGGCTGCATATACCTCTGGGGCTGCATATACCTCTGGGGCTGCATATAGGGCTGCATATACCTCTGGGGCTGCATATAGGGCTGCATATACCTCTGGGGCTGCATATGGGGCTGCATATACCTCTGGGGCTGCATATAGGGCTGCATATACCTCTGGGGCTGCATATGGGGCTGCATATACCTCTGGGGCTGTATTTACCTCTGGGGCTGCATATAGGGCTGCATATACCTCTGGGGCTGCATATAGGGCTGCATATACCTCTGGGGCTGCATATGGGGCTGCATATACCTCTGGGGCTGTATATACCTCTGGGGCTGCTGTATACTACCACTGGGGCTGCTGCTGTATACTACCACTGGGGAGGCTGCTGTATACCTCACTGCTGGGGGTTGTATACCTGTGCTGGAGTCCACCCTCGGCTTATACGCGAGTCAATAAGTTTTCCCAGTTTTTGGGGGCAAAAGTAGGGGGGTCGGCTTATACACGGGTCGGCTTATACACGAGTATATACGGTACATAATAGTCATTGAATAGGATTTTCTAGAGGTGGTTTTTAGATTCTTTCTCTCACAATTAAAGTGCAGCTTCTATACAAATTACAGATCTCTACTTCCTTTGTAGGTAGGAAAACTTGCAAGATCAAAAGTGTAACAAATACTTATTTTTCCCACTGTAGATGACAGATACATGGATGATAGATAGATAGATAGATAGATAGATAGATAGATAGATAGATAGATAGATAGAAAGATAGATAGATAGATAGATAGATAGATAGATGTTTAAAAGAGGGGGGAAGTACTCCAAAATCTCTTGATGAAAATAAAGATTTTAATTAGCCCATGTGAACACTTGCTCTGCCATTTGGAGCCGAAATTTCCTTTGGACTAATGACAATCCATATTTTCATCATCATCTTTGGGGTACAGCCAGAGTATTAGTCAGACAGATAGATAAATGAAAAGAAAGGCAGGAAGAGAAAGATACTCAGAGAGATAGACAGGTACAAAAATCCAAGGTAAGTCAGGAGAGGCAGGAGATTTGGGCCAATGATGACTGTAAATTTTTCATAAGTTGCTTTGTACCGATGGCAAGTAGATTCCTGTATGAGTGATATATAGGGGGGTCCTGAGGGGGGCGCAAAATGTTGAAAGACTAGAAAAGAAGGTTGTGGTCAGAGAGCCGGAGAGGGGAGTTAAAAATTCATGCACTGAACAAAGTTGAATAGAGATGATAGATAGATAGATAGATAGATAGATAGATAGATAGATAGATAGATAGATAGATAGATAAATAGATAGATAGATAGATAGATAGATAGATAGATACTTGAAAAAATGCTGCAGCACTCCGTCATTAGATGTATCTTATGCCTTTATTATGGCCACAGGTACCATAGCCCTATGGTATGCTGCAGCATTTTTTCAAGTATATATAAGTGCTGGGAAGACAGCTGAGCTGATTTGCACCCACTGGGCAGTGCTGCTCTATTTGTTTCTAGATAGATAAATAGATACCGTAGATAGATAGATAGATAGATAGATAGATAGATAGATAGATAGATAGATAGATAGATAGATAGATAGATAGATATGGGGGGCAAAAAAGTAATTAACTAGATAAATAGGTAGATAGAGAGCGAGGGATAGATTAGATACATACATAGATTATATTGATAGTCATAAATTAGATAGATAGATAGATAGATACAAATAAGAGATTATTAGATATGCAGATTATATATAGATATTGAGGAGAGATAAATAGATAATAAATAGTAAGACAAATACATACAGAGAAATATTAAATAGATACATAGATAGATAGCTAAATATGAAAAAAACAATATATTCAAACAGCACAATGTAGGGAAAAATAGGAGCAAACTTTCTCTAGCAACAATCTTCTATTGTGCAAAATATACAAACCAAACATTAATAAGTCTTTATTTATATAGCGCCAACATATTCCGCAGCTGTTTACAATACAGTAGTTCGTATACAAACAGTCATAGGAAACAATAAAAAATATACCATACAGTAAGTAAAGTACAGAATCAATGTAAAAAATACAATACACTAAGTAGAGAATCAATGTAAAAATTACAATAATTAAAGCAGAGAGACAATGTAAAAAATACAGTACAGTAATTAGATACAATACAATAAGCATTGAATCAGTGTAAAAAGTGCAATACAATAATTAAAACAAAAACAAAGTAAATATAAAACCGCACTATATGTATACAGGTTACTCTGCAATATAATCTCATTTTATCTCTGTTTTTGAGGGCCATCAAATGTATTCATTTCTGTCATTCCTTTTCACCTACACGTGCTATATAGAAAATACTTAAGGTGATATAATAAAATTACAATAGAATTACATGTCCCTTATCTCCACCCTTAATAAGGGGCTTTTTCCACCCAATTATATGGACGTGTCAAACTCATTGTACACTGAGTGTGTTGGTTACCAAACAGTCCCTGTAGCGCCGCTCCCAGTCCTTAATCACAGTCAAAAAATTACTACTATTACTTTGGCTTCCTTCAGACTAACGTCTCTTCCAGTGGTTCTATATGAGAAAATTAAAAACATACATAGTATTAATAGTGCATCAATACCAACAACATAAAAAAAGTGCCAAAACCCTTCGTGATTAAATGTATACACAATAGTGTCTAAGATGTGATCCTCACTGGTTTCCTTAAAGGGTGACTCTGAGTTTATAATCTATATTTAACCCTTCTGGCTTTAACGTGTTCAACCTCCTAATCCATTTCAATTCTTTTATCTTCAGTTCCTTAACTCGATCTCCCCCTCTCCTCAGTATAGGTACACTATCAATTACCCTACACTTCAAATCCCTCTCTTTATGTTTATCTTTAGTAAAGTGTTTTGATACAGGTAAATTCATCACTTTTTTCTTATACTGTATCTATGTTGGCTCATTCTCGTGCGGAATTCCAAAGTTGTTTCACCTACATAATATTCCTTGCATGGACTTTCTGGGAGGTAAATATATGGTCAGAAGCGCATGTATAAAACTGTTGGATTCTATATATCTTTCCTTTTACTTCAAAGTTGTCTCCTTTCAGCATATATGGGCAATTGATGCAGCCTACACAAGGGTAACTCCCTTTCCTTGCACTACCTGTCAGGGTTAACTGAGTCTCTATCTTTAATGTCCCTATGTCCGAACTGACTAAACGATCCTTCAAGTTTCTCCTTTTTCTAAAAGAGAAAAAGAGGAGGTTCTCTAAATTCTTTTACCTCTGGTAATCCATTTTTTTTAAATCTGCCAGTTTTTTCTCACTACTTTCATAATTTCCCCTGATTCTTCCCCATAGGTGGTCACTACAGGAATTCTATATTTACATGCTTGTTCTGTTCTTCTACTTTCTTTCATGTTCTTACTTATCTCCAGTTTCTTGGCCAGGTATTCTCTCTCTCTGAATGGATCCAGGCACCCTTGTATACACGGTGGAAGACAAGGAGCGGATCCTTAGAGGACTGGATGGGTAAGTTGATTTTTTGAGTGTCCCTTCAGTGAAGAAGAAAGTATGAGAGTGGTTGTAAAAGATTGATCTCCATAGAACTACACCTAATGATGTTAGGACAGTACTACAGAGCCAGGAAAATACCTAGAGGGCTCAGGTATAACATCAGACCCACACTGTTCTCCAATAATGGAATTTATTGCCAGAAGTTCGCTATGATTTCAAATAAATATGCAATGGATGTTAAGCTCCTGAACATGGAGTATCTAGAAGAGGAGGTACAGAAGGTGGCACAGGAAAATAAAGATATAGAGACGCAGTTAAAACCATTAATGAAAGATGAGGAGTATCAGAAGTTTAAAGAACAGATACGGCGAAAAGTGGAAAAAAATAGGAAAGAACTAGAGGAAACAAAGTGGCAGAAGTGGGCAAGGGATGCAGAGGACTACCAGATGGGACAGGTTTACAACTGGCAGAAGGAAAAGTGGCCTAAAAAAGGTGGTGTGAAACGAAAGAGAATTTATAAGAACTATGCTAAAAGTATTAATAAATTTGATTCCAACCTGTCGAGAGATCGACAAAGTACAAGAAGAAGACGAGGAGGGAGTCACTACAGAAGGAGTGAGAAGATAAAAGGACAAGCAGAGACCAGGGCCCCGAAATAACAAGAAGAAAGACCAAGCTTGGTGGTAAATATATCAGATAAGACTTTGAGTCCAGCACAAAATTGTCTTGAACAAAGGACTGAATTATAATATAGCAACACATGTGGACTGGTTCCAGTTGGATGTAGATATGTTTAGGCTATTTAGGATGGTTAAATTGAAGTACCATTTTTGCAATAAAGAGGGAGTAGAGAAACCAAGAGAAAGTGAGTTGACACTAGGAGACCTTTCACTATATAAGAGAAGTGACTTTACCTCGGTAGAATCAGTTCCAGTAATAGAAACCTTTATGGCTTCAGTAAAAAGGGATATAGGAAATATCAAGCAGCATAGTCCGAAAGCGCTTAAGAACCCCAATATAAAAAAAGAAGAAATGACAGCATTGCAGGAACTTGTCCATGACGGCGACCTCGTAGTTAAAGTCACAGATAAGGGGGGAGCGGTCATCGTCATGGACAAGAGCAAATACATGATGGAAGCAAGGAGACAATTGGAAGATAGGGAAGTCTACCAATAATTAGAAAGGGACCCGAAGTTCAAAATCCAGAAGCAATTGAGAACGGTTCTAGAGGAAGCCAGAAGAGGGGGAATAATAGATCAAGACCTGTTGGAATACCTTATAGTAGAATGCCCGAAAACCCCATTTTTATATGTGGTACCAAAGATCCACAAATCGTTGGAAAGCCCACCGGGGAGGTCTATAGTAGCGGGCATAGATTCCGTCTTCAATAATGTAGGGATATTTTTAGATAAGCTATTAAACCCGTTAGCTATAGCAGCAAAGTCCTACATAAAAGACACAAGTCACTTCTTGGAGAGATTGAGAACTTTGCAGGTGGGTAAGGAAGACATCCTAGTCTCCTTTGAAATTACTTACCTGTATACGTCGATTGAGCATGTTACAGATATTAGGGCAGTAAAAAAATTGCTAGGTACTACAGAGTATACAGAGGGATGTAAAGACCTGATTATAATGCTGCTGGAGATTTGTTTGAAATCTAATTATTTTCTATTCGGGGACACTTATAATAAGCAGTTGAAGGGTACCGCCATGGGGGCACATATGGCATGTGCATATGCGGGTGTCACCATGGTGGTACTGGAGGAGGAGCACATCTATGTGTCCCACCACTTTCGGCAAATACGGAGGTGGTGGAGATACATTGATGACGTGTTCCTCCTCTGGAAAGGAAATGCGAGTGAGCTCACATCTTTTTATAAACATCTGAATATAATAGATTATGCCCGCCCCCTCTGGCCTTGCTTCAGTGTGAGAGGCAAGCCGCGTCATGAAAGGGGCAGGGCTAAAATCGCGTCATACTAGTAGCCCTGCCCCTTTCATGACACGGCCTGCCTCTCAACACTGAAGCAAGGTCAGAGGGGGCGAGCATAATTAATAAGCGGGCGGAGGCAGCAGCACACTGCCCGCCTATGGCTACAAACTGAAACTGGCACAGCACGTAAATAAGCTGGATTCTCTACTTTAATACTTAGTTTTATTCACCAACAGGGATAGCTAGAAAAGAGGGGTGCAGGGACAGGTACATAGATACGGGGGGGGATTTGGGGGGTCATGCGCGCAGCTCTGAGGAGCCCGATGCATTTGTACATTGCAGGGTAAGCCCACTGAGACTAAGCCCCCTAGAGACATTAATCAATAATTTATTTATTACATTTATCAATTTAATAGACAGAGAACAGTTTGCAGCAGCAGGGATGAGCAAACTATCCAGTAACCGAATTGCTCAGGATTACACATCCTGAACAATCCGGTTACTGGATTGTGGATGCTTAAACCACTCCGAAAACTGCAGCCTGCATGATTTTTATCGCAGGCTGCAGAGCCGGAGACGGAAACCGGATTGCTTGTGAAGCAATCCGGTGTTTAGCATTGGCTCCTATGAGGAGCATTTATTGATCCGGTTTTGAGCTTTTTGAAAGCTCAAAACCGTATCAGGTTGTTAATAAAAAAACGTAGATGTGACCCTAGCCTTAGACGTTATTGTGTATACATTTAATCATGAAGGGTTTTGGCACTTTTTTAATGTTGTTGGTATTGATGCACTAGTAATACTATGTATGCTTTTAATTTTCTCATATAGAACCACTGGAAGAGACGTTAGTCTGAAGGAAGCCAAAGTAATAGTAGTAATTTTTTGACTGTGATTAAGGACTGGGAGCGGCGCTACAGGGACTGTTTGGTAACCAAAACACTCAATGCACAATGAGTTTGACACATCCATATAATTGGGTGGAAAAATCCCTTATTAAGGGTGGAGATAAAGGACATGTAATTCTATTGTAATTTTATTATATCACCTTAAGTATTTTCTATATAGCACGTGTAGGTGAAAAGGAATGACAGCAGTGAATACATTTGATGACCCTCAAAAACAGAGATAAAATGAGATTATATTGCAGAATAACCTGTATACATCCCAGACTTAAATCAGGGTAAACCAGTGTTTTGGGTACCCAGTCATGACATATTCGTATTGTAATCCATTTAATATGAATAACAGTATGTGATGGGAGAGGGATTAGAGTGGAAATAAAACTCATTGAAGTATTATCGCCAAATAAATTAGATCATAATCCTTTAGAGATTTATGAATTCCACAAATAAAAGGTATCCTGTAAAAGGAACCTATAAGAGCATCCTACATTAAGTAAACGTACACTTCACATATTTATTTTTATGTATATAAACTTTAGCAAGGTAAATTGCATTTATGCATTTTAGTACAATTAATTAAAATGACATTAGAGCATTAATAGAGGCACATGTCACTTTAAGAAAACCCAGGACGCTGGGAGCACTGCAGTATCCTATAGCTGCCGATCAATACTAGAAAATACCAACTTATTATAATTAAAAATATCTTTATTTGTATCAAAGATTTAAAACGTAATGACAGACCAGGGACTTAGACAAACATTTTCACATTTATATACAAAATTGGAGCTCAGCATATGTCGTTTTTTAAGCCATATCATGGAGAGTCATGACCTTTAGCCTACCAGGATAACGTATAAGTTGTCCTTAGGGTATACCTGTAATGTATTGATTACTGTACTCTAGTGTCTCATATCCACAAGGGAGAGACAACTTAATGAGAAAAGGAGACAGATAAATTACAAAACCCTACATAGATAGCAAACGGGGTTCTGTGACATCAATACTAGTGACCTTCCATTAGGCTACTGAGTTCCAAATATATGTATAAAATAAACCTCCCACGCTTATATTTGTTGTCTCTCCCTTGTGGATATGAGACACTAGAGTACAGTAATCAATACATTACAGGTATACCCTAAGGACGACTTATACGTTATCCTGGTAGGCTAAAGGTCATGACTCTCCATGATATGGCTTAAAAAACGACATATGCTGAGCTCCAATTTTGTATATAAATGTGAAAATGTTTGTCTAAGTCCCTTGGTCTGTCATTACGTTTTAAATCTTTGATACAAATAAAGATATTTTTAATTATAATAAGTTGGTATTTTCTAGTATTGATCAACATAGCAATTGATACCTCCTAAATGTAACTGGTTTACCGTTTGATAATCCTATAGCTGCCCAATCCAAGATGGAGAATGTTCATAATTGAATAGTGCGCATGCGCAAAAGCGGTGACGTCATTACGCATGCTGGCGCTGTCTCCTAGGTGATGGGCGGATCTAGAGTTTGCGCAGTGGGGATGTAATTCATTTCCGGGACGCCGAAAACACATGGAGACCTGAGGTGCCGCTCCCATAATAAGAATGATGAATATTGCAAATATTACAAATATGGCATAGTGTAAAAATCATTGTAAATGTCCCCAATGAGGGAATAATCAGTAAGGCTTCCAATCAAACAGTGGTGAAAGTGCAATATGAGAATAATAAGCACTAGTATGGTATAATACACAGAGGGGTTACTGTTAAAGGTACTCTGCACTGAAAGATGATTGTATTTATGGTGTTGTTTAATGTAAATGTTCTGTAAGGAAGTGATGCAACAGGCAGAGAAACTATAAGTATGTTAGCTAAGGACTATGTGGTTGCTGGAAAAAGAGCATGTTGTGCTCGAAACATTGTCATGTGCCTTGAGCTGGAATAAAGAACATTGCTGCATCATATTGGGAGTGCTGCAGACTTTTTCAACTAAACCGTATGTAACATAGGAACAGAAGGAGTTCCTGAGTATGCCTTGCACCCCCCCTTTCAAAGCCAGCGAGCTCAGCTGCTTATCGTTTTTTGTAAAAAATAGATAGATAGATAGATAGATAGATAGATGATAGACTTTATGTCTGTGCTTTATATAAAGTAAAAAATATGATTCCCTCCTTGTGTTTATTTTGCCCACCATACATCACTGAGATGTCTCTTTCTGGATTTTTATTGTATCAGATATATCGATGACCTTTAATATGTTGCAGTGTTGAAGATTTTAGAATCTCTGCTAAAAATGGCATTCATTTTTTAAGCCGTATTCTGTAGTCTTTTCTTCTTCTGCTCTATAGTCTTCTCTTCATACAGTTAGGGCCAGAAATATTTGGACAGTGACACAATTTTCGCGAGTTGTGCTCTGCATGCCACCACATTGGATTTGAAATGAAACCTCTACAACAGAATTCAAGTGCAGATTGTAACGTTTAATTTGAAGGGTTGAACAAAAATATCTGATAGAAAATGTAGGAATTGTACACATTTCTTTACAAACACTCCACATTTTAGGAGGTCAAAAGTAATTGGACAAATAAACATAACCCAAACAAAATATTTTTATTTTCAATATTTTGTTGCGAATCCTTTGGAGGCAATCACTGCCTTAAGTCTGGAACCCATGGACATCACCAAACGCTGGGTTTTCTCCTTCTTAATGCTTTGCCAGGCCTTTACAGCCGCAGCCTTCAGGTCTTGCTTGTTTGTGGGTCTTTCCGTCTTAAGTCTGGATTTCAGCAAGTGAAATGCATGCTCAATTGGGTTAAGATCTGGTGATTGACTTGGCCATTGCAGAATGTTCCACTTTTTTGCACTCATGAACTCCTGGGTAGCTTTGGCTGTATGCTTGGGGTCATTGTCCATCTGTACTATGAAGCGCCGTCCAATCAACTTTGCAGCATTTGGCTGAATCTGGGCTGAAAGTATATCCCGGTACACTTCAGAATTCATCCGGCTACTCTTGTCTGCTGTTATGTCATCAATAAACACAAGTGACCCAGTGCCATTGAAAGCCATGCATGCCCATGTCATCACGTTGCCTCCACCATGTTTTACAGAGGATGTGGTGTGCCTTGGATCATGTGCCGTTCCCTTTCTTCTCCAAACTTTTTTCTTCCCATCATTCTGGTACAGGTTGATCTTTGTCTCATCTGTCCATAGAATACTTTTCCAGAACTGAGCTGGCTTCTTGAGGTGTTTTTCAGCAAATTTAACTCTGGCCTGTCTATTTTTGGAATTGATGAATGGTTTGCATCTAGATGTGAACCCTTTGTATTTACTGTCATGGAGTCTTCTCTTTACTGTTGACTTAGAGACAGATACACCTACTTCACTGAGAGTGTTCTGGACTTCAGTTGATGTTGTGAACGGGTTCTTCTTCACCAAATAAAGTATGCGGCGATCATCCACCACTGTTGTCATCCGTGGACGCCCAGGCCTTTTGAGTTCCCAAGCTCACCAGTCAATTCCTTTTTTCTCAGAATGTATCCAACTGTTGATTTTGCTACTCCAAGCATGTCTGCTATCTCTCTGATGGATTTTTTCTTTTTTTTCAGCCTCAGGATGTTCTGCTTCACCTCAATTGAGAGTTCCTTTGACCGCATGTTGTCTGGTCACAGCAACAGCTTCCAAATGCAGAACCACACACCTGGAATCCACCCCTGACCTTTTAACTACTTCATTGATTACAGGTTAACGAGAGAGACGCCTTCAGAGTTAATTGCAGCCCTTAGAGTCCATTGTCCAATTACTTTTGGTCCCTTGAAAAAGAGGAGGCTATGCATTACAGAGCTATAATTCCTAAACCCTTTCTCTGATTTGGATGTGGAAACTCTCATATTGCAGCTGGGAGGGTGCACTTTCAGCCCATATTATATATATGATTGTATTTCTGAACATGTTTTTGTAAACAGCTAAAATAACAAAACTTGTGTCACTGTCCAAATATTTCTGTCCCTAACTGTATGTGGTAAGAACCAAGAAAAGCTGGAAAGAAACTCAGTAAGCCCTTCACCACAATGAGAAGAACCAAAATTACATTTCCCTTTATCAATGAAATATGTGCATGGTACAGGTCACCAGAAAATAATAATATTTTTTTTATTTCCATAGCACCAACATCTTCTGCAGCACTTTACAATTCAGAGGAAACATATACAGACAATATAAGAAAATACAGAGTAACAAAACATTCAACAGATACCAAGAGGAGCGAGGGCCCTGCTCGAGAGCTTACTATACAGTGTTGGCCAAAAGTATTGACACCCCTGCAATTCTGTCAGATAATACTCAGTTTCTCCCTGAAAATTATTGCAATCACAAATTCTTTGGTATTATTATCTTCATTTAATTTGTCTTCAATGAAAAAAACACAAAAGAGAATTAAGCAAAAAGCAAAACATTGATCATTTCACACAAAACTCCAAAAATGGGCCAGACAAAAGTATTGGCACCCTCAGCCTAATACGTGTTGCACAACCTTTAGCCAAAATAACTGCGATCAACCACTTCCGGTAACCATCAATGAGTTTCTTACAATGCTCTGCTGAATTTTAGACCATTCTTCTTTGGCAAACTGCTCCAGGTCCTGATATTTGAAGGGTGCCTTCTCCAAACTGCCATTTTTAGATCTCTCCACAGGTGTTCTATGGGATTAGGTCTGGACTCATTGCTGGCCACCTTAGAAATCTCCAGTGCTTTCTCTCAAACCATTTTCTAGTGCTTTTTGAAGTGTGTTTTGGGTCATTGTCCTGCTGGAAGACCAATGACCTGTGACGGAGACCCAGCTTTCTCACACTGGGCCTGGTAGTCTTCAGACTTCAAAATGCCATGCACACGGTCAAGCAGTCCAGTGCCAGAGGCAGCAAAGCAACCCCAAAACTTCAGGGAACCTCCGCCATGTTTGACTGTAGAGACCGTATTCTTTTCTTTGAATGTCTCTTTTTCCTCCTGTAAACTCTATGTTGATGCCTTTGCCCAAAAAGAGAGAACATTCTTCCAAAACGTTTTAGGCTTTCTCAGGTAAGTTTTGGCAAAATCCAGCCTGGCTTTTTTATGCCTCAGGGTAAGAAGTGGGGTCTTCCTGGGTCTCCTACCATACAGTCCCTTTTCATTCAGACGCCGACGGATAGTACGGGTTGACACTGTTGTACCCTCGGACTGCAGGGCACCTTGAACTTGTTTGGATGTTAGTCGAGGTTCTTTATCCACCCATCCGCACTATCTTGCGTTAAAATCTCTTGTCAATTTTTCTTTTCCGTCCACATCTAGGGAGGTTAGCCACAGTGCCATGGGCTTTAACTTCTTGATGACACTGCGCACAGTAGACACAGAAACATTCAGGTCTTTGGAGATGGACTTGTAGCTTTGAGATTGCTCATGCTTCCTCACAATTTGGTTTCTCAAGTCCTCAGACAGTTCTTTGGTCTTCTTTCTTTTCTCCATGCTCAATGTGGTACACACAAGGACACAGGACAGAGGTTGAGTCAACTTTAATCCATGTCAACTGGCTGCAAGTGTGATTTAGTTATTGCCAACACCTGTTAGGTGCCACAGGTAAGTTAGAGGTGCTGTTAATTACACAAATTAGAGAAGCATCACATGATTTTTCTAACAGTGCCAATACTTTTGTCCACCCCCTTTTTTATGTTTGGTGCGGAATTATATCCAATTTGGCTTTAGGACAATTCTTTTTGTGTTTTTTTCATTGAAGACAAATTAAATGAAGATAATAATACCAAAGAATTTGTGATTGCAATCATTTTCAGGAAGAACAAATCAAAATATAGTCAGGCAAACTAGGGCACCACTCTAATTAAGCCAGCGGGTTATTATTGCCAGTGAGCAGGAGGCACAGTACAACGGGGTGCCAGTCACAAGAGACAAAGTCCAAAATCAAAACAGAAGAAGAAGACGGCATTCACCGAGGTGTAGATAAAGCAGCGGTGTCCTTTTAATGTAGGAGCATAGCACAGATGCAGGGAGGGGGTGCCGAGGGTGACATCGGACCGTTTCGGGCTCTCGCCCTTCGACTGGTCACATGCTATGCTCCTACATTAAAAGGACACCGCTGCTTTAACTACACCTCGGTGAGTGCCGTCTTCTTCTTCTGTTTTGATTTTCAGGAAGAAACTGAGTATTATCTGACAGAATTGCAGGGGTGTCAATAATTTTGGCCAACGCTGTAGATAATGGAAGGTCTTTTTTTCACTAAATGTCTACTACGAGTCATAGTCGAAAGAAAATGTTTTACATTTGATATTACTAGATTGTAAATATTTCATAGGTGTAATTGTGCAGATAATTTAAGGAATGTATCTAATGAACTACACAAAAATTTGATTATCTGGCACTGCCTTCAAAAAGTCAAATGTCTTGACATTAAAACCTTATTTAGGCTGAGGTCACACATAGAAGTCCGTTTTTGGAAGTGATTTTCATCACCAATCCGTTTTTTTTTGGGTGCTTTTTGAGCCTCCTGCACCTCTGAACGTTTTTGGACTTAGTCATTTTTTCATTAAAAACGCATATGCGTTAACGCATGCGTTAACGCAGGTGCCTATATGTGCCATGCGTTAATGCATGCGTTTCCCATAGGACCCCATGTTAAAAAAATGCATGCGTTTTTTAACTGATGCCAAAAACGTTGCTAGCAACGTTTTTGGCTCAAAAACGGACAGAGCAATGTTTTGAGGTCCAGAAAAAAACGGACAGGGTGTTTACTACATCCAATCCGTTTTTCTGTCAGTTTTTGGACTTAGAAAAAAAAAAATGACAAAAATGAAGCCAAAAACGGACCAAGGGCTTATGTGTGACCCCAGCCTTATCTTGAGGTCCAGAGAATGGAGAGGTGATTGTGTATGGGTGACAACCCATCTAAGGTGCTCCACTGCTACAGGGTTCCACCATTACATTTAGTCGTTGAGAGGAGATGGATGAAATGGGTGAGGTCCATTGTGAAGATTTGGGGTTATAGTTGAAATAGAATTATAGTATGGTAGCGTTGGAAGGGGCCTCCTGAATTCTGGGTCATCTGGACTGACTTCCTGCTCAAAACAGGATTCACTAAATCATCCCAGACTGTTGTGTGTCCAGTCTTTGTGTGTAGACTTCCATTGAAGGGGAACTCACCACCTCTTGTGGCCGTCTGTTTCATTCGTTGATCACCCTGTGAAAGTTTTTTTAATATCTAATCTGTATCTTCTCTTACTCAGGTTCATTCCATGTTCTAGTACCATTGAAATATCAGTAAACAATTGTACAAGCCGGTAGTGATGAGTGAGCAGTAAAATTCTCAAGTACTCGATGCTTGGGTCGAGCATATTGAGATGCTCGGGTGCTCGGCTTGAGCACCGAGCCCAATATTAACCTATTGGAAACCCGAGTATTTTTCCGGCGGCACCCCCGGCAGCCTGGATAAACCCTAAAAAAGTCACAAATGTATAAGAACAGTGAGTGCTCAAATGACATGAGAACAGCACGGGGAAGACCCCTTTAAGCATTTTTTACTCCCTGGTCACTGCTGTGAACAATGTTGTCTGAGTATTACGCCACTTTTATGGACTCACAATAAAATGTCCAAAAACGAAACCAAAATAGATTTTCCTGGGGAAAATCCTAAGGGTTCATACTAACTTGTGAGACAGTGTTCTTGTATTATATTGGGAGGCACCCCTATGCCCCTTTTAAGAGACTTGTTGGAGGGCCTCTTTAAATAATGTTCCCATTATTAGGAAGTGAGTCTTCCATAGTGTTGCCCTTTGCAGGCTGCCAAAAATTGTGAGGCACTCTGATGCCTCTTTTAAGAGACGTGGAGGAGAGCCTCATTAAATATTGTATATTTCCATTATTAGGAAGTGGGTCTCCCATAGTCTTGCCCTATGCAGGGCTGCCAAAAATTGTGAGGCACTCCGATGCCCCTTTTAAGAGACTTGGAGGAGGGCTTCTTTAAATAATGTTCCCATTATTGGGAAGTGGGTCTTCCATAGTGTTGCCCTATGCAGGCTGCCAAAAATTGAGAGGCACTCCAATGCCCTTTTTAAGAGACGTGGAGGAGAGCCTCATAAAAACAACATTCCCATTATAGGGTCTCCTATACTTGTAATGCCCATGCACTAAGTATGGACTGAAACATTTTCCCCTGGGGGGTATACATGAATATTCTGTCTAATGTTTTTTGGGTTATGGGCATCATAAAACCATTTAAAAATATTATGTGTGTTTCATCATGGACCACGGTCACCCTGGTGATATGGTGGTGGAGGATGAGGAGAAGGAGGAGGACTAGAGCTAATAGCCAAAATAAGGAAGCGTATAGTAGTGATGGGCGAATCCTAAATTACTCGGAATCGCTTGACTGTAGCGAGTCCGAGCCCAGGACTCGCTACTCGTTGCGAGTCTAGCGAGTCCAATGTTAATGAATGGGGAAGCGAGTAATAGCGAGTAGTGTGAGATTTACAAATCGCAGATGTGTCTCCGAAGCTTCAGCCTGAAGCAATCCTAGTTTTGTCATTTATTTGCATTGCTCGTTTACTTTGTAACTGTAATCGCTGGGAAACTCGCACAGATAAGAGAAGAGTCCTGTCTGCTCTGTGCAGCTCCAGGGTCCTAGAGCCTGCCTGCTGCCTGATGTAGTAGTGCTGAGATTGTTCTCAGTCTGCTCATTCCCTGTGTACAGACATGAATGTCTGTGCACAGAGATGATGTAGCAGAGCTGAGATTGTTCTCAGTCTGCTCATTCCCTGTGTACAGACATGAATGTCTGTGCACAGAGATGATGTAGCAGAGCTGAGATTGTTCTCAGTCTGCTCATTTCCTGTGTACAGACATGAATGTCTGTGCACAGAGATGATGTAGCAGAGCTGAGATTGTTCTCAGTCTGCTTATTCCCTGTGCATAGACATCTATATTTATGCACAGGGGATGTAGCAGAGAGGACATCGCGTTTTGGACTGCGTCGGACGGAAGAGGATTTTTTTAATTAAAGATGGAGTCCCTAATGGCTTTTTTTTTTATTTCTAATAAAAAATTTTCCTTGTGTTGTGTTTTTTTTAAAACAATTTAATAGAAATTCATGGCGGTCATGTCTAATATTGGCGTGACCGCCATAAAATTTTGGGCTTAGGGCCAGCTGATAATACAAAGCTGGCCCTAGCCTCTTTATTACCCAGCGTGCCATCGCTACCAGGGCCGCTGGAAGAGCGGGGTTCAGCGCCAGAGGATGGCGCTTCAATGAACGCGCCATCTTCTGGGGCGGCTGTGGGCTGCAATTTGCAGCGGGGGGTGCCCAGAAAGCTTGGGCATCCCTGCGCTGCGGATTCCAGCCCCCAGCTGCTTAGCTGTACCTGGCTAGACATAGAAATTGCGCGGAGCCCCACGCATTTTTTTTTAATTATTTCATGAAATTCTGAGATTCTGACTCTGAGACTCTGACTCTGAGACTCTGACTCTGAAATTCATGAAATAATAAAAAAAAAATGCGTGGGGCTCCGCGCAATTTCTATGTCTAGCCAGGTACAGCTAAGCAGCTGGGGGCTGGAATCCGCAGCGCAGGGATGCACAAGCTTTCTGGGCACCCCCCGCTGCAAATTGCAGCCCGCAGCCGCCCCAGAAGATGGCGCGTTCATTGAAGCGCCATCCTCTGGCGCTGAACCCCGCTCTTCCAGCGGCCCTGGTAGCGGTGGCACGCTGGGTAATAAAGAGGTTAGGGCCAGCTTTGTATTATCAGCTGGCCCTAAGCCCGAAATTTATGGCGGTCACGCCAATATTAGACATGACCGCCATGAATTTCTATTAAATTGTTTTAAAAAAAACACAACACAAGGAAAATTTTTTATTAGAAATTTAAAAAAAAGCCATTAGGGACTCCATCTTTAATTAAAAAAATCCTCTTCCGTCCGACGCAGTCCAAAACGCGATGTCCTCTCTGCTACATCCCCTGTGCATAAATATAGATGTCTATGCACAGGGAATAAGCAGACTGAGAACAATCTCAGCTCTGCTACATCATCTCTGTGCACAGACATTCATGTCTGTACACAGGGAATGAGCAGACTGAGAACAATCTCAGCTCTGCTATATCATCTCTGTGCACAGACATTCATGTCTGTACACAGGGAATGAGCAGACTGAGAACAATCTCAGCACTGCTACATCATCTCTGTGCACAGACATTCATGTCTGTACACAGGGAATGAGCAGACTGAGAACAATCTCAGCACTGCTACATAATGTCTGTGAGCAGACTCTAGGACCCTGGAGCTGCACAGAGAAGACAGCTGGACTCGGCTCGCAAAGAAACAGCAGTTATCTGCGAGTTTCCCTGCTATCACTGGCACAGTAGCCAGTGATTACTCGCATGAGTCTAATGCAAACAAAGGCAATCCTAGTTTTGTCAGCGTTTCTGACAAAACTAGGATTGATATTGATTTGCATTGGACTCGTGCGAGTAATCACTGGGAAACTCGCAGACTACCGAGTCCTGCGAGTCCCTTACTACTCGCCGAGTAACGAGTCCTAGCGAGTAGATTCGCCCATCCCTAGCGTATAGCCATGTGTGGGGGTGAAGAGGAGCATGGGAATATACCTCTCCAAAAAAGACACTGACTTTGAGTTTATATTATGCTGCTATCATTTGGTGGTGTTAAAAAGTCTGGCTCAATTCAGCCCTTGTTCATTTTAATAAGAGTCAGCCTGTCAGCATTTTCAGTTGACAGGCGGGTGCGCTTATTAGTAATAATTTCCCGAGTTGCACTAAAAACCCGCGCTGACAAAACACTAGCGGCAGGCAAGGCCAGGACTTCCAAGGCGTAGAGAGCCAGTTTATGCCACCTGTCCAGCTTGGATACCTAATAATTATATGACACAGAGGAATCACGGAGGACATTGGTACGGTCGGCAAGGTACTCCATCAGCATCTTCCCAAACTTTGCAGTTAATGTGAGAGTACCCCGCGCCTCAGGGCCTATGCCATGGGAGGGGCTGAGAAAACTCTCTTAGAACTTTGAGAGTGTTTCCCTGCTAGATTGGAGTTGTGCCTCTATTGCCTGTACTCCTTGGTTGTCCACCGAACTGTGACCTCTGCCACCAGCGTTATCAGAAGAAAACTTTTTTACTAATCCCGCAACAAGGGCCTTCTGGTAGAAATCATTGCCCCGGGAATAAGAGATATAAAGTTCTCATTGTAGCATGGGTCTAAAAATGTCACTAATCAGTAATGAGTGTCACCCAAGATTTTGATAACGCGGGGGTCACTGGACAGGCAGCGTAACAATGTCAGCCATGCATGCCAGACTGGTAATAGGAATGACTTCTGTGTCCTCACCAAGAGGATGACTGACCATGCCTTCCTGCTCCTCCTCCTCCTCCCAGTCTTCTGGCCATCCACGCTGAGCAGACGGTAGTACAATTGTACAGGTAGTACCGTCTATAGCGCATGAAACTAGCTCCTGTTATTCTTCCTCCTCCTCCTCCTCATTGTCCCCCAATCCACGTTGGGATGAGATAAGGCTGGGCTGTGTGTAATCACCCTGTATGGTTCCTTGCTCCATCTCACCGTGCTCTGCCTGCAATGCATCCTCTTTGATTTTGAGCAGACAGCTTTTCAGAAGACAGAGAATCGGGATGGTGACTGTAATGATGGCGTCATCGGCGCTCACCATCTTGGTGGAGTCCTCAAAGTTTTGGAGGATGGCACATATGTCGGACATCCATGTCCACTCCTGAGGTCTTATGTGTGGAGTCTGAACAGAATACCGACAGCCAGGGCCACCATCAGAGCCTTACTAGTCTTACAGCTGTCAGGGGTGATTGACATGAAAGGGGGGCACGTACAAGATATGAGGGGGCAGGCCCCGACCTCCTCCTGGCCCCGCCCCCTCATGTCTTACACAGGGCCCCCCTTTCCTGTCAAATCAATTACTGCCAGGCCCCGCCCCCTCACCACTTGAACGGGCCCTGTCCATTACCGTTGCTGCAGTTTGTAAACCGGAAGATGCATTCCTGGAGGAGAGGTGAGGGGGCAGGCCCCGGATTGTGTGCGGTCTATGACCTCAGGAAGTGCGCCCGCCTGGGACAGGTGAGCGGAGCCCTGGAACCTGGAAGAAAGAGAGAAAACTCTGGACTGAGCTGAGTTTCCTCATAGTGAAGCAGCTGCTGGAGCAGCAACCAGGAGCCAAGCAGGAGCAGATACCGGGCGGACAATGGCAAGGAGGTGAGTGTGCCCTCTCTCCACACCTGGAGAGCACACCTGGGGGACAGCTGCTGCCAGGGGGCTGTATCACTCTGATCCTCTGCACCTCCTCTGTACCCTGCTCTATGTCTGCTCTGTGCCTGGGCTGTGATCCTCCGGTACAGGGGCAGTGCAGGACTACAAATGCCAGCATCCCTGTAACATCAGACCAATGCATGATGCATTGGTCTGATGTTAAAGGGGCTGCTTGGATTTGTAGTCCTGCAGTACATGCATTGGTCTGATGTTACAGGGTCTGCTGGGATTTGTAGTCCTGCAGTACATGCATTATGCATGACCTGCAAAGTACTGACCCCCAATGTAAACCCACCTCATGTGCGACCTACGGGGCTTCATCTCCTTGGTGACGATCACAATGGCAGTGGGCACTCAGGGGGTGCAGGAGTATGTTTATAGGAGCTCCTGGGGACCAAAACTATTATAGGTTGGATAGTGGTGCTGCCACAGCCGAGCCCGGGACATTATCACTGCGGGGAGTGTCTGGCGGTAATGGGCACAGGGTGACGCAGCTCCGCACGAAGGCTGCCCATACCGGTGCCCTGCTGTGCCCAGGAAAGTTTAGTAAGTTACATTGTCAGAAGCTTCAGAGTTCTCAGGGACAATGTGTGGTTTCGTCTGCACTGCCACAGTAAAACCTCGTAGTCGAAGGCTTAAAATCATACCACCTTTATTAAATCAATCGGACGTGTTTCGGAGCCTGCTGTGCTCCTTCCTCAGGGAGTGTACACTGAGAGCAGGAGGAAGAAGTGAGGGTTACTCATGAAACGCATAGAGGCTATATAAAGGATATTGGGATAATACCTTGGATCTGTGGCACCCCAGGGGTTAATGTGCTACAGTAACATCAACAAGGGTTAACTCCCCACACAACACTGAACACTACATTAGTGCCTCCAGGCCAGAAGAGGGAGCTAAAGCAGCTCCCCTATATATTCTGGTGTGGAGGGGAAGTGGACAGTTCAGTTCCTGGGAGAACTGAGGAAGAAGGACTGTGGTGTAAAGGAGCTGTTTAAGGCTTCCCCACGGTCCACTGCCCAATTCCAGGCCTAGCCAGGGTCTGAGGAGAGGAGTTAGAAGGAAACAGTGGAACACATCTGGTAAACTGAGTTACCTCAATACTCACACCGGAGAAGCACAAAGTACCGATACCGGATCCAAAATTGTGCCTGACACCAGCAGCACAGTAAACACTGGACAAGTGGAGGTTATATATCTTCACTGTACCACAGCGAAGCAACACGGTGGGGTCCGAAACACTAATACAAGACTCAAGTTGCCTAGCAGATTGGTACCAGTGAGGGGAGACAGCTCAGCTAAAGCAGCAATAGGGCCACACACAAAGCGCAGGAGTAAGAAGCCAAGGACCCGGTCAGGGTGGAAGCAACACGGCCCCTGTACAGACTCCGTGGACAGTACTTGCTGAAAAACTCCAGTAAAGCCTTGGAAAACTACAAAACCGTGAGTCTGTGTGATCCTTGCACTCATGCCCTACGCTCCTTCACAAACTGTTATCCTCGTTACCAAGATCCCTGCCCTACATCATCCACAGACTTCCATCATCACTGCCCCGAGGACATGGCCCTACCCGTGGAGGGCCATTACATTACCGGCTGCCTTCCATCATCCCGGGTGGTTCTGCAGCAGTGGTGATCACCCTGACCAAATACCATGGGTGGCGTCATGACTTAATCCCTGTAAATAATCCCCCTTTTACTTGTGGGGCTCGGGACACGGTCCGGACCCAGACCGCCGTGATTATCCCCCAGTGCTACCCCCGGTCCGGTACCAAGTACCCCGTCCCAGTGGGCCACACATCTTGACATCACGAACAGGATCTACCATGCTCGGTGAACTGGGTACCATGTGCCGTGATTTATGTGAACTATGTCATTGTGGAGCCGTCGCCATTACAAAGCATGCAATGCGCGGGAAGAAAAGGGGCATGTCATCATGGGCGGTACCCTGCAGAGGCGCGAAGCCAGCCTTCTTGCTGGTGCTGACGACATCCGGTGGGGAAAAGAATCCCTGGTGCACCGCGGAACCTTCAAGAGACATCCCGATGGAAGCAGAAGACAGGAGGGTTGACGTTAACTAAGAGGGGCACAAGATGTTGCATCAAGGAGATCCAGCAGCGCCGAGCAGCGGCGGAGCACTCGGTGAAGCTCCAGCACTGGATGACAGAGGAGCACCCAGCGGTGCTGCGGTGCAAGGAGCAGCGCCTATCATGCCACTCCTGATGCCATACACTCCGGGAGCAATGTGACTGCCACAATACTCCAGTGAGCCCAACACCCTTAATGACTTTATCACTAAGATACAAGCGTACTGTGTTATGTACCCCCTAACTGAAGCCCAGCGTGTCGGTATGATTATTGGACAATTAACTGGCAATGCCCGGCGGGAAGTAGCATCCTGGCCGGACACATAAAAGGACACTGTAGAGCATCTTGTAGCTGGATTAAAAGCAGCATTTGAACCTAGTGCTGACACGGGGCTAAAATGAGGTTCTTTGGATGTCAACAAAAACCTAAGGACAGTGCAAGAGACTATGCCTTAAACTTGCAGGAAGCACTCTAAGCAGTTAAACTAGCAGAACCTGCCTTAGCCCTGGTAGCTGACAAAATGCTAATTGACCAGTTTATAGAGGGCTTCCTATCCCCTTCTCACAGAGGACAGTGGAGTATGATGGTTATCCAGAATCCCGAAATTACTTTTGCTGAGTTAAAAGATAGAGCCATCTGTCTTCAGCAGGTAGAGGAGCCCCGGGATCTGAACTTCACTCAAGGCCCCACAGCAGCACCCCAGCAGCCAGGAGTATCAGCGACATCTGCCATGTTAGCGACTGCTGCTGAACATAGAGAGCCTATCGCTAATGAGGCCCTCAATCAAAAGCTAGATGCACTGACAGACAACCGTCATTTCCATGGCTAAAGTCATCAAGGAGCTGCGTGGATCCAAGCCTGCACCCATGATCGAGTTTGCCACCAGCAAGGAGGATGTCTCATGGATGAGGCCCAGGAGGTACCAGGCGACGAGAGGATGACCCAGCGACCGCTAAAAACCAGATCAACAGAGAGCCCCACTCCAGTCCATAGTAACCAAGCAACCACTTGAGTTAGTTGCCTTAGACCACGTCAAGTTGTCACCAGGCCGGTCAGGCTATGTCTTTGCCTTAACCATCGTGGACCATTATTCTCGCTTCTTAGTGGTGGTACCCGTCAAGGACATGACAACGAAGACGGCTTCAAGAGCATTTCAGATGCATTTTTGTAGACCTCATGGCTACCCTGAACAAGTCCTTGCAGATCAAGGTCCAGCTTTCGAATCAGAGATTTTCCAGGAATTCTGCAACATGTACGGCTGTAAGAAGATCCGCACGACAGCCTGTCATCCCCAAACCAATGGCTTATGCGAAAAGATGAACCATATTGTAATTGACCTGTTGAAAACATTACCAGAGTCAGAAAGAAATCAATGGCCAGAGAAATTACCCGATTTGGTAGACCTGTACAACCATGTCCCGGTGAGTTCTACAAACTGCACCCCAGCCTACCTTATGCGTGCAAGACCCAGTAAGCTGCCAATTTATTTAGATATGGGAATTCTGAAACCAGAAGTTGAAGAATCCAATTGGGATACCCTACGTCAACAGCAGTATCGCCAAGTACAGGAGTGCGTAGAAAAAAATCTTCAGCAAGCTAGAGCAAGACAAGAGAGAACCTTTAACCAACATGCTCAAGCAACTCCATTACAACCCGATGAGCAAGTTCTCAAGAGAAAGAGACGCACTGACAAATTGGATAATCAGTGGGAAACCACCCCATATACAGTCTTACCATCCAATTTAGACAATGCTAAAATGTGTCTAATAAGTAAAGACTAAAGAAGAACTTCAGCTGTTGTGTCAAGAGACCATCTCAAACCATGTCCTGAAACCCTGAAGACACCAGAAGTAACCGTTCCCGTACAGGTCCAACTGTCAAAGAAGATGAAGTATTCCATACCGTCTTAGGAGATTTCCCCAAAACATGGCCAAATTACTACAGAGCAGTTGTAGTCCCAATGATTGCTTTTCCTCCAATGCTTAAAAAAACACCAGAACCCGTACAACCAGAAGTCCCAAGACCTGACAAACTGGAAGTAGAACCTATAGAGGAAGAACAGATTCCTGGTCCCAGTGAGCTTGCCAGTCCTACAGTCAGATCTCCATCTGCAATAGTACCAGACACTCCAAGCAGGTACACGTCCACCCACACCAATATGCTACATCCATCCAGCATACCCGTTTTACGTAGAACACAGCGTAGTACCCAAGGTCAGATACAGGCTAGGTACAGAGATTGAGATGTAAAGTTAAATGTGAAATGTAAATATGTTTGTGTAAAAGTAAATTGAACCTGTTACTGTGTAAAGTGTATAGAAAGGGTGAGAATAGCTTGGTGTTAGGTGGCAGCCACGGGGAGTAAGAACTTGGCCTCTTATGCGGTGACCACTGCACTTAATCCAGAGACACCCGTAATTGTTTATATAGTTTGCAACGTTAAAAGCCCATTACCTACAGAGACTATCCAGTATGAACTTCTGACATATTCTTGAACTTTGAACTTTTATTATTTATTTATGGACCATAACTACCATGGAACTGGTTGTGGTAAAGACTACTTGTATTTATCAGCCCAGAGGCAATAGACTAAACCCCCGGAAAGACTGCTTTTTGAACTATGGACTCTTTTTTGAGCTTTTAGTGGTTTTTGTACTTTTACTTTTTAAGACTCTGTAAATATTAATGTTATGCTAATTGTTTGTTTGTTTTTCCACAGTCCGGAGTACTGTATTTCACTAAGGGGAATGTGACACCCCAGGGATTAATGTGCCACAGTAACATCAACAAGGGTTAACTCCCCACACAACACTGAACACTACTCTAGTGCCTCCAGGCCAGAAGAGGGAGTTAAAGCAGCTCCCCTATATATTCTGGTGTGGAGGGGAAGTGGACAGTTCAGTTCCTGGGAGAACTGAGGAAGAAGGACTGTGGTGTAAAGGAGCTGTCTTAGGCTTCCCCACGGTCCACTGCCCAATTCCAGGCCTAGCCATGGTCGAGGAGAGGAGTTAGAAGGAAACAGAGGAACACATCTGGGAAACTGAGTTACCTCATAACTAACCCCGGAAAAGCGCAAAGTACGGATATCTGATCCGAGATTGTGCCTGACACCAGCAGCACAGTAAACACTGGACTAGTGGAGGTTATATATCTTCACTGTACCACAGCAAAGCAACACGGCGGGGTCCGAAACACTAATACAAGACTCAAGTTGCCTGGCAGATTGGTACCCGTGAGGGGAGATAGGTCCGCAGCTCAGGTAAACCAGCAGCAGGGCCACACACAAAGCGCAGGAGTAGGAAGCCAAGGACCCGGTCAGGGTGGGAGCAACCCGGCCCCTGTACAGACTCGTTTACAGTACTAGCTGAACAACAACTCCAGTAAAGTCTTCGAAAACTACAAAACCGTGAGTCTGTGTGATCCTTGCACTCAAGCCCTACGCTCCTTCACAAACTGTTATCCTCTTTACCAACATCCTGCCCTACATCATCCATAGATTTCCATCATCACTGCCCCGGGGACCTGGCCCTACCTGTGGAGGGCCATTACATCAATGGCTGCCTTCCATCATCCCCGGATGTTCTGCAGCAGCGGTGGTCACCCTGACCACATACCATGGGTGGCGTCACAACTTAATCCCTGTAATTAATCCCCCTTTTACTTGTGGGGCTCGGACACGGTCTGGACCCAGACCGCCGTGATCATCACCCAGTGCTACCCCCGGTCCTGTACCGAGTACCCCGTCCCAGTGGGCCACACAGATCCATCGCATTTTTGGTGAGGCAGCGCACGGCAAACTCCTATTCCATCTTCCCTTTCTTTCTAATATATAATAGAGAGAGAGTATAAAACAAGAAAAAACAGCACAAAAATATAGAAAAAAGTGGACGTTTTTGCCCAATGGCGTGGCCACACATTGGGCAATAAAGTCCACTTGGTTCTATTTTTTGTGCTGTTCTTCCTTTTTTTAGTCTATTGTAAGGAGCCATCTGGATTGCCGGTTGGGAAGGCTTTGCACATAAATTGAGGTAATTTTTGGTGCTGTTCCAATTTTTTACTATAATATATGTCTGAGTGGAGACAGAGAATGGGTGGAGGCGGAGCATGGGTAGAGGTGCAGCCGGGTGGACACTGGGTGGAGTCTCAGGGGGCACCCAAAATTATGGCAGTAAGGGGCCCTGAAATTCCTAGTGGCAGCCCTGCTGACAGCCTTGTGATGCTGGTAGTAAACAACTGCCCTCTTTTGCTCACAAATCCTGACCAACATCTGCAGTGAATTCCAATGCGTGGGAACATCACACACCAGTCCGTGAACCGGAAGCTGCAAACGCTGCTGAAACCCGGCAAGGGCGGCGAAAGCAGTAGATGAATTTTAAAATGGGACACAGGCGGCGTACTTTGACGAGCAGATCCAACAGCTCCTGGTAGGATTTAAGAAACTGCTGAACCACGAGGTTGAGCATACTTCTTCTTGCCTGTTGGAATGTGATGCCTCCTTCTCTCTGTGCGCAGCTGTTCTCGCTCTGCATGTCCACCTGCCAGGTTGGGTCAGTTACTAGATCATCCACCACGTCGTCTTCCACTTCCACACCCTGTTCCTCCTCCTGACTTTCTGGCAATTGTGTCTCATCATCATCCACCTCTTGTGACATTTTCCCACCTTTGCTTTCGTGTGACCGTGGCTGCTCAAATATTTGGGCATCGCTACATACGATCTTCTCATGTCCCACTTCAAGTCGAGCGGGCAAGAGGCCCGAATCTACGAATGGAAAAGTGAACAGCTCTTCAGAGTGTCCAAGTGTTGGATCATTTTTGTCCGGGCACTCGGCATGGTGGGAGCAAGGAGTATCAGGGTGAGGAATATGCAGTCCAGACTCACGGCTACTGAGACTTGACCGTGTGGAAGACAGGGTGAATGTGGTGATGGCAAACAGACTTGAAGCCTTACCTGCTATCCAACTAACAACCTGTTGACACTGCTCTGGGTTTAATAGTGATGTACTGCCGTCCCCTAGAAACTAGGACTGGAAGGTCGGGCGAGAAGATGTGGGTGTTTGTTGTGGCATAATTCTAGCTTGCCCACGGCCTGGGCCTCTGCATGCACCATCACCATCACGTCCAGTTCCTCGTTCCTTGCCACCGGCCTTGCCATTTTGAACAGTGTGCTATATGGGATTTAAAAGTGTGCTATATACCCTGCCTGCATACAGATAAATTAATCCTAAAAAGGACTGTTGTTTTGATGGAGATAGATATTAGAAGCCTGTACACCAGCCCCAGTTGTGCTGACAGATATACAGCCACTTGTGGGAAACCGTAGAGTGCTATATACCCTGCCTGCCTGTATACAGCTAAATTAATCCTTAGAAGGACTGTTGTTTTGATAGATAGATAGATAGATAGATAGATAGATAGATAGATAGATAGATAGATAGATAGATAGATAGATAGATAGATAGATAGATAGATATTAGAAACCTGTACAACTGCCCCAGATATGCTGACTTGTATACAGCCACTTGTGGTACACCGTAGTGTGCAGTATACACTGCCTGCCTGTATACAGCTAATTTAATCCTAAAAAGGACTGTTGTTTTGATGGATAGATATTAGAAGCCTGTACACCAGCCCCAGATGTGCTAACTGGTATACAGCCTCTTGTGGTACACCGTAGTGTGCTATATACCTCTCTTGCCTGTATACAGCTAGATTAGTGCTCAAAAGGACTGTTGTTTTGATAGATTTTGTATCCCAGCACCTATACTACCTAAAAGGCCCAAAATCTGTCTCTCACTCAGCAGCACCTCTCCCTACACTAGCTGACAATGTGAAGCAGAGTGACGAGCACAGTGTTAAAATAACACTTACACTCACCACCTGTGCTGGCACTGTTCCAGCAGGGATGACATTTGTGGCGCCCCACCGGTCAGGACACCACAACAGGTACTGCACCCAAGTCACGGGTGTGGTCCTCCAGTAGTCAGAAGGTGGGGGATGGTAAGGGTGAGTCCTGAACACCGCACAAACACACACACTTAGTACCCAGGGGACCCTGTGCACAAACTCCGGTGGGAGGGCCCAGTGGAACAGCAAGGGTAGAGAAGTGCGGGTGGAACAACAGCAGAGAGCAGTAGTTTCAGTCGGAGTAACAAGAGAACACCTAGTTTGGAGATCTGGGACAAGTCGAGTCCACAGGGCCTAGGAACCCTAGGGGCACCAACGGCACTGAAGTGGCCCATGCACCCGAATCCTAGACTAATACCACCAGATGGAGGGGTTGTGGTCAGAATCAGGGACCGGCCCTGAATACGGTGCAGGGATTCATACCCAAACCGTTGAAACCGGAGGCTGTGAGCTTCATAGGAGCTGTAGCTCATACACCTGGTGTATAACCACAGAAAGCAGCCGGGCAAGAGTTCGAGAACAAGGCACCAGTCACCAACCAATATCTGTGTCTGAAGGATCAGGGCTCTGCGCGCAGAGGCGCTTACAACAGTCCTGAGAGAAAGAGAGACAGGACCTGGGAAAGGCTAAAGGACAGGCACACCACTGAGGATCTCATACCTGCCATCCCCATTCTAACAAAGACTGCACAGGCTGGAGCTTATCCAAGAGTGTGCAACATCGATGACCTGTTGAACTTGAAGTTTGTTGTGAGTAAAATTGGGAACAGAACTGCAGAACGGTGTGAGACTGTGTTATTCCTGCACCGATAGCCTATGAAAGCCACTGAACAAGGTAAGCAATTTTAGGGAAAGACGGTATTTTCCGGTCCGCGCTGCCAGGTTCATTCACATCAAAGAAAACCAATAATCGATGTTTTGATCCAAACCTTCCTTTAGTCTCCTCTTACGCGTTTCAGTGCCCACCTGGCACCTTCATCAGGGATACAACCACCTCATCAAACCGATCTTTATATAGTGACATTCATGTACTGATTAGTGGGTGTTCCTAGCCTTGTGACGTAAAAACCGTCACAAAAACCGGGAGGTATCAGCATTTTGGCGCACTTTTCACCAAAGACACAAGATACACATATTAATACAAATATCTCATAGTGCAAGGGTTCCATAAATCAAATTAGTGAAACCATAACAAAACTATCTAAAAAACCTTGCGGAAAAGTCTGTAAAATCCGCCCAGTAAAAACACATGCTGCAAAAAACAACAAAAATATATGTACATGTTTCATACCTTCCCAGGATATAGAACCCATGATGTTCAGAAATTCCATATTTTTGTTGTTTTTTGCAGCATGTGTTTTGACTGGGCGGATTTTACAGACTTTTCCGCCTGATAAGTTTGGTTGGAGATGGTAGACTGGGAATCCCATTAATTCCCAAAAATAAGCCACCACCGTGCTATCAGCTTTAACTGGACATGGTCTGCTCTGTTAGGAGACTTCCATAAGTGGGAATCGCCAACAAAACTGAATTTAAAGGAGTCATCTGGAAACTTTCCAAAGTTTTACAGCCCATATGTTCTGTGAACTGCTGCGAGTCTATGCTAGCGGCTCACTTCTTCAGATTGGTTTCCATCTATAGCCAGAAAATGTAAAGATACAGCCTTCCCCTTAACACATCTATGATAGTCATCAGAACACAAGAGTTAATCTCGGCCAGTGTAAGTGTTTCGTAACTTCCAGGCCAGTTACATAGAAATGTTTTCCTGTATTTACCAGAGGAAAGAACCTCAGCCACTCGAACTCAGATCATTCCCAACAAAAACATTGAAGAACTTCACTTTGGCAAATGAAATCACCAGCTTTGCCCAAAAGCAGTCATTACAGAAAGATGAGACAACAAGCTAGCAACGGTTAAAAGCACGCCGATCTGCCTTAACGTCTCATGCGGAGCGGTCTTAGAAAAACAGCCTCAGTTGGCAAACGCAAGAGAAAGAGAGTGTCCATGTTATTTCAGATGTGTAGGCATACATATTTATAATTTGCTGGCACCAGCCTAGGCAATGAGTGCCATTGGCTTCAATGGTCTATGCCATGATCTATGAAGTGATGAGGGAAAGGAATGTAGATGAATGCAATAAATCATCCCTTGTTTCCTAAAGTGCCTAGCAAACATGAGAACACGTATGGGGGGGATGGGACGGTTGTGATATTTTTTTTAAACTGGACACAAGAAAACAAACAGATTGCTCCAAGTCATTGCATGTATTGAAAATGAAAGCGTCAGCCATTTCTTCAGGGGCCAAAACGTTACTCAAGACTGTACAGGCTGTGCTGGGCAGTAGTTCGGGCATTACTGGAACTGACAGTAAACAGCAGATCTCATCAGAGAATATTCCATTCTAACACGAAAAGACACATTCCAGGGATCGACTTGCCTGAGTTTCACTGTGTATAAATGGAGGGGTTGTATTATGTACTTGGCAAAGAAGATGGACCTTAGGTAAAAGATAGATAGCTAGATAGATAGATATTACCGTACCGTACCGTATTCGGCAGCACTTTAAAATTCACAGAGGACATGTACAAACAATATCAGACATTACAGAATAACACATAGCTCGACCATTGCCAAGAAGAGTGAGGTCCCCGCTCGCAAGCCTACACAAATACAAGGAAACATGGATTACAGAAAAGGAAAAAAGGTGCTTGTGTGTATTTTTCAGTCTTTTAATTTGGGGATTTAATTTGCATTGTAAAGCCAGTCGTTTGAGAAAGTTGTTCACCTATCCATATAGGCTGTTAAATACATACTGTAGATACCCTTTTTGGTACGCTGTATTTACAGCCGGTAGGGTGGATGATGAGTTAAAACCTGTGCTGCTGTATTCCGCAAAACATCAAAGGGTGATAATATTGGTTTATTAGTCAACGTGTTTCAGGTCTCCCTGGAGTGTCCTGAACCACAGGGATATGATATCGTTGTGTCCTGAGGAAGGGACCAGGGAGCCCTGAAATGGGTTGACTAATAAACAAATATTATATTCACCTTTTGATGTCTTGTGGAATACGGCAGTGCGGTTTTTAACCCTTCATCCTCCCTACTCTATATGCCCCACGCCGGGGACTGTAGCAGTGGTGATATGCTTTTATAGTGGTTGGGACTCTCACAACCACACAAGGTGAAGACTCTGATACCTATTTAGGTCATATTTTATATCTCAGACCTTTCATACTCCCTGCTTTAATTTTCTGAGATAATGAGCTTTGGGTTTTCATTGTCTGTAAGCCATAATCATCAACATTAACATAAATATACACTTGAAATACATCACTCTGGTTGTAATGACTCTATATAATATATGTGTTTCACTTTTTAATTGAATTGCTGAATCTTAACTTATTACTGATTACATAGGAAACCATTATAATGGTCGGGAGGAGAAAGAGAGAGAGAGAGAGAGAAAGAGAGAGAGAGACACAGCATTTGTCTGCATTGGCATCCAGATGGCTATTAATCTACATAGGGTTAAATGTATGAAAAGTGCGCTTCAGGATGCTTGCGTAAAGCAAGCACCCTGGAATATACCAAAAATGCAACATGTTGCATTTTTCACCTCCTCTAAAAAAATGCAACCATATGCAAACACATGTGTCTCAATCTACAAGGGTCTGGGGTACTCGGATCACGGGCGTACTGATACAGGGATGTCACGAGTGGTCAGTGCCCGAGTCCGTGCCCTTGGGGAGACAATTAAAATGAGAATGAAAATAAAAAAAATTGTCAGTCGTGACGCCACCTGCAGGTCCAGTGATGGCACCGGCGCTGCTGGGACCTCCAGGGTGATGGGCGGCAGCAAGATGTCATGACCCTCTACAGGTAGGGCTGAGTCCCCGGGGCTGTATGGATGGGATGGTGGAGTAGGGCTGCGCGGTCGTTGTGGAGAGGCCGATAGGATGGACACACAAAGAGTGTCTCTTTGGTACCTTTACTGGTGGAAACTGGTATACGTCCAGGGATGAAGGATGTACTTTGGGACTGCAGGGAGTTGCTGTCCCTTAATGGTCGGTTCTTTTAGGGTGGCAAACTCTGCATCAAGGTTTTGGAGAGCCCAACAGCGTGCTTGCTTACTGTCATCTGGTAACCTGAGCCCCCTTACAAACTGTTCAATAAGCATTTTATTTTCATCACATATACCAATTGGATCAATTTGTTTAAGGATTCTCAGAGCCTCCTGCAGGCGTAAGGAGTAATCTAGGACACTTTCTTGGGTTTCCAGTTCCGTTGTACCTGTTAACTGTCCCGTCACTACTGATGCTCTCTGCTTACCAGTCATCGCATATATGTCCAACACATTACAAATCTTTCTCTTGAAAGCATCCAGGGTGCCTGGCTGGCCATCATACTTGGGCAAACAGGCTGCATTAGGGACGTATGGCAGTGAGATCGGCATTATCGGGGCTACTAGTGCAGGTACCGGTAATGGGCGCTGGGCGGAATGGGGACTGCGGGCCCGACGGGTTGTCCATCTTGGACTCCGCTTGCATCGGTGGTGGGTTTCCGTGAGGGGCCGCTATGTTGTTTGGGTCCAGGGCACTCATCCTCACTCCCCCTAGTGAATCGCTGCCAGTCTCTGAAAAATGAAAGTATGTAGTCGGCCATGCAGGCGGGCAGTGGAGAACCTCGGGTATATGTCCAGATAGGTCTGCTGCGTTCGGCGGTATTTCGTCAGAGCGTGAGACGGGGCCTATCTTTGCTCCCTTGCAACTGTAACGCCCCTCTTTCCCGCTCTGTGGCACAGCAATGGTGGCCCAGATTAACAGTTCACAAAACACAGTCTAATCACAGCACACTGTACCCGGTTACACCGGGCACAGGATCCTGTTCAAAGCACCAGAAATGTCCCGTGCCGCAAGGGTCCGGGGTACTCAGATCTCGGGCGTACTGATGCGGGGATGTCACAGGTGGTCGGTGCCCGAGTCCGTGCCCTTTGGGAGAAAATAAAAAGGGGAATGAAAATAATAAAAATTGTCTGTCGTGACGCCACCTGTAGTTCCGGTGATGGCCCCGGCGCTGCTGGAACCTCCGGGGTGATGGGCAGCAGCAAGATGTCATGGTCCTCTACAGTTAGGGTCTGTATGTATGGGATGGTGGAGTAGGGCAGTGGAGTCATTTTGGAGATGTTGGAAGGATGAACACACACACAAGAGAGTCTCTTTGGTACCTTTACTGGTGGAAACCGGTACATGTCCAGGGATGAAGGATGCACTTTGGGACTTCCACACCGAGTGAGGTATGGGCCTCCTTGTTCTGTTCCTTTCTCTTGAGTCTGGGGTATGTGAAATCAGGACTGACCTTTCTGTGTCTGGTACACCTGTGTTGCTGCACTGAGGGCTCTCTTGGCTACCGCTATCTCTCCTGCAGTCCCTAGCTCTCAAATGTGGGTGCTGCAGGTGTCTGGGAAGCTAAACCTCCACGGTATACTGGATTCTGTGCTGGGCTGACCTCTTTCCCTTCTGCAGACTCGGACTCCAGTGACTGGTGTTCTGATGGGGTGAGCTGATATGGCTCCTCAGCCCCCTTTGTAGTGTTCCTCGCCTCTGCCTGCGGTCCTCACTCTCTGAACTCTCACACTGGGGTGCACTGCTCTCGGGCCTAGCATGGCTCCGGTGACCAGTTTTAGCTCACTAGGCACTGAGCTGACTTCCACAGTTCTCCTAACAACTGAACACTTTGACTAACTCCTCTCCCAGCACCTGTATTTGTAGGGAATCTGGCTTAACAGCAACCAGTTGGGCTCCCCTAGAGGCCTGGAGTGGAAGGTGTTGTGTGTATGTGAGGTAACAGGTGTAGAAATCCCATAGTGAACTAGTTGGTTCTTTAGCTTACCTGTCGCAGGGCGCCACACATGCATGCGCAGGTAAACGCATCCTCTGTGCGTCCCCATGTTAAACATAGGGAAGCACAGCAAATGCGAAAACGTGCACACACTGCTACGCATCTGAACACAATGCAGTTAAACACTAGTGTGAAACCGGCCTAAGAGCACATTTAAAACTGTTGAGATTGGGAATTAATTGGATTAGATCACAGAAAGGAACAAAAATTAAAAATTCAAAAACTCACCAGAAACAGCCATTAACCAACACAAGTTTAAATGCAGTATCAGGATGCAACAGGCCCCTGATGATAAATGGCCTGGGCAAACCAGGTGCAAAATACCAATGAGACAACCACTCTCAGCCTACCATATCATGCAGAGGGTGGCTGCTGGTATAATACATGCACACAGATGAGGCTCCCATAGGGTGCTAGTCACACACATACATGATATGCAAAGTGTCTGGCTTTGAGCCTATTGGTCATGCCCATACTATTAGATCAGGTGGGCTCACAGGACAGACACCCCACTTCACCCAAGCAAGAGCAACAGGCCTGGCTGTATCCTGCATAAAAATGGAAAAATGTTCAATAAAAAATTATGAAAAATCATAAAAAATCATATTAATGTGAGATATCGTTTGATATTTTATCCAAAATATGAAAGCTGTGACTGCTGCCCCAGCAGATGACCCGGGTTCAGGCTGAGCAGCAAACCCGGATTCAAATTGATGTGCATCAGAGTCACAAATTCCTGTCTGTGCAGCCCGGCTTGGCTGGCGCTTCAAATGATACCCGGAGAGAGGAAGATCATAGAATGGAAGTCCTTGTTGATGTGTCTGTCCCCAGAGCCGTACCACGACATAACATCGGAGTGGCCGACCCACTAGGAGCCCTGGCGGAGAGGGGTCTACAGCTACCGGAGCCCCTGATACCAGCACCTGTGTCAACTGAGGTGAGAGGGAAGCAGCTCTGCTGCTGGCAGGAGAGGAGTGGGGCTGAGGACAATCTGATGGGTTTCCCTGGGGACCCTGATAGTGATGTGGGCCCAGTAGAGATCAATACCAGAGATGAGTATCTCAGAAGGTGCATCCATAAATAGGAAAAAGAGGAGATAGTGACACAAGTGCAGAAACAAATAATGATTGCTCGCATTATAGAAGCCAAAGAAGAAGCACGACGAGATAAAAGTGTTCAGAGATCCCCACGGCACCAGGGACAGATCGTAAAAATAATATCCTCTAAGGGGTTTGCATCTGCTCGAGAACCCGGTGCAGCAAGAGACGTGTTTATCAATAGAAGGGACGTGGAGGAATATTTGCCAGCAAAGCACCCAGACAGGGAAGTACGAATTGGAGAGTGGGTTTCTTATAATGTAGTGCCCAGAGAAAGAGGCCTATATGGTGTTAAAGTGAGGAGACTGTCCCTAAGAATGCAAGAAGTGAATGAGCCCTCAGACATGGAGGATCCTGAGATTACCCAACCGGATCCAGTCAATAACCCGGATTCCACCCCAGAAAGCAATACAAATGTGGAATCAGCCGTAGTAGAAAAGGTTCCCGTAACAGCCATGGTGGATGCGACTAACCAGACCCCAAGCAGCTACAGTACTTGTTGATCAGCGTGTTGGAATCTCTGGAACTGTTTCCTACAAGGAGAGCTCCACAAGTCCTACCGTGGAAAATGAAGAAAGAAAAGGAGTGAAGACCGGGATCCTGCAACAAGAAACTGTAAGTGTGAATATGATGTGATCCTTATTGACCCCATCCCAATCCTGAATGAGTGAATATCCTTTTCCCTGTTTGTCTTTTATATGTTTTATGAACAATTGAGACCAATGACAATGACTTGGTATGAACTTTCTTTGTATATAGTTGAGCACCCGGTGTGCTCCCAATTGGTTTTGAGACCAGATTGCACATTGAGATGGTGCACTTGAACTGAGCTTGCAAGGTGCTTTTGAACGATTTTTGAAGCACCTGTGCCGTTTTAGGAAAGCTTTTGTACTTTTTGGAAGAACTTTTATACTTTTGCTAAAAAGTAATGTGCCCTTTTTTAAGTTTTATACTTTTAGAGAAAGGTAGTGTGCCTTTTAGAATGTGAATATTTAATGTGTGCTAGTGGAAAGCCAGTATTTATGCCACAGGACTCTTAGAACTTTTAAGCAGTGACTGTGTAACCCGTGTCCCTGAAGGGTTAACAACAACGTGGTGTAAAATGCCGGCATGGAGAGGAGGCCTCCACATTTACAGCCATAGATGGGCTGCGAACTGTGTCCTAAATGTAAATAGTTTATGAAACGTTTAAAGCATCCGTTAATGATAATTTTGTTTAATAAAAAAAATGCCTTTTCAGGGGGATCCATGCCGGATGGAGTATGGACACACCAGTTTAACTCCGGGGGAATGTGGCGCCCCTGCGACCAGGGTGGCCACATAGGGAACTGCAGCTAGGCAGAAGGTAGGCAGTTTGTGCATCAAACACCCTCACAGCACACACACCCACAGGAGAACAGCACCCAATCCGGAGCCCGGGACTCTAGGCGGGAAAGGGGTGGTGGGGTCTAGAGGAAAGTGGGTGGGAAGGTAGCTCAGGTGGTAGACCAGTACAAATAAAGGAAAAGAGGAGGAAGGAGATAGCAGGCCAGAGTGAGCCGAGAGGTAAAGACCAGAAAGAAAGTGACACATCCCAGAGGGATTGGGCTCCCTGGAGATGCAGAATCCACAGAGACACCGTTCCATGGAGAGAAAGCTCGTCCATAGCCGGCATCCCAAGGGAGTGTGAGGACAGACCGGTATCACCGGGTCCGAGGAACACGACAGCACCGACCAACTACCGGCAGGATAGATTCCCTAGTTGCATCTGGAAGTCACACGGGTTAGTAGAAGCCTGGTAATCCCTTGAAAGACAGGGTTACCCAAGGTTAGGCTAACACCAGAGTGTCGGCTCTGAGGGGGACTGCTGCTTCACGCAGGCTCCCCAGACAAACTGGTGGAGAATGCAGATTACAGATCCTTGCTCCTACTACAGGGTTGGAGGCTCAGCAGCATCCAGGAGGACCCGGCTTACTGCCCACACACATAGATATACATACAATCCACTAGGAAGAGCAGAGAGAACAAGCCTGAAAGGTTACAGAGAAAGAGTGAGGGGTCTCAGAGTGACAGCCTAGCTGCAGAGGGTTCTAAGTGTCCGGCGTTAACTGTACTGTGAACTGTGTTGAACTGTGGAGAACTTTAAAGCAAATCTGGTGAACCCTGCTTCAGTTTCCCGTGTCTGATTCCAGGTATACAGAACTGTATTGTACTTCTTACCCTGTAAGGAGCAGCCCGACCAGCAGCGGCTCATCCATCAAGCTGCAGCCCATCCATCCCTCCATCCTCCAGGCAGAGCTACGCTGCAGCAGTGGTCCCCTCATTGACCACAACCCGTGGGTAGTGTCACGACAACAATATACCTGTAAATACCCCTTTTACTTGTGAGAACCCGGGACACGGTCCGGACCAAGACTGCCGTGATATCCCCAGCAGTACCGAGTACTCCACAAGTGCATTCCACAGAAATGGTGCAGCACAATAGAAGTCTTAAACATGTGAGTAGGAGGTTCAGATTATTGAGGATGTCAATGTTAGGTCATTAGCGGAATGGAGGGCATGTGTAGGGCGATAGATAGAGATGAGAGAGGAGATGTAGAGTGGTGGAGAACTGTGACAAGCTTTGTGTGTGAAAGTGATACACTTTTACTGTACTCTAACAGATGGGTAACAAGTACAATGACTGGCATAAGGAGAAGGCCTTAGTGTAGCGGCTGGAAAGAAATAAGACCAGGCTGCTTCAATCAGGAAAGATTTGAGAGAAGAAAGTTTAGTAAGAAGGAGAGCACTAGCAAGGAGTTTCAGTAGTCCAAATGAGAATGAATCAGAGCAATAGTAATGTTTTTGCAGTGTCAGAAAGAAGGAAAGGTCAAATTCTGTTCAAAGGGAGGACATAATGTTAGAGACTGTGGATAAACAATCCCTAGTATTATGTAGTAAGGTGGGGGTGATGTCAGGAGTAGAAGTTTATAATTGGGTGTCATTAGCTTATAGATGGTACTGAAAATCAAATCCACAAATGGTTTGTTCAATAGGGCAATGTATAAAGAAAAGATTAGAGTGTTTAGGACTGAACCCTGAGGAACCTCAACAGGAAGGAAAAGAGGAAGGTAAAAAAGCCAACAAAAGATACAGTGAAGGAGCAGTCAGACGTAGGCGAAGAACCAGGAGAGAGCAGTATTCTTAAGACTAACAGAGCATAATGAGGAGGAGCTGTGTTGAATGTGAGAGAGCCAGGAGAATTAGCATGGAGAAGTGACCATTAGATTTAGCTGTTACTAGATCTATAGAGACTTTAGTAAGGGCAGTTTCTGTAGAATGTAATTAGTAGAAATCGGATTGTAAAAGGTCAATGCAGCATTATCTGAGAGATAGCGGATCAGACAGGAGTGGACCAAGCGATCCAGAAGTTTAGAGATGAAGGAGAGAATAGCGACAGGTGTGTAGTTAGCAGGCCAGTTCTGATCAAGGAAATTTTTTAGTAAAGGGTTTATGACCATGACATTGTGTTTATAAGATGTGGAAAAGATCCTGGAACAAAGAGAGAGATGAAATATTTTTAGTTAGGTTTACAGTGACAGTCTAGAAGAGAGACTGGACCAGGTGAGAGAGAGTAGGGTCTCTAATGCAAGTAGTATGGTGAGAAGAAGAATTTAGCTTGGTGAATTATTCTTTGACCCGATCCAAGATCGAAAGTGAACATGAAGTGTGGGAGGGAAGTGAAATCATGATATTGGGAGGTTGAGAGACAAATTCTTGTTGGATATATTGTTCTTTTCTTTGAAATTAAGTGGCCAGCAGTGGCGTAACTACCGCGGTCGCAGCGGTCGTGGCCGTGACCGGGCCCGCCCCCTGGGGGGCCCCGTGTCCCGTGCTGACAGCCGGCCACCGCGACCGCGATAGCGCCGGCCGGAGAGGAGGAAGGACGGGAAGTGAGAAAGACCTCACTTCCTGCAGCTCTGCCCACCCCTCCTCTCCTCCTCACTGCGGACCGCGAGACTGTGGATGCGCACGGCGTAAGTGGTGATTGTATGTGTGAGGCTGAAAAATCTGTGACAGCACCCCCCCCTGGTTCTTATGTGAGGAGGCAGGGAGGCTGGAGTGGAGGCTCACAAAATACTGACAGCACCCCCCCCCCCTGATTCTTATGTGAGGGGCAGGGAGGCTGGAGTGGAGGCTCACAAAATACTGACAGCCCCCCCCCCCTGATTCTTATGTGAGGGGCAGGGGGGCAGGGAGGCTGGAATGGAGGCTCACAAAATACTGACAGCACCTTCCCCCCCCCCCCCGGTTCTTATATGGGGGGGAACGGAGGCTCACAAAATTCTGACAGCACAACCCCCCCCTGGTCCTCACATGGGGGGCCCCGGGGCCCATCTTGCACCGGGGCCCGTGGTGGGCTAGTTACGCCACTAGTGGCCAGATTGTCAGTGTTGAGGTTGGTGATCAGGCCTGCAATGTAGAACTGAGGATGAAGTAATAAGTAACAAAGTGTCATTTTGAATTGTTAGTGAAATGATGAGGGTGGTGAGGTCACCTGATGGAAGGTAGAGTTGTAAGTTTTTAGCACAAAACTATAAAGGTTGAAGTCTGCAGCCCAAAGAGATTTTCTTCCCTGAGTTTTGTCACCCATAGATGACCACTTGAGAAAATGTGTTTGCGGCATGATCCTTGGTTGCCGCCATCTGTGCTGGTGTGTTCTTCATGTAGGAAGCGCAGCTTCATTAAGTGCATTCTCCAATATTTTACTATAACATAGCAAAACTAATTCAGGACATGAGAGGGAGGCCGTTGTCGTGCCCCACAAGGGTCTGGGTACTCAGGTCTCGGGCGGTCGGGTGCAGGAATGTCACGGGTGGTCAGTGCCCAAGCCTGTGCCCTTGAGGTGACAATATAAAGGGGTATTTACAGGGATTAAAGTTTATGGATGAATTTCGTGACGCCACCTGTAGATCCGGTGATGGCACCGGCGCTGCTGTGGCCTCCGGGGTGATAGGCGACAGCAAGGTGTTACATGAAGAGCTGGGTCCCCCGGGCTATATGGGTTTAATGGTGGACTAGGATAGCGTGGTAGGAATGGGGCAGCGCAGTCTTTGCAGTGTGGGACAGGCTGGAAGAATGGACGCGCACACAAGAAAGTCTTTTCCGTACCTTATCTGGTGGTTTACAGGTACACATCCCGGGTTGAAGGATACACCTCAGGATTTCCACACTGAGTGGGGTATAGGCCTCCTTGTCTTGCTCCCTTATCCTGAAGTCTGGCGTGTATGAAGCCAGGCCTGACCTCTCCTGTCTCTCCCACATCCGTATTGCTGCACTGAGGGTTCTCTCTTAGCTGCTGCTACCTCTTCTGTGGCTCCTGTCTCTCAAATGGGGAGTGCTGTGTGTGTCCGGGAAGCTAAGCCTCTTTGGTGTACTGGGATTCTCTGCTGGGCTGATCTTTCCCTTGCAGACTCCAGTGTCTGGTGCTCTTTTGGGGTGAGCCGGTATGGCTCCTCTGCCCCTGCTGTGCTGTTCCTCGCCTCTGCCTTTGGTCCTCACTCTCTGGATCTTCACACTGGCTCTTGCAGTGCTCTGGTTTCAGGCCTAGCACGGCTCCGGTAACCAGTTTTGCTCACTAGGCTCTGAGCTGATCTTCACAGTTCTCCTAGCGACTGCACACTCTGGCTAACTCCGCCCCCAGCACCTGTATTTATAGGGGATCTGGCTTAACAGCAACTAGTAGATCTCCCTCTAGAGGCCTGGAATGGAAGGTGTTGTGTGTATGTGGGTACCAGATGTGGAAATCCGTTGGTGTGCTAGTTGGTTCTGTGGTTAGCTGGCACAGGGCGCCGCATCAATAATGACTGTAAATTCTTCATCAGTTGCTTGGTACTGATTGCTTGTATGTTTGGTAAGTGGGGTGGCAAATTTTGACAAAGATGGAAAGAAAGTTGTGGTTAGAGAGTGGAAGAGGAAAGATAGCAAAATATGGGGATAGGTAAATACAGTTGAAACCAGAAGTTTATATACTCTATATAAAAAGACACATATGCATATATTTTCCTCACTATTTGACATGAAATCAGAATAAATCTTTCCCGTTTTAGATCAATTAGGATTACCATAATTATTTATGTTTGCCAAATGCCTGAATAATGAGAGAATGTTTTGAAGCATTTTTATTAGTTTCTGCAAAGTCACAAGTTTACATACAGTAAGATTACTATGGATTTAAACAATTTGGGACAGCCCATATGATGATGTCATGTGTTTGGAAGCTTCTGATAGATTTATTGGCAAAGCGCCATGGAATATAATGGCGCTATATAAATAAATAATAATATCTGAGTTAGGGCCACGTCACACACACAGATATCTGTACAGATATTGTTCGCAGATCTCTGGTTGCAGTGAAATCATGGACATATTGTCCCATTTGTATAGGGCCAAAAAATGGAACAATGTGTCCATGATTTCACTGCAACCAGAGATCTGCGAACAATATCTGCACAGATATCTGTGTGTGTGACGTGGCCCTTAATTAGAGGCACCCCTTTGGATGTGGATTAATTTTTGCAAATGCACACAGGAACAAAGAGCTACATTTTTGGAGATATGTCCTGTGGACGGATGAAACCAAAATTGAACAGTTTGGCCATAATGACCATCGTTCATTTAGAGGAAAAAGGAAAAAGCTTGGAAGCCTAAGAACACCATCCCAACTGTAAAACACGGGGAAGGCAGCATCATGTTGTGGCGTTGTTTTGCTGCAGGAGGGATTGGTGCACTTTACAAAATAGATGGCATCATGAGGAGAGAAAATTATGTGGCAATACTGAAGCAACATCTCATCACATCAGCCAGGAGGTTAAAGCTTGCATGGAAATGGGTCTTCCAAATGGACAATGACCCAAAATATACTGCCAACCTGGTTACAAAGTGGCTTAAGGATAACAAAGTCAATGTTTTGGAGCGGCAATCACAAAGCCCTAATCTCAATCCTATTAAAAATTTATGGGCAAAGATGAAAAATCAGGTGTGAGCAAGGCGATTTACAAACATTGCTCAGTTACACTAGTTCTGTCAGGAGGAATGGGCCAAAATTCCTACCAACTATTGTGAGAAGCTTGTGGAAGGATATCCAAAATGTTTTAATCAAGTCATATACACTGTGTTCCAAATTATTATGCAAATGTTCTTTTTCTCTGATTTTTCTAAATGGTTGGTGCAAATGACAGTCAGTGTGATAAAAGTAATCACCCGTTAGAGTAAACATCAAATTTTATTATAGAAATCTCCCTAAGATAACAGTATAATTTGCAAAATTAAAAAAACTCTAAAAGCACTGTTCCAAATTATTACACACAGTAGAGTTTGTAAACATTTGATATGTTTGAAAGAACTGAAAATGCTCATTTGTTGAATTTGCAGCATTAACAGGTCACATTCACTGAAATAAAAAGCTATTTAACTCCAAAAAATCCTAACAGGTCAAGTTACATTGTAACATAGCAACCCTTCTTTGATATAACCTTCACAATTCTAGCATCCATTGATATTGTGAGTTTCTGGAGAGTTTCTGCTTGTATTTCTTTGGATGATGTCAGAATAGCCTCCCAGAGCTGCTGTTTTGATGTGAACTGCCTCCCACCCTCATAGATCTTTTGCTTGATTATACGCCAAAGGTTCTCTATAGGGTTGAGGTCAGGGGAAGATGGTGGCCACACCATGAGTTTATCTCCTTTTATGCCTATAGCAGCCAATGGCACAGAGGTATTCTTTGTAGCATGAGATGGTGCATTGACATGCATGAGGATGATTTTGCTCCATTTGTACATCACTGGTAGTAGCTGAGTGCTGCGGAGAATTTTTTTCTAGTTGTTTGACCCCGCGTCCCTGCTGGCACCAGTTCACATTATGTCTCTGAGTGCTGTGCAGTTTTTTTTTCTCTTTTGTATCGTGTGGAGTTGCTGGCTCCATGTCTGCAATTTGCACCCTCATCACCTACAGGTGGTCTAGGGTCGAGATGGTGTCTGCTCACTGAGAAGTGGGGGGGTGGACAAGGAGGACAGGGATGTCAGCGTTAGGACTCATCAGACCTGAAGTCACTTTGTCGCAGTTGATGAGCAAACAGACATTGGCCAATGTATGTACTATAAAAAGAAAATAGGGAGGGGGACAAGAGGCGCAATAGTGCCCTATCACTAGTGACACTGATGTAATGTGGTGGGCTGTGAAGCTGCTCACCTGGTCCAGTTGTGATCCCCACAACTGGTTTGAAGGCGTTTTTGGAATCTATGTTCCAGCTGCTGCAGGACCTCCACCGACCACTGGATAGTGGTTTGAATCCAAGAAATGATGGGAGTACTGGTGTGTCACGGTCCGCGCTGCTGTAGTATGGATAAACTCACCAAAGAGCCAAATATATTTTCATCCTTTATTCCTCCTCTCTCCTACGCGTTTCAGCGCCACACCCGGCGCCTTCCTCAGGGACATGGGGCATGAGATGTATAGGATTTGCTCATATATGATGTTATTACCGCTTTGGTAATTGTGAGATCTTAATTCTGTATAATGGGGGTTTATGGATAGAGAAACATTATGTGCAAATGTGCAGTATGCCCTATAAATTATAGCTGAGTTTATCCATGTCCCTTTAGGATACATCGAAATGTTACCTATGGAAGGTGGTATAGATATGGGTCCAGGATGTATAAATAAATAACTGTAGCTGCCATTGTCAGCAGTGTTCTACCTTCTTCCAATCAGGGGTTAAGTGCGCACAGCCCATCTACCCGCTGGCTCCAGTCCCGCCCACTCCCGTCACTATGGCTGCAGTTTAAACAATTAGTGCGCGGCCATGACGGGGCTGGGAAGAGGATGCGAGCCGTAGCGGCGAGATGCGCATGCGCCACACGGGGCTCCGGGATTGGTTGAAGGTTACCATGTGCATAGTCACATGGTATAAAGGGGGAAGGAACGATGCCGTAGCCACGCCCCCTGACGAAGCTTGCCAGCGAAACGGCGTAGGGGCTGGCACGTACACGGAGGGACCCTCCAACAGCATATGGTATGACTGCAGATCTTGACACAAGGCTTGTAGCTCTAGGCAGTTGATCTGAGACCAGTGATATCTAGAACAGTACAGTAAGGGGGAGTACCGACTAACCTGGTAACATGGTGCATGGTGAGATATAGAAACTTGTGGTTGTAGGTGATGGTGTGCTCCATCTTAGGTTGTGCTAGTACTACTATACATAAGATCCTTTTGCTTGCCAACCTGAGATATTGTTTGCACACAGGGCCGGGACTACGACTAGGCGACCCTAGGCGATCGCCTAGGGCGCCATCTAGTGCAGGGCGCATTTTTGCCCGCCCCCTGGGAGGCCCCGTGCTGGCCGCCGGCGGCCGCGGCGCGTCGGCCAGAGAGAGAGGAGGGCGGGAGTCCGACTTCCTGTCCCGCGGCTCTGCCCGCCCCTCCTCTCCTCACAGCCAGCGCCCAGCAGACGCACGGTGACGGCATCTTCGGTGACCGGAGGCGGTGAGTGTGTAAAGGCGCGTCCCTCCCCCCCAGTCCCTGTATTCACCACCACTGGGCTCTGCTTTATACACCACCTCCACCACTGGGCCCTGTATACACCACCACCACCACCACTGAGCCCTGTATACACTAGCACTGGGCCCTGTATACACCACCACTGTGGCCTGTATACACCACCACTGGGGCTGCTGTATATAGTGCTGTGGCCTGTATATACCACTGGGGCTGCTGTATATAGTGCTGGGGCCTGTATATAGTGCTGGGGCCTGTATATAGTGATGGGGCCTGTATATACCACTGAGGCTGCTGTATATATTGCTGGGCCTGTATATACCACTGGGGCTGCTGTATATAGTGCTGGGGCCTGTATATACCACTGAGGCTGCTGTATATATTGCTGGGGCCTGTATATACGACTGGGGCTGCTGTATATAGTGCTGGGGCCTGTATATACTGCTGGGGCCTGTATATACCACTGAGGCTGCTGTATATATTGCTGGGGCCTGTATATACCACTGGGGCTGCTGTATATAGTGCTGGGGCCTGTATATACTGCTGGGGCCTGTATATACCACTGAGGCTGCTGTATATATTGCTGGGGCCAGTATATACCACTGGGGCTGCTGTATATACTGCTGGGGCCTGTATATACCACTGAGGCTGCTGTATATATTGCTGGGGCCTGTATATACCACTGGGGCTGCTGTATATAGTGCTGGGGCCTGTATATACCACTGAGGCTGCTGTATATATTGCTGGGGCCTGTATATATGACTGGGGCTGCTGTATATAGTGCTGGGGCCTGTATATACTGCTGGGGCCTGTATATACCACTGAGGCTGCTGTATATATTGCTGAGGCCTGTATATACGACTGGGGCTGCTGTATATAGTGCTGGGGCCTGTATATACCACTGAGGCTGCTGTATATATTGCTGGGGCCTGTATATACCACTGGGGCTGCTGTATATAGTGCTGGGGCCTGTATATACCACTGAGGCTGCTGTATATATTGCTGGGGCCTGTATATACGACTGGGGCTGCTGTATATAGTGCTGGGGCCTGTATATACTGCTGGGGCCTGTATATACCACTGGGGCTGCTGTATATAGTGCTGGGGCCTGTATATACTGCTGGGGCCTGTATATACCACTGAGGCTGCTGTATATATTGCTGGGGCCAGTATATACCACTGGGGCTGCTGTATATACTGCTGGGGCCTGTATATACCACTGAGGCTGCTGTATATATTGCTGGGGCCTGTATATACCACTGGGACTGCTGTATCTAGTGCTGGGGCCTGTATATACCACTGAGGCTGCTGTATATATTGCTGGGGCCTGTATATATGACTGGGGCTGCTGTATATAGTGCTGGGGCCTGTATATACTGCTGGGGCCTGTATATACCACTGAGGCTGCTGTATATATTGCTGGGGCCTGTATATACGACTGGGGCTGCTGTATATAGTGCTGGGGCCTGTATATACTGCTGGGGCCTGTATATACCACTGAGGCTGCTGTATATATTGCTGGGGCCTGTATATACCACTGGGGCTGCTGTATATAGTGCTGGGGCCTGTATATACCACTGAGGCTGCTGTATATATTGCTGGGGCCTGTATATACGACTGGGGCTGCTGTATATAGTGCTGGGGCCTGTATATACTGCTGGGGCCTGTATATACCACTGAGGCTGCTGTATATATTGCTGGGGCCTGTATATACTGCTGGGGCCTGTATATACCACTGAGGCTGCTGTATATATTGCTGGGGCCAGTATATACCACTGGGGCTGCTGTATATACTGCTGGGGCTTGTATATACCACTGAGGCTGCTCTATATATTGCTGGGGCCTGTATATACCACTGGGGCTGCTGTATATAGTGCTGGGACCTGTATATACCACTGAGGCTGCTGTATATAGTGCTGGGGCCTGTATATACCATTGAGGCTGCTGTAAAACCCCTGGGGCTGCTGTATTACCCCTGGGGCTGCTTTATAACCCCTGGGGCTGCTGTATTACCCCTGGGGCTGCTGTATAACCCCTGGGGCTGCTGTATAACCCCTGGGGCTGCTGTATTACCCCTGGGGCTGCTGTATTACCCCTGGGGCTGCTGTATAATCCCTGGGGCTGCTGTATAACCCCTGGGGCTGCTGTATTACCCCTGGGGCTGCTGTATTACCCCTGGGGCTGCTGTATTACACCTGGGGTCTGTATATACCACTGGGGAGGCTGCTGTATACCACACTGCTGGGGGCTGTATACCTGTGTTGGGGTCCACCCTCGGCTTATACACGAGTCAATAGGTTTTCCCAGGTTTTGGGGGCAAAAGTAGGGGGTCGGCTTATACACAGGTCGGCTTATACACGAGTATATACGGGTAGTAATCCTACAATGTCTGCTGGACATGGTATGAGGAGGTTTATGGCTCAGTTAGTACACTCCATACTTCATGGTAAGGGGAGGGTTTATGGCTCAGTACACACTCCATACTTCTTGTTATTAACCAGTTAATGCTCTCTTGTCCACCGCACTGCAGTTTCAAAAGAGGACAACAGCGAGACAAGCAGCAACATGGCATCAGAGAGTCCCTGACCTCGAAATAGAAGATCCTCAGATCCTGGTATTGTGACATAATATTAAGAATAATACTTTTTTCATTTATATTACACTATGAACTCCACAGCACTTTACATACATCATGAACACTGTCCCCATTGGGGCTCACAATGTAAACAACCTATCAGTATGTCTCTGTAGTGTGGTTGGACGAATCTTTTATAGGTCCCCGTTAAATTAAATTTACTTTCAAAGTATGCTGACATTTTTATTCCCAGACATATTTCGGGGGGGGGCGCCGTTTGCCTTACCTGCCTAGGGCACCAAAATGCCTTGTCCCGGCACTGTTTGCACATCTGTTTGACCTGGTATGACCCTGTTATCTAAGCACTATGTATGCATTTATGTATGTTACTAAACTGTAAAACCCCTGTAAACTGTATATATCTCTGTAAGACCCACATAACCAAATTGTCAGCTGAGTCCTATACTGCTGAGGAGGCAACTCTTTGCATGTTATCGTTTGTCTCATCACTGTGCACTTTAATTTTACCTTGAAATATTACTCATCATAACTTTTCTAACTATGTGGATTGTTCTTAATAAATAGAATCCCTATTTTGCTAAATCAACTATGGTCCTCTTGTTTGATAGTAGCTGAGTGCTGCAGAGAATTTTATTCTAGTTGCTTGACACAGCGTCCCTGCTGGCACCAGTTCATATTTTGTCTGTGAGTGCTGTGCAGTTTTTTTCTTTTTTATATGTATATATAGATACATGATTGGCAGTGACTGTGTGCTGATGGGAACTTTTTTCTGTATTTTGTTCAGTATTGCAGCTTGCACCAGTTCAGACTAGACCTTGTGTGCCATTCAGCTTTCTTTGGTTTCTAGGTAGATAGACTTAGATAGATAGATTGACTTAGATAGATAGATATATTAGTAGTCTGATATTGATGTTTCCATACTCCTAGTTTCACTACAATAGACAGGTCAATGATTGTGACTCACCGCGGCCGGCTGACTCCGGTTGATACAGGCGATTCTTCTCCTTCCTTGTCACGGGTGGACCGCGCCTGCCGGTAGTGGGGCCCGGTGTAGTGCAGATCAAAAGTGAAGACGTCTTGCGGGAACAGATTAAAAGGGGTTTAATTTGTTTTATTCGTGACGCCACCTATGAGTAGTTCGGTAAGGGCTACCGACGCTGCGGAACCCCCGGGGGATGGACAGCAGCAAGATGTTACGCTCCCCACAGGCTGAGCGGTGTTCCCCGGAGGCTGGAGCTGCTCAAGATGTTGTGCGGCAGCTGCGGTTACCTGTTAGTGCGGACGGACAGTTCATAAGGAAGCACAGACACAGAAAGTCTCTATAACGGGTCTTTACTGTAACCAGCAGGCAGTACATGGTATACAGTGGTTGAGTAGTAGACCGGGTGGACTCAGCAGTGATGGTGTCCCTTAGAAATCCGTAGTGTTCCTCCATTCCTAACTAAGTGATTGCCAATGTCGCCCAGGAATACCAGATCGGGTACGGGAGGCTGCTTCAATGCCCTATCCATGATGTACGTTCTGGATGTTTTGGGGAGCCTTGGATCCCTCAGTGGGTACACCGCTGGTTAGACGACTGGAAGTTGGCTGGTGGTGGGGTGCTCCTGTAAAGCTGATCCTCCACTCTTCTGGTTCGCGTAGCAGAGGTGAACTGCTGCCAGCTTCGGTACCAGTGAACCGGCTGTGAGTTGTGGGCACGGGAGTCTTTTGGGAACCCGTGTAGAAATGCCCAATCCCGGTGGTTAAGGCCTCAGGTGCCGACACCCGACCGGTGACGGCCCAGGGGCCCGCACGGGGTGCGGAGCCCCCGCTCCTCTCCAAGTTCTAGTCTGCTCTTGTCAGGTTCTAGATTATTCTCTTCTGACTAGATTATTGTGTCTGTTCTCCTGCACTACCCTAGCACTCCGCCCACCAGGACCTAGGATTGGCCCTCTGTTCTAGGTGATGCATGCTGGGTTGGATTTCTAAATTAACCAGGTCACTGCTGTGTCAGAGAATATTGCGGCTGCTTTTATGGCTGCAATACCCTCCTGTGACGCACTCGTTGCGGGGCGCCACACTTGCAGGACACAGGAATCTTCAGAATTCCTCCTTATTCTCTTGCATAACTTAGTAACTTTCATATGATATATATTTCCCCCTTAAGGATCTGTGATCCACCACAGATCTTCATTAGCTATAATGATAACAGATGGCTACTGTATGGCTGAGACACAGGAGCAATACATTACTTCATAGAGAAGCCCTGAGTAATGGCCTGCTTTTGAGCCACATATAGAAAATGACAAGCTAAAAGCAGAGTCAGCAGTTCTTGTATCTGCGGGCGGGATTGATCGCCGTCTGGATTTGAGATCTTCGCACGGTCACTTGCTGACAGAACACAGCTGCTCTTATAGACTACACACAATGTAACAGACCCGGAACACCAGTAGTCTTCAACATGTGGCTTCTCAGCTGTTGTAAAACTACAAAGCCCAGCATGCCCTGACAGCCAACTTTCTTGTTTTTTTCTGACCAGTCAGATTGTAAACTAGATTTTAGACTCATCTGTTGTGTCTTAGGTCACCCAACTGTCAATTTGAGACCATTGGTGGTAATCTACTTACTGGATCCATGATAGTTGCCAGATTGGCAGGGATCTAACCATAGAGGCTCCCACCAACCTTCAGAGCGTTTGAGCCCCAAGTGAATGGAGTGGTTGTCACACATATTCCATGCCTGGGGTGAGGAACTCTAGTCCTCAAAGGCGCAAGAGGTCATATTTTCAGGATTTCCTTAGTATTGCACAGGTTATAATATAATCACCTGCACAGGTCATGATTCCAACCCCTGTGCAATGCTAAAGAAATCCTTAAAACATGACCTGTTGGTGGCCTTTGAGGATTGGAGTTCCCCACCTCTGGTGTATGGAAATGATGTACAGTGTGGGCCATTTATATGGATGCACCTAAATATAATAGGAATGGTTGGGGATATCAAAGTCCTGTTTGTGGCACATTAGTATATGGGAGGGGGAAAACTTTTCCAGATGGGTGGTGACCATGGCGGCCATTTTGAGGTTGGACATTTTGGATCCAACTTTATTTTTTTCAATTTAAAGAGGGTCATGTGACCCATCAAACTTATTCAGAATTTCATAAGAAAACAATAGTGTGCTTGGTTTTAACATAACTTTATTCTTTCATGAGTTATTTACAAGTTTATGACCACTTATAAAATGTTGTCAAAGTGCTGCCCATTGTGTTGGATTGTCAATACAACCCTCTTCTCCAATCTTGACACACTGATAGCAACACCACAGAAGAAATGCTAACACAGTCTTCCAGTATCCGTTGTTTTAGATGCTGCACATCTCGTATCTTCACAGCATAGACAATTGCCTTCAGATGAGTGATGAGACAAAATGTTTTGTGAATGGTGAAGTTAACAAAACCAGCGCTATTGGTCTGACACTAACCCACAGTGGATAGATCCCTCCAAGACTGTTGGAACACAAAAATTGATGGTATGGTGTGGTATATGGGTACAAAGATAGTGGGGCCGTTCTTCATCAATGGAAACCTCAATGACACTGGATATCTGTTGCTACATGATTCAGATATTAAGTGGCATTAAGGAAACATTGGATACTGGAAGCCTGTGCTAGCATTTCTCCTGCGGTGTTGTTATCAGTGTGTCAATAGTGGGAGAAGAGGGTTGCATTGACAATCCAACACAATGGGCAGCACTTTGAACATATTTTATAAGTGATCATAAACTTGTAAATAACTCATGAAAGAATAAAGTTACGTTAAAACCAAGCACACCATTGTTTTTCTTATGAAATTCTGAATAAGTGTGATGTGTCACATGACCCTCTTCCCACTGAAAAAAATAAAGTTTCTGTGTCCCGGGCTATTTCTGTGTCCCCGGCTGTACCACTTCCCTAGCTGTCTTCCAACCCCGGCTACACCCCACCCCTCCTATTCAAATCCCTGACTCCACCCACACCCCAGGCTGCACCCCACCACCCGATCGCACCCTACCCCTGGCCACACCACACCCCGCACCGTGTGCCACCCCCAACTGCACCCCGTCCTCCGCCACCCCCTAGCTCTGTCCACACCCCTTCCCCATCCACGCACCTCCCCTGCCCCATCCCACCCCTGTGATTTCTTACCGCCAAAACCTGCTACCCACAATCTTTCCCCTCCTCTTCACCTTCACCCCCATCCTACTCCACTTCCTCCTAACCCTGAACATCCCTCCACTCACCAAGGCCATAGTGATCTCTCCATCCTTCCTACCCATCCACCTCACGCCCTCCTCCGAACTGTTCCTCCACACCCAATCCCTCTTCTCCACACACGCACGGCTGCTTCTCCTAATTGCAGGCGACATATCCTCCAACCCGGGACCCCCCCACCACATCCCTCCACTCACCTCCAATTTACGCCCATCCCCCATCACAAAGTTTCGCAACCCCCACAATCTAATACCCATTCACCCAACCCCAGTCCCCCTGTCTAGAGCACTCTGGAATGCCCGCTCAGTGTGCAACAAACTCTCCTACATCCACAACCTCTTCATCACCAATAAATTAAAATTCCTCGGCATCACCGAAACTTGGCTCACCCTCTCCGACACAGCCTCCCCTGTTGCCCTCTCCTACGGCGGACTCACGCTTTCCCACACTCTGTGCCCTAATAGCACCCATGGCGGTGGAGTGGGTATACTCTTGTCCGACACCTGCTCCTTCATCCCAACTACACCGTCTCCCTCCACCTCCTTTCCCTCTTTCGAACTGCACTCTGTTCACATTTTCTCCCCCTGCAACCTCCAGCTCGCGGTCATCTACCGACCCCCGGGACCCACCGCCTCCTTCCTTGACCACTTCAACACTTGGCTTCTCCACTTCCTCTCCTCCGACATCCCCACCATCATCATGGGCGACTTCAACATCCCCATCAACACCCCTGACCCGGCTACCTCCCGACTCCTATCTCTGACCACCTCCTTTGGCCTCTCTCAATTGTCCTCCTCAGCCACTCACAAAGACGGCCACACGCTTGACCTCATCTTCTCCCGCCTCTGTTCCCTCACCGACCTCTCAAACTCACCCCTCTTCCAATCTGACCACAACCTGTTGACCTTCTCCTCCTTCTTTCCCCCTACCTCACCCCCGCCCTCCGGAAACTCAGTCACCCGCGCAGAAACTTTAAACTTATCGACTTCAACTCACTCTCCCACTCCCTCCTCCCTCTCACAGACCTCGCCTCCTCACCCGACGTTAACACTGCTGCCACCCTCTACAACTTCACACTAACTGCAGCTCTCGACCAGGCTGCCCCCCTCACACACACCAAAACCCGCACACACAGACAACTCTGGCTTACCTCTCTCACAAAAGAGCTTCGCCGAACGGCCAGGGTCGCTGAACGGAGATGGAAGAAATCCCACTCCACGGCCCATCTCACCATGTACAAGCAATCCCTCTCCAACTTCAAGGACGCAATCACCTCCGCAAAGCAAACCTATTTCTCTTCTTTAATCAACACACTGTCCTGAAACCCCAAACAACTGTTCAAAACCTTCAACTCCCTTCTCCGCCCCCCCACCTCCTCCTTCCCCCCTCATCTCCGCCGACGACTTTGCCACCTTCTTCAAACACAAGATTGATAAAATTAGAGAAAGCTTTGGCCCAACATCCCCCCAAACCCACCACCATTACCGCCCAACCCTGCTCTCCACCCTCCTGTCATGATCTCACCTCACCACCTGCGCCCTCGACCCACTCCCTACCCATTTCATCCCAAACCTCACCACTGCCCTCATCCCTGCCCTAACCCACCTCTTCAACTTATCACTCACTACTGGTATCTTTTCCTCATCCTTCAAACACGCCTTGATCTCACCTATCCTCAAAAAACCCTCCCTCGACCCATCATCTGTTTCCAACTACCATCCAATATCCCTTCTCCCTTTCGCTTCCAAACTACTCGAACAACACATCCACTCTGAACTGTCCTCCTACCTTTCCTCCCGCTTCCTCTTCGACCGCCTGCAATCCGGTTTCTGACCTCACCACTCCACCGAAACAGCCCTTACTAAAGTCACCAATGACCTCCTGACCACGAAGAGAAAAAAAACACTACTCCGTCCTCCTCCTCCTCGACCTATCCGCCGCCTTCGACACAGTCGACCACTCCCTCCTACTCCAAATCCTAGAATCCCTTGGTATCACTGACCTCACCCTCTCCTGGATCTCCTCATACCTTACGGACCGCACTTTCAGCGTCACCCACTCCCACACCTCTTCCTCGTCCTACACCTCTTACTGTCGGCGTCCCCCAGGGATCGGTACTTGGACCGCTACTTTTCTCCATCTACACCCTCGGCCTAGGTCAACTCATCGAGTCCCATGGCCTCCAGTACCATCTCTACGCCGACGACACCCAGATCTACCTCTCCGGGCCCGACATCACCTCCCTTCTTTCTAAAATTCCCCAATGCCTATCCGCCATCTCATCTTTCTTCTCTGCTTGCTTCCTCAAGTTGAACATGGACAAAACAGAGTTCATTGTCTTCCCCCCCAGATGCCCTCCCCCTCTGCCAGACCTGTCAATCCGAGTCAACGACTGCTCCCTCTCCCCAGTCCCCCACGCAAAGTGCCTCGGGGTCACCCTCGACTCCTCCCTCTCCTTCAAGCCCCACATCCAAGCCCTCGCCACCTCCTGCCGACTCCAACTCAAGAACATCTCATGTATCCGCCCGTTTCTTAATCATGACACTGCCAAAACTCTCGTCCATGCCCTCATCATCTCCCGCCTTGACTACTGCAACCTACTGCTCACCGGTCTCCCTGCCTCCTCCCTTGCACCCCTCCGCTCTATCCTAAACTCAGCTGCCTGTCTAATCCACCTGCCTCCTCGCTACTCCCCTATCTCCCCTCTCCGCATGGCACTTCACTGGCTCCCCACCCCCCAAAGATCTAGATTTAAAATCCTAACCCTGACTTACAAAGCCATCCACAACCTGTCCCCCCCTTACATCTCTGACATGGTCTCCCAATACCAACCTGCATGCAACCTACGCTCCTCACAAGAACTCCTCCTCTCCTCCCCCCTCATCTCATCCTCCCACAACCGCATACAAGACTTCTCCCGCGCCTCCCCTAGACTCTGGAACTCTCTCCCCGAGCACGTCAGACACTCGCCTACCCTCAAGAGCTTCAAAAAGAATCTGAAAACTCACCTATTCCAACAAGCCTACAACCTATGATGAGACCCAGCGCCGCTCCACCAAACGCTTGGAGCTTCCCCCCCTATCGTGTCCTCCCCCACCCCTGTAGACTGTGAGCCCTCGTGGACAGGATCCTCTCCCGTCGTGTATCAGCAAGCATTGACTGTTCATATGTACTGTACCTGTCCTTGTTACCCCCACTTCTTATGTAAAGCGCCATGGAACCAATGGCACTATATAAATAAATAATAATAATGTGTCACATGACCCTCTTCCCACTGAAAAAAATAAAGTTGGATCCAAAATGGCTGAATTCAAAATGACTGCCATGGTCGCCACTCATCTGGAAACGTTTTTCCTCTCCCATACTAATGCGCCACAAACAGGAAGTTGATATCATCAACCATTCCCATTTTATTGAAGTGCATCCATATAAATGGCCAACCCTTTAGATAGTCAAGTACAATGCTCATCCCTCTGCAAGCCATATTGAGATAGAATAAGACATTATGCACATGAAAAACTACTGCTCCATTCAAATAAGAATCCACGTTTGCAGATCACAGATCTGTTTTTCAGATTTGCAGCATACAAATTCTTTAAGCATATTTTCAGCATTTTTGGCTCAATGGGAAAAAATGCAAGTTAGAAAACTGCTACTGTATAATGCATGTAAAAACGCATCAAAATTTGTATGCAGGTTTTTCTCTGTCAAGACTTTGGTTTCTAGTACAGAAAAATCTGCTACAATTTTTCCATATGTCAACATACTTAGACAGAAGTCCTCAACCTGTGACTAGTGGGCGCATGATGTGTGGCTTGTCGCTGTCTTCCAGCATGGTCATTGGCACTAGGTCTAGCAACTACAGGGTGAGCCATTTATATGGATGCACCTAAATAAAATGGGAATGGTTGGTGATATCAACTTCCTGTTTGTGGCACATTAGTATATGGGAGGGGGAAAACTTCTCCAGATAGGTGGTGACCATGGTGGCCATTTTAAATTTGGCCATTTTGGATCCAAGTTTATATTTTTCAATGGGAAGAGGGTCATGTGACACATCAAAACTTATTCAGAATGTCATAATACAAACAATGGTGTGCTTGGTTTTAACATAACTTTATTCTTTCATGAGTTATTTACAAGTTTATGACCACTTATAAAACGTGTTCAAGGTGCTGCCCATTGTGTTGAATTGTCAAAGCAACCCTCTTCTCCCAGTCTTGACACACTGATAGCAACACCGCAGAAGAAATGCTAGCACAGGTTTCCAGTATCCGGTGTTTCAGATGCTGCACATCTCGTATCTTCACAGCATAGACAATTGCCTTCAAAAGACCCCAAAGATAAAAGTCTAAGGGGGTCAGATCGGGAGACCTTGGTGGCCATTCAACTGGTCCACGACAACCAATCCACTTTCCAGGAAACTGTTCATGTAGGAATGCTCGGACCTGACCCCCATAATGTGGTGGTTCACCATCCTGTTGGAAAGACTCAGGGAACATGTAATCTTCAGTGCATAAAGAGGGCAACACATCATCATGTAGCAATTTCAGATATCCAGTGTCATTGAGGTTTCCATTGATGAAGAACGGCCCCACTGTCTTTGTACCCCATATACCACACCATACCATCAAGTTTTGTGTTCCCACAGTCTTGGAGGATCTATCCACTGTGGGTTAGTGTCAGACCAATAGCGCTGGTTTTGTTTGTTAACTTCACCATTCACAAAAATGTTTGCCTCATCACTAAACATAATGTTCTGTGTAAACTTAGGGTCCTGTTCCAAATTTTGTTTTGCTTATTCTGCAAATTCAGCGCACTGATCTGGGTCGTCCTCATTGAGATGCTGCAGCAGCTGGATTTTGTAAGGGGCCATTTGTGAGTAGCTAATATCCAATGAAGGGATGTTCAACTGATGCCATTTTGCAGTGACATGCGGTGAGTGCTACGCTGTAGGCTCTTGCTGAATGAAGCTAGGACAGCCACTGATATTTCTTCATTAGTGACAGTTTTCTTGCGTCCACATTTTTGCAAATCCAACACTGAACCTGTTTCATGAAATTTGGCAAGCAGTTTGCTAACTGTAGCATGGGAGATGGGTGGTCTCATAGGGTGTCTTGCATTCAAATCTGCTGCAATGACCCCGGTACTGCATTCACCAGACATCAACACAATTTCTATCCTCACTTGTTAACCTCTGTGACATATTAATGACTGTAAACAAATAGAAACTTGAAAATAATTCATGAAAGAATAAAGTTACATTAAAACCAAGCACACCATTGTTTTTCTTATGAACTCTCAGTAAGTTTGATGTGTCACATGACCCTCTTCCCATTGAAAAAAATAAAGTTGAATCCAAAATGGTTGACTTCACAATGGCCGCCATGGTCACCACCCATCTGGAAAAGTTTTCCCCCTCCCATATACTAATGTGCCACAAACAGGAAGTTGATATCACCAACCCTTCCCAATTTAATTAGGTGTATCCATATAATTGGCCCACACTGTAGTTATGAAGTGCAGGGCTCCAGATGGTGACTTTTGGGAGTAGTCTCATACAGAAGAGCAGATCTGGAGGTGCATATCTGGGAGACTGAAGAGAGAGATAAATAATAAAAGATGGAGATGGGATGATACTAATAGACCAGGTGCTTGAAGATAGGTGTGATAGTGTGGAGAGTGTGCATGATACAGGAATACCGAATGGGGTAAAGGTAGAACAATTGAATGTACATAAACAGTCTGTATGGGAGGGGGGACAAGATCTCAGTCTGATTTCTGTAGGGAATCACACCGGTCATGGTGGTTTCTGAGTGTCACTATTGTTATGGTACCTTTACACGTAGCTACAGGTACCAGGTTTTCCACAGGTAACTTACTGGTTGCAGTGAAATCATGGAGACAAGGTTCTATCTTGTTGCTGTGTACAAATGGAACTATGTCTCCATGATTTCACTGCAACCAGTAAGTTACCTGTGGAAAACCTGTTACCTGTAGCCGCGTGTAAAGGTACCATTAGAGTTTAGAGGTAGGGGCTCGATGTGACTTGTGAACTTAAAAACGGTTGGAAATTTTGACAGCATGGCCTCTGAACACTTTTGTGGGGGGACAATTCGGTCACTTGGATACATGCCATGCTGTACTTGGTTAGCTTCCTAAGCTTGCTGCTATCCTTTCTCAGTGGGTGCCTGCCAAAATCAGGATGCTGCTAGGTTGAGGTAATTGGTCCTGAAAGCAATGAAGGCACACATATTTTAATCCTTGATGAGCCAGCGAAAGGGTAACACTTTTTCAAATGTACCATCTTGTGTTGTTGCTGGGAATATGCTATATGCTTTTGCCGGTTGGTGATCCAATAAAGTCTTACCGGAATGTGGTAACCTCCCCTTGTGTTGTCTAAGTAGCATTCTGCCCACAGGGAAGCGTTTTGTACGCTAAATGAAGTGAGCTATGAAGCATGTGTCTTGTTAAAGACAGCCAGGCCAGTGGACGAGAGCACTCACTGACCCTCATATCTCCATGGGGAACATTACCTTAGAGTATCTATCAGCAGTTGTCAGTAGGGGGAGCTACTATATTAAATCAGTCCAGATACAGTTGGCTCCCTCTAGTGGTAGCTGATGACAGTGAGAATATGATCATTGACACTGTATGTTTTGGTTAGAAAAGAGCAGAAGGTATACAGTATATTTTAAAAGTCTTTCAAACAATCCATGGTATTGTCTCTCTTCATCTCCCTGTCTGCTGAAACTTAATGGCAACAATCTTTTTGTATTTGTTAATGAGAATATTTTCTACAAAACTGCGTGGTTTCATCCTAAAATTCCTTGGCTCCCTATTAGCAATGGGCTGCCAGCGAACAAACAGTAAATGATGTGTTATACTCTGATGTGTTACGCCAACACAGAGAAATCGATGCAGCCACACAAACCACAGATATGGTTTTAGGAAGAGCTGAATGTTTGAAAGCACCTTCAGACTTAAAGATCATTTTCCTCAAAAGTAAATCACTGTAATTTTTTTTTAACTTCAGCATTATTCACTTTTTGTTGAAAAGGTTCATGAACTGACCTAAGAGAAAGATAAATGCTTCACTGGACGACTGGGACCCACCAGAGGACATCATTCTTGGGGCCCAACATGCAGCCATAAAGAATTAATGCAAGATAATGGTGGGTATATTAGGACAAATTGGTTATGCTGAGGACTAAGGGGGTGCCTCCCCGAAACGCGTCCAGCATTCAGTCCTGTCTATTTTAATACATTTTAAATAAAGGATGAAATAGAAGAACAGGTCTCTGGCAATCCTTCCTTATAACATTATTACCCGGATGGACACCAGCCATCCAGCCAGTTGACAAGGATCCTTGAGACAGGTGAGTGAACCACTCCCTCTCCCCGTCTTCCTCACTTAATATTAGGACAAAGCTTTTGGAATCATTTTTAAAAAGTTTTTCTATTTTTGTCATGGTCATGTAATGGTCTTGTTTTTGAAGTGTTACTGTTTTGCAGGTTTCCTTACTTGGACTGTTTTAAATTCAGAGGATTATTTAGGAACTTTACTGGATCTTTCTCATCAATAAAATGTTTAAAGGAAGATATGTTGAGGAGTGTTTTTACAATATTCAGATTTTTTTTAAATATTAACATAGTTGTCACAATTTCTCTGTGCAGTGCGTTTCAGATGCAATAAGGGTTTGTTGTGTTTTGTGTCTGGTGTATTGAGCTGTCAGTAGTTGAGTGACAGTGCAGGCTTCCATTCTGGTTCTGGGAGGTGCTGGATTGCTCATGTGTTTCATCTTCCCAGTGATTGCTTTGATACCTTACTGAGCAGCCTCTCCCAGAATTCTACTAATTGTACCTTCCATCTGTAAATTGCTGTTCAGCCTGCATTCCTGTGTCTGTAGTGATCTCTGTTATCTGACTGCAGACTGTTGCTTGATTTCCCTTTGTTTGCTCTTCTACATGTTGTGATCTCCTGGTATTTTGACACCTGGACCGTTACCTGAATATGCCTCAGTTGACACCCTGAATTCTCTTTATTCTCTCCTATATAAACAAAATTAAAGGCGGTCTAATGGAGCGTTAAGAAGGTGAGGATTACTAATCTTATATTAAAGCATCCAAACCTTTATTAAGATGTCCCCAATGCGCCACAACATGTTTCGACAGTCTACAACCGTCTTCCTCAGGTGATATATCATTCTTCATTCTCTCCTGGAATCCTGACGCTGGACCATTTCATGAGCACGTCTCTGTCTACTCCATTAATATTATGAGTTCTTCTGTGACCTGATTCTGGATTGCCTGGTTTCCATGCTGTCTATGCTCCTGTAAGTAGTGACTGTACCCCACCCTAGATATTAGTAGTGACTAGGTTCACATTCACACTAGCTATTAGTAGTGACTAGCGTCACATTCACCCTAGTTATTAGTAGTGACTAGCGTCACATTCACCCTCAGCTATCAGTAACACGCCACCCCAGGGCCATGGGATACTCTAAACCATGCTACAACACTGCTGGGGAGTCAAGGGGTCGAGACCCGGCTCCATGACCCTGGTGGTGTCAATAAACAATTTGGTGGAGTAAGGTTTATGGGATAAAGGTCATGATGCCACTACGGTGTTCAGCCAGGGATGGCCGATGCTGTAGTTCAGACCTCCGGGGCAGATGACGATGCAGCCAGATGTTGTCGCTCCCCGTAGGTGGAGCGGTACCCCGGGGCAGGTGTAAAAGTCAATGGGTGGATGGTGGTGAAGTTGTAGACCAAGGCAGAGGACGCCTGAATAATTCATGGTTACAGCTTGTGCAGTTCCACACTTTTACTCATGGTTCTTCGAAGGTAGAATCCAGCCGGGTGCTGTGTCCTATGAGCCAGGGGTCCAGCCACCCTCAGGTAGATTGGGAAAACTTAGCCAGCACTCCATTCTGTGTACATTTTCCAGGTCATCTCCCTCTTGTGCTGGCTCTCTCCCTCCTGCCCTGCATCTCATGTTCAGTGTCCTGCAGCGGTGGCCTCGGACCCTACCAGGCAACGTTCTCCCTGTCACCTTTGCAGTGAATGATATGGATTTGGCTGCTGCTCCTTTAGATGTAACAGCCTCTGGTTAGCTAGCTGAGGCCTCATGCCTCCTCTACTAGTCTGGGCCCAGTGACCCTCTGCTGCACTGGTCTCTCCATTTACCTGCGACCGGCAATGGATGTGAGCCCCACGGGTGGATCTCTCACTTCCTGTGCCTCTGGGGCACCTTCCTTCTCTGGCGCTCCTGCCTTGCTCCCTCCATCTCTCTCTCTCACTCTGGGCTGAGCTCACCTAGCTCCAGTCCCCTGGTACTAGTCTTCCTCAGCTCCCTGACTAGAGCTGCTCAACCTTTCACTCTGATCTCCTCCCCTGGACTGTCTAACTACTTCCTGTTGTTTTCCTTTCTATCTCTTCTCCTGCTTCCTATGCTCCTCCTTCCTACTGTTCCACCCACCTCTCTGTCTAAGCCCCTTCTCCAGCCAGGGATGAGGGTGTTACCCAATCCCTTCATCTTCTGTAAAGCATCCAAGACTATGTTAAGTTCTATGTGTATGGGGGGAATAGGTGAGGTACATGTACCAGTCTACCCACATCTGCTGTCCATATAGACTTATTTTGTAAAGTGTGAAATGTTCTTGATCTTTGTTCTGCTGCTGTAATACTGTAATTTCCTCCGGGATAAATAAAGTTTATCTTATTTTATCTTATCTTATCTTCCTGGCCTGGAGTGGCTAGTGTTGGATGAAGGAGTGTGGGTACCGGTTAGTGTCCCTCCTTACCTGGATTTGGGGATTCCACACCTCTGGCTAAGGTGCAGTACCTCTGTGGCGACTGGACCGGCAGGGGCGCCACATTAGTAGTGACTAACATCACAATAGTGATTTATAATAGTGGGATCTGACACTTTTCCATTATTATCACTGGAGCTAATGTCAGCCGACCTTGTTTTTATCACCCCAAAGGTGTAACTAATACTCGCTCACTATTATTTCAGTACCCAATGCACCAAGACAACTGGGAAGTGCAAGTTACTGTCAAGGTACCGTTACACGGCACGACATCAGGCACGACATCGCTCAAAAGTGACGTGTTCAACGATGTTGAAACAACATCGTTAGGTCGTCGTTGCGTGTAACCAAACGATTCTACTACAATAATTAGTCAAGTTGGAGTTGACAGGCTTATGAACATGTTTAAAATCCTGATGATGTCGTTTAAGCGATCTGCTAGCATTGTTGTGTGTGACACCACGATAACAATGTCAAGGACGACTTTGCACATTCTCAGCAATGAGCAGGGATCGTTCGCGGGGTTAGCTAACGATACCTGCTCACAACATCGTTGATGAGTTGTTCACGATATCTAGATGTGTAACATCTCACCAGCGATGTTGAAATGATGTCAAAAACAACCGCGAGTCCACGGGATTGTTGCGGACATCATTTCAACGTCATGCCGTGTAACGGTGCCTTCAGACGCTCACATACTATTAAGATGAGAAGTTCTATGGATATTGCTCCCTTGACTCCCAAAAAATACCAGCCAGAGGTCACCTCACAGGCAATTTATCAAATTGGATGTAAAAAACTGACCAGCATCTCCAAGCAGAACAAGACAAATGTGAATAGGTGCAAGCTAAAAATTCAATATGATCCAAAAAAAAGACAACAGCGCTCTGAAATGCTATAACATGAAAACATTTAGAACTGCATTACTACTATTTAAATCAAGCTGAAAACAATTGCACAAAATGGCCAGTTCATGAGAGACAGTGGCAAGGCTTATTTCTTTGTTGAGACCCCAACCTAATATGCTTCCATCCAGGCTAAAAGACTACAGTGATATGGGCAGGTAGGATCCAGCTTAATTGAAAGTGCCTTTATTTGTAATACACTTCTTTCTGACTGAGCAGTCATCCCTTCAACCTAAGGCATTTTCACTTAAGGTGCTTTCACATCTGCGTTTTTCGTAATTCGCGGCAGATGCGGTGAAAAAACCGCATCTGCCGCGTTTACCGCATAACCGTTCCACTTGCGGCGCGGTTGCGGTTTTTTCTATGCAATGTATAGGGGACTTGCGGCAGATGCGGCAAGTGCGGTTTTGCACTTGCGGCAGGTGCGGCCGCGAAAAAAAAACGCAGTAAGCCGCGGTTTTTTCGCGGTCGCACCTGCCGCAAGTGCAAAACCGCACTTGCCGCATCTGCCGCAAGTCCCCCTATACATTGCATAGAAAAAACCGCAACCGCGCCGCAAGTGGAACGGTTATGCGGTAAACGCGGCAGATGCGGTTTTTTCACCGCATCTGCCGCGAATTACGAAAAACGCAGATGTGAAAGGGCCCTAAGCTGGATTCTACATGCCCATAAACGTCTAGTCTTTTAGCTGGGATAGAGGCATATTAGTTTAGGGTCCAACAAAGAGATATGCCTTGTGGCTGGCTTTTTGGCTCTCAAGAATTGGCCAATTTGTGGGCTGAGTATCTCATTTTCTTAAACTTAGTTTCAATAACAGTAAAGGTACCTTTAGACGCGGCAACATTTCTAGGAATTTCACTGGCAATTTGCTGGTTGCAGTGAAATCATGGAGAGATTATCCATTTGTACACAGTAACAAAATAGAACAATGTGTCCATGATTTCACTGCAACCAGTAAGTTGCAGTGAAATTCCTAGAAAAGTTGCCGCGTGTAAAGGTACCTTAATAGGGTTCCAAATCCTTATATTCAATATTTGCATGTTATAGCATTTCAGATTGCTATTGTATATTTTTTTATTATATTGAACTCTTAACTTGTACCTGTTCACACTTGTCTTGTCCAATTTGAAAGTGCTGGTCTGTCTTTTATATTTGTAGTACTCTCCTCTCTGACTGAGCACTCATCTCTCAAGCCTTAGGCTTAATTGAAAACATTAAGCTGGATCCTACCTGCCATAAAATTGTAGGCTTTTTGCTTGAAATGAGGCATGTTAAAGGGAACATAACCCCTCCAAATGACCCCAACTCTATTAATACCTGTCCCTGCACCTTAAAGATGATTAGCAGCGGTCCTTTTGGGTTCACTTACATCTCAGGGACTTCTTCACACTGCATAAGTCTCACAGGGCATTCCTGTGAGACTCTAGCCCTCCTGACTTGCTCATTATCACGCCCCGATGGGCGTGATAACTAACCCTAGTCCTCCTCACCTTGCAGAAAGGGCGTAATAGCCGGTGTGATACTATTTGCGTCACATCCGGTACTTGTGACGTCTGTACACCCTTTTGGTGTAAGCCGACAAGCCGCGCATGCGCAATGCGCATGGTGAGGTCGGCTTACACCAAAAGGGTGTACAGACGTCACAAGTACCGGATGTGACGCAAATAGCATCACACCGGCTATTACACCCTTTCTGCAGGGCGAGGAGGACTAGGATTAGTTATCACGCCCAACGGGGCGTGATAATGAGTGAGTCAGGAGGGCTAGAGTCTCACAGGGAACGCCCTGTGAGACTTATTCAGTGTGAAGAAGTCCTGAGATGTAAGTGAATAGCGTTTTTCACATGTTACTAAACGCTTTTTTGACACAAAAGGACCGCTGCTAATCATCTTTAAGGGTGCAGGGACAGGTATTAATAGAGTTGGGGGTCATTTGGAGGGGTCAGGTTCCCTTTAAGTTAGGGTTTCAACAAAACTATACCCCGTGTCACTTGTTGTTGGGCTCTCACGAATTGGATGCTATACACCTGAGTGACCCCAGCCTTAGCCTAGGGATAACATTAAAATAAAAATCTTCTTAACACCAAACCCCATGGATAGTAATGGGGCCCTTCTATAACTAAATGTTGTGATAAAATTAAAAGATGAAAAAAAATATATTAAAAAAAAATCCGTTAACATCATTCCTCTTTGACCATTTTATTAAAGAAACAGATAAAATGTCAATCAGATGGTCTTATGTAGTCCAAATAAGGAAACATAAAATAAATGGAATCCTACAAAACAGGACAGAAATTCTAAGTATCATATGAAAAATGTATCTATTTTTCATCCAATAAATTGACTATTTTGGGTTCTGTATGTCATCTGTATTGAATTTTATTTATACATCAAAGGTAAAGAACATAATACAGAGCCAAATAATTTTTCTTATGTTATTAATTGCAATAGATCGGTTAAAAATGGATGCCAATTAGATGGCGCCCCTATGGCATGTATTTTTTACGCATCCAATAAATTTAATTGGTGAGCATGATTGAAAAAACGGATAAGAGTAGTAGATACTGCAACTTATACATGCAGACTCAAAGTCCATCTGGACTACTTTATTGACTTGTGTTGGCCCGTATGCTGTTCTTGAATGGCCTAGGATTGAACATATCATCTAATGTTTGCAAGGCAACAAGACAAAAGGAAACACTTGGTGGCTCGTACTCTAGGACGTATATTCAGTCTGTCCATCATCCATGAAGCAACCAAACCATGTGCAAACAGCGCACAGATTAAGACAAATTAATGTGATGGTTCTCATGGACAATTGGTTGACATGTCAAAAATTGCTTCAAGCACTACTATGATCTGTTTACAGATCAGACTCGTCCTTCAAACTCAACGTGTGCAAAACAAATCCATATGGCAACTAGGGATGGGCGAGTCTACTCGCTAGGACTCGTTACTCTGCGAGTAGTAAGGGACTCGCAGGACTCGGTACTCTGCGAGTTTCCCAGCGATTACTCGCACAGTAACGAGTCCAATGCAAATCAATGGCAATCCTAGTTTTGTCAGAGACTCTGACAAAACTAGGATTGCCATTGACTTGCATTGGACTCGTTACTGTGCAAGTAATCGCAGGGAAACTCGCACAGTAAGGAGTCCAGCTGTCTGCTCTGTGCAGGCTGCCGCAGCTCCAGGGTCCTAGAGCCCGCCTGCTCTCCCTGTGCACAGAGATGATGTAGCAGAGCTGAGATTGTTCTCAGTCTGTTCATTCCCTGTGCATAGACATCTATATCTATGCACAGGGATGTAGCAGAGAGGACATCGCGTTTTGGACTACGTCGGACGGAAGAGGATTTTTTTAATTAAAGTTGGAGTCCCAAATGGCTTTTTTTTTATTTCTAATAAAAATTTTTCTATGTGTTGTGTTTTTTTTAACCCTTTATTGGAGATTGTTAGTGGCCGGGTCAACGTGGCCTGACATTAAGAATCTTGGGCTTAATACCAGCTTGTATAACAAAGCTGGTATTAACCCCTTTATTACCCAGCGTGCCACCGCCACCAGGGCCGCTGGAAGAGCGGGGTTCAGCGCCAGAGGATGGTGCTTCAATGAACGCGCCATCTTCTGGGGCGGCTGTGGGCTGCAATTTGCAGCGGGGGGTGCCCAGAAAGCTTGGGCCTCCCTGCGCTGCGGATTCCAGCCCCCAGCTGCTTAGCTGTACCTGGCTAGACATAGAAATTGCGCGGAGCCCCACGCATTTTTTTTCTTATTATTTCATGAAATTCATGAAATAATAAAAAAAGGGGTCCCCTATATTCTTGTGTCCGGCCAGGTACAAATAGGCACCTGAGGGTTGGGGGCAGCCGGTCGCTGCCTGCTGAATCCGGCTGGTTCCAGAAATACGGCGAAGCCCATGTCAAATTTTTTTCTGACAAATCCATAAAACAATGTAAATAAAAGGGACTGCATCTTTATTAACCCCTGGACCATGGGCGAGGGGTTAATAAAGATGCAGTCCCTTTTTTAGGATTGTTTTATTGATTTTTCAGAAAAAAAAGGCGTGGGCTTCGCCGTATATCCTCTGGCGGTGAACCCCGCTCTTCCAGCGGCCCTTGTGGCGGTGGCACGCTGGGTAATAAAGGGGTTAATACCAGCTTTGTTATACAAGCTGGTATTAAGCCCGAGATTCTTAATGTCAGGCCAGGTTTGACCCGGCCACTAAGAATCTCCAATATAGGGTTAAAAAAAACACCACACAGAGAAAAATTATTTATTAAAAATAAATACACAGACACCATTAGGAACTCCAACTTTATTACCACCACATATCCTTCCAAAGACCCAGGTCTTCTCTCTTCTTTCTTCTCTCTTCTGTCTTCCTTCTTCTTCTTGTTGCAGCGCCGGTAAGCAGAGAGTTAACTGTGCTGTGACAGCAGAGCCTATTAAACATGATTTAGCTATTGTAGCAGATAGAGCCTGAAGCTTCCGAGACACATCTGCGATTTGTAAATCGCACATTACTCGCTATTACTCGCTTCCCCATTCATTAACATTGGACTCGCTAGACTCGCAACGAGTAGCGAGTCCCGGGCTCGGACTCGCTAAAGTCAAGCGATTCCGAGTAATTTAGGACTCGCCCATCACTACTGGCAACCTTTAGTAATGATGAAGCCATTGAAATTAATAACCAAGGAAACTGGATTTGTCTCATTAATTTTTTAGATTTTGATGGATATCAAGTCAACATCATCTGGATGTCAAAAACAGACTAAATCTGCAGCAAATCTGTTATGTAATAATAATAATAATAATTTATTTATACAGCGCCAAGGTATTCTGCAGCGCTTTACAATTCAGAGGGGACATGTACAGAGACAATACAGAGCAACAAAAAATTCAACTGATACCATTAGGAGTGATGTTACTGCTCACAAGCTACAATCTATGAGGATATAGGGGAGGCACAAAAGGTAAATAGTAAAAAGTTCCATCATATATGGTCCAGTCATCAATATACTAAAAAGGGGATTCACATAATGTTGGATGAACCAGCCACCAGCCAGGATCTGTACAAGTACAGATAAAGTGCTATTAAAGGGAACCTGTCACCTGGATCTAAGCCCCTACACTATCACTACCTGTCCCTGCACCTTCCTAGCTGCTCCCTATCTATCCCTCTCTGAGGTAGAGGGGCCCTATAAAACAGCAGAAAGATAACTTATAACTTACAGCAGTCCTTGAGGCAGGAGACTGAAAAGGCGGCACCAGGCTCCATTCAGCAGTCCTCAATGCAGCAGCGCACGCCCCGCTGGGCGGCATTATGGTTTCTTCATCACCGCCTCCTTCATTTGGAATCTCCTGCCGTCTTTACACCTATCATGCCCCGGCCACTACGTCACATCCGGCGCGGTGCATTATGGGGCCGATCACGTGATCGACCCCAGTGCATTATGGGCCTGATCACATGATCGGCCCGGCTTCAATAAGCGCATTGCGCATGTGCAGAGCCAGGCCGATCACGTGATCAAGCCCATAATGCACTGGGGCCGGTCACGTGATCGGCCCCATAATGCACCGCGCCGGATGTGACGTAGTGGCTGGGGCATGATAGGTGTAAAGAGGGCAGGAGATTCCAAATGAAGGAGGCGGCGATGAAGAAACAATAATGCCGCCCAGCGGGGCGTGCACTGCTGCATGGGGGAGTGCTGAATGGAGCCTGGTGCCGCCTTTTCAGTCCCCTGCCTCAGGGACTTCTGTATGTTATAAGTCTTCATTCTGCTGTTTTATAGGGTCCCTTTACTTCAAAAGGGATAGATAAGGAGCAGCTAGGAAGGCGTAGGGACAGATAGTGATAGTGTAGGGGCTTAGATTCAGGTGACAGGTTCCCTTTAAGTGCATGGAGGGTGTAGACAGATGACACAAGAGGCCAGATTTTGCAAGGATAAGTTCACACGTGGTGTAATTGCCGCATATTTTTTACGCTGGCATATGTCCTGCATTTTGCGGCTGCGCTATTTAGCACAGGTAAAAAAAACGCAGTGCATTCACACACCATGTTTTTTTACAGCCGCATTTTTTCCCCAGGAGCCCAGGGGAATGGAATGTCACACGGGGGGCAGGAATAATCTTGTCCCCGTGTGACATCTATGTGCTTTCACTTTTGCAATGGATGCAGAAAGTGAACTAAAAGAAAGCAATGAGTATTAAAAATAAATACTTACCTCTCCCCCTAGTGTCCTGGGATGTGAGGCGTCCGTGTCCAATCGCTGCCAACCTTAATCAGCTGACCGCCCGCCAAAACCAATCAGCTGTTGTGTCACATGGCATCATTGTGACGTGACAGCACCAGCTGAGCAGTTTAAACCGATCAGCCGATGATGTAACATGACACATCAGCTGATTGGTTTTGTCCAATCACATATTTAAGGTCCTTGCAGCGATTGGACGTCTTCCCCTTGGGACCCGGGACAGCCGGCGGAGAAGTATTTTATTTCTTTATTTTTAATACCTTTTTTTAACTTTTATTTTGCTTTCGCAGTGTATCTAGATACACTGTGAAAGCAAAATCTACAGCCCCAACATGTCACACGGGGGAAGGAACACAGGATTCTTCCTTCCCCCGTGTAACATCACTTCCTCAGTGCCCACAATTATAAGCGTAGGAATAGGCATTGTGTGAAAATACAATGCATATTCCAGCTCTTATAATGGGGCCTATGGCAGAAAGTACTTGCATATTTGCTCAAAGAATTAACATGTTGATTCTTTTTATGCGCACGCTTTGTCCTGCAAAAGCACTGCTGATAAAAAGAGCAACGTCTGAACGGAAAAAGTGAAAGGCCATTCACTTTGCCGGGAAATGCAGACGCACATGCGCTTTTGTGGGAAAAGTGTTCGTAAAAAAAACGAAAATTATGCTGTGTGTGAATGCAGCCTAAAGGTTAAAATGGGAATTTTTGGATTAGCGAGGTGATAGAGCAGCCTAACAAATGCAATTTTAGGACACACTTTAAACTACGGGTATTGGGAATTAACCCCTTCATGACCCAGCCTATTTTGGCCTTCCTGACCTGGCCATTTTTTGCAATTCTGACCAGTGTCCCTTTATGAGGTTATAACTCGGGAACGCTTCAACGGATCCTTGTGATTCTGAGATAGTTTTTTCGTGACATATTGGGCTTCATGTTAGTATTAAATTTAGGTCGATAGTTTTTGCGTTTATTTGTGAAAAAATCAAAAATATGGCAAAAAGTTTGAAAATTTTGCAATTTTCAAATTTAGAATTTTTCTTCTGGTAAACCAGAAAGTTATGTGACACAAAATAGTTATGAAATAATATTTCCCACATGTCTACTTTACATCAGCACAATTTTGGAAAAAAAAAAAATTTTGTTAGGAAGTTGTAAGGGTTCCACCAAAATTTACAAAACCATTTTTTTTGTGACCCCGTCACATTTGAAGTCTTTTTGAGGGGTGTACATGACAGAAAACACCCAAAAGTGACACCATGCCAAAAACTGCACCCCTCAAGCTACTCAAAACTACATTCAAGAAGATTATTAACCCTTCAGGTGCTTCACAGGAACTAAGCAAATTGGAAACAAAAAAATGGATATTTTAATTTTTCTAACAAAAATGTTCTTTTAGCCTCAATTTTTTCATTTTCACATAGGCAACAAGATAAAATGGATCCTAAAATTTGTTGGGCAATTTCTCCTGAGTATATCGATACCTCATATGTGATCATAAACCACGGTTTGGGCGCACGGCAGGGCTCTGAAGGGAAAGAGCGCAATTTGACTTTTGGAGCTAATTTTCCATTCAAAAAGTGAAATGGCGCTCCTTCACTTCTAAGCCCTGCCGCGCGTCAAAACAGTGGTTTATGACCACATATGAGGCATCGGTGTACTCAGGAGAAATTGCCCAACAAATTTTAGGATGAATTTTATCCTGTTACCCATGCGAAAATGAAAGAATTGAGGCTAAAAGAACATTTTTGTGAAGAAAAAGTACTTTTTCCATATTAACAGATCAATTTGTAAAGCATGTGGGGGTTAAAAATGCTCACCACCCATCTAGATAAGTTCCCTGGGGGGTCTAGTTTCCAAAATGGGGTCACTTGTGGGGGAGCTCCAAAGATTAGGCACACAGGTCCTCACCAAACGCAACATGGTGTCCGCTAACAATTTGAATGGAAAATCAGCCTAAATTGTTAGCGGACACCATGTCGCATTTGGAGAGCACCTGTGTGCCTAAACATTGGGGCTCCCCCACAAGTGACCTCATTTTGGAAACTAGACCCCCCAGGCAACATATCTAGATGCATTGTGAGCACTTTGAACCCCCAGGTGCTTCACAAATTGATCCGTAAAAATTAAAAAATACTTTTTTTTCCACAAAATTTTTTTTTTTCATTTTTATGGATTAATTTGTGAAGAACCTGGGGGTTCAATATGGTCACCACCCATCTAGATAAGTTCCCTGGGGTGTCTAGTTTCCAAAATGGGGTCACTTGTGGGGGAGCTCCAAAGCTTAGGCACACAGGGGCTCTCCAAACGCGACATGGTGTCCGCTAACAATTTGAATGGAAAATCACCTCAAACTGTTAGCGGACACCATGTCGCATTTGGAGAGCCCCTGTGTGCCTAAACATTGGGGCTCCCCCACAAGTGACCCCATTTTGGAAACTAGACCCCCCAGGGAACATATCTAGATGCATTGTGAGCACTTTGAACCCCCAGATGCTACACAAATTGATCCGTAAAAATTAAAAAAAACTTTTTTTTTCCACAAACTTTTTTTTTTTTTCATTTTTATGGATTAATTTGTGAAGAACCTGGGGTTCAATATGGTCACCACCCATCTAGATAAGTTCCCTGGGGGGTCTAGTTTCGAAAATGGGGTCACTTGTGGGGGAGCTCCAAAGCTTAGGCACACAGGGGCTCTCCAAATGCGACATGGTGTCCGCTAACAGTTTGAGGTGATTTTCCATTCAAATTGTTAGCGGACACCATGTCGCATTTGGAGAGCCCCTGTGTGCCTAAACATTGGGGCTCCCCCACAAGTGACCCCATTTTGGAAACTAGACCCCCAGGGAACATATGTAGATGCATTGTGAGCACTTTGAACCCCCAGGTGCTTCACAAATTGATCCGTAAAAATTAAAAAAGATAATTTGTGTGGAAAAAAAAGTATTTTTACCTCATTACGAATCAGTTTGTGAAGCACCTGGGTATTCAAAGTGCTCACTATGCATCTAGATATGTTCCCTGGGGGTCTAGTTTCCAAAATGGGGTCACTTGTGGGGGAGCTCCAATGTTTAGGCACACAGGGGCTCTCCATACGCAACCTGGTGTTTGCAAACAATTGGAATTGTTAGCGGACACCAGGTCGCGTATGGAGAGCCCCTGTGTGCCTAAACATTGGAGCTCCCCCACAAGTGACCCCATGTTGGAACCTAGACCCCCCAAGGAACCTATCTAGATGCACAGTGAGCACTTTGAACCCCCATGTGCTTCACAAATTAAGCCGTATAAATGAATAAAGAAACTTTTTGTGAAAAACATACTAGTCTAGTAGTTGCAATTCGCAGCATAGGGGACACAAAACATTTGGGTCTCTCCATGCTGAGGATTCCAGCCCCCTAGCTGCCAAGTTGTACCTGGCTGGCAACCAAGAATACAGCAAAGCCTATTTTTTTTTTTATTTCTAGAATTATTTCTAGAAAAAAAATGACATAGGGCTCCGCCATATTTTTGGTCCAGCCAGGTACAACTTGGCAGCTACGGACTGCCACCAGCCCCCATCTGCCTCGTCATACCTGGCTGGAACCAAAAATACAGCGAAGCCTATTTTTTTTTATTTTCTAGAATTATTTCTAGAAAAAAAATGACATAGGGCTCCGCCATATTTTTGGTCCAGCCAGGTACAACTTGGCAGCTACGGACTGCCACCAGCCCCCAGCTGCCTCGTCATACCTGGCTGGAACCAAAAATACAGCGAAGCCCATTTTTTTTTAATTTCTAGAACTAATCCTAGAAAAAAAATTACGTGGGGCTCCGCCACATTTTTGGTCCAGCCAGGTACAACTAGGCAGCTGGGGGCTGGAATCCTCAGCATAGTGAGGCCCAAGCGTTCTGGGCCCCCCATGCTGTGAATTGCAGCCCGCAGCCGCCCCAGAAAATGGCGCATTCATTGAAGCGCCATTTTCTGGCGCTGGACCTATGCTCTTCCAGTTGCCCTGGTGCCGGTGGCTAACTGGGTAATAAAGGAGTTAATGCCAGCTTTTTATTGGCAGCTGGCACTAAGCCCGAGATTCATAATATAGGGCCAATGTTAGACCCGCCATTAGGAATCTCTGGTAAATAGTCAGAAAATACACACAGAGAAAAATCTTTTTATTTGAAAAAAAACACAAACAAAATTCGGACTCCATCTTTATTATAAAGATCCGACGTAGTCCACAACGAAGGTCCCACGACGCTCGAACGCCTCCGATGTAGTCCACAACAAAGGTCCCACGACGCTCGATCACCTCTGCTACATCCAGAGACTGCAGCAAGGGATCAAGTGTCCTCTTGTTGTAGTTTCTGGGGTCAGAGTCATGGTGCACGGTACGGCAGATCATTGCCATACAGTGCACCATGACTGACACCAGTGACTACAACAAGAGGACACTTGATCCTTTGTTGTAGTCTCTGGGGTCACAGTCATGAAGTACTGTATGGCAATTATCTGCCGTACCGTGCTTCATGACTGTGACCCCAGAGACTACAAGGGATCAAGCCTCCTCTTGTTGTAGTCTCTGGGGTCAGAGTCATGGTGCACTGTATGGCAGATCATTGCCATACAGTGCACGATGACTGACACCAGTGACTACAACAAGAGGACACTTGATCCTTTGTTGTAGTCTCTGGGGTCACAGTCATGAAAGACTGTATGGCAATTATCTGCCGTACCATGCTTCATGACTGTGACCCCAGAGACTACAACAAGGGATCAAGTGTCCTCTTGTTGTAGTCTCTGGGGTCAGAGTCATGGTGCATGGTACAGCAGATCATTGCCAAACAGTGCACCATGACTGACCCCAGTGAATACAACAAGAGGACACTTGATCCCTTGTTGTAGTCTCTGGGTCACAGTCATGAAGTACTGTATGGCAATTATCTGCCGTACCGTGCACCATGACTTTGACCCCAGAGACTACAACAAGAGGACACTTGATCCCTTGTTACACACATGCACCCATCCATCCACGCATCCATGCACGCACCCATGCACCCATCCATCCACGCACCCATGCGCTCATCCATCTATGCATGCACCCATGCGCCTATCCATCCACACACCCATCTATCTTTGCACCCACGCTCCCATGCACGCACCCATGCTCCCATGCACACACCCATGCGCCCATCCATCCACGCACCCATGCGTCCAACCATCCATGCACGCACCCATCTTTGCACCCATGCACGCACCCATGCACCCATGCACGCACCCATGCGCCCATGCACGCACCCATGCATCCACCCATGAACATGCACACATACACATACACACATACACACATACACACACACATACTTACCTCTCTCTCAAGATCCTCCAGTGAGGAGGAGGAGCCTGGGAGAAGAGGAGGAGCGCCACACTGAGGAGCCGCGGCACCACGGAGGACGACGGAGGACGGGTGAGAGGGGACACCGGGGGGAGGGGGCACTAGGGCACCCGGGCACCCGGGGCATCCGGGGCAGGAGGGGCAGGAGGGTTGCGGGGCACTAGGCACCCACCGGCGCCAGACCGCGCCGGTGCCTGCAGCAGCGCCGGCATGCGGGAGGCTGCTGAGAGGGGATCGGTGCCGGTGGTGGGTGGGGGGGTTAACTTTGGAGTGGAGGGGCTGAGGAGGGGGAGGGCACCCGCGCACCCACCCCTCCAAGCCTGATTGGAGAAATCCAATCAGATTTGGAGGGGAGAATCGCTCTGATTGGTAGTTCAGATTAAACTGCCAATCAGAGCGAATTCAGCCACGAGGGGGAAAAAGCCACCCCCCCAGGACAAAGTACAGGTCCTCATGTTCCCGCGGCACCAGTGACATGTCACCGGCCCCGATCACCGGTGCCGCGGGAACGCGATCCTGCCATGATGTCGTGGGACGTCACAGGTCGGGAACGCATCGACTTCTATGACGTCCTACGACGTCACAGATCGTGAAGGGGTTAATTGAATTGTGCTTGGAAGTACATTCCAGAGGATTAGTGCAGCTCGTGAGAAGTCTTGGAGATGGGAGTGGGAGTTATGTATGCATTTACTCCTGTTATTTGTTCACCCATTGTATACTTTTTGCAGTTTTTTCCTGCTAAACCCAGAGTATGAAATGAACTAAAAGATAGATGAAAGTTGAACAAATCTGATCTTTTGTGAAAAATTGCTCAGAAAATCCTCAATATGTCATTTTTTTTACATAGATTTCACCCCCTTCAATGTAAAGGGTGATATCTATGATAAGTTAGCAAAAAAATCACTTGCAAATTTTATAGCAGTGAAGCTGACAATGCTAGGAATTAGGAGGAGAGCCCCTATGAGTTTTTTGGCTTTATTAATATAGAAGAGAGCTTTCCTTAAATTGGTATTCCCATCTCCAAGATTCTATCCCAATATGCAGTAGGTGTAATAATGTTAGTAAATATCTCCAAATAGAATTGTGGTATAGTTCTACTTATAAGCTATGCTGTATATCTCATATGCAGGACATAACAGCTTAGATATCCATGACCTAGCTGCTCCCACTTTCCCCTGCTAGGGAGTTTTCAGTGACTTGTGCAGGGAAAGAGTCCTGTTTCTACATGGAGCTTGGAAGGATTCAGCTACTCAGTTTTTAATCATGAGATGTCATAGGCCTAACGGAAAAGAGAAGAATTAACTGGATAGAATGGCAAAATGAGCAATTATAAATACACAATGGTATAAAATATGATGACTACAATATATAAAGAAGATAAAACGTTTGATGGAAGTGCTTCTTCATTTAAAAAAAATGGTACTATACTTTGCATGTATTAATTGGAATTCCAGTATTACATTTTAGAACCTCTGGAGGTACTGGGTTTCATCATTTTTTAAACCAATAAACTTTTTATTCACCTTTTTCAAGCAGTAACGATTATTCAGGCACTTAAGTTCATACAATGGTATAAAATGCAGTTACTTTAGGATTATATAGGGGAGGTAAGAGAAGGAGGATTATAAGTGGGAAGGGTAAGGGGGAATTAAGATTTGGGCGAACAAACAAGGGAATAACAACATAACTAATAAACATGATGACATAAGAGAAGTTAGAAAACTAAGTGTGCATACATCGTTTAACAGGTACAGTACAGACCAAAAGTTTGGGCACACCTTCTTATTTAAAGAGTTTTCTTTATTTTCATGACTATGAAAATTGTAGATTTACACTGAAGGCATCAAAACTATGAATTAACACATGTGGAATCATATACTTAACATAAAAGTGTGAAACAACTGAAAATATGTCTTATATTCTAGGTTCTTCAGAGTAGCCACCTTTTGCTGTGATTACTGCTTTGCACACTCTTGGCATTCTCTTGATGAGCTTCTAGAGGTAGTCACTGGAAATGGTTTTCACTTCACAGGTGTGTCCTGTCAGGTTTAATAAGTGGGATTTCTTGCCTTATAAAGGGTATTGGTGTGGAGCCCACTGGGACGGGTACTCGGTGCTGGACCGGGGTGCTGCTGGGGGAAGTCACGGCGGTCCTGGTCCGGACCGTGTCCCGGGCCCGCACAATAAAATGGGGATTATTTACAGGGATTTGTCACTTGTGACGCCACCCACTATATGCGGCCAGTGATGGGGCCGCCGCTGCTGCAGAACCTCCGGGGATGATGGGATAGCAGCTTGGATTGAATAGTTCCAGTGGGTAGAACTGGGTTCCCCGGGGCAGTGGTGATAGTAGTTAAAGTCTGTGAGGATGGTTATTGATGCTGCAGGAGAGTAGGGGTAGCAGTAGAGATGATGAGAGTAGAGGCAATGGCAGTATATGAGGACAAGTGGGGCTTTAGCATAAGGATCACACACACTCACGGTTTCTGTTGTTTTCCAAGTCTTTACTTGCAGATGGTATTACAGTATTATCCACGGAGTCTGTACCGGGTTGCTCCCACCCTTACCGGGTCCTTGGCTTCCTACTTATGCGCTGTGTGTGACCCTGCTGCTGCTTGTAGCTGAGCTGCTGGCCCTGTCTCTGCTCACGGGTACCAATCTGCTGGGCAACTTGAGTCCTCTGTGTTACTGACCCCTCCGTGTTGCTTTGCTATGGTACAGTGAAGATGGTGGACCTTCACTATTCCAGTATTTACTGTCCTGTCTGTCTCAGGCACAGCCTCGGATCCGGTATCCTTCTTAAGCGCCTCTCCGGGGTTAAGTTTGGGGTAACTCTTTATCCCGGGTATGTTCCTCTGTTACTCTGTTTCCTTTCCTCAGACCTCTCAGGACCTCCACTTCTACTTGACTCTGCTGCTGCTCCAGACTCAAACTAAACTGAACTAACTGTCACTCCTGCTCTGTGGTAAACAACTTTAGCTCCTCCCACTAGTGCAGGTGCCACCTAACCTCCTCCCACTTTCTAGTGTAGTCTTGTGTGGGGAGTAAACCTGTGTTGATGTTTCTGTGGCACATTAACCCTTGGGGTGCCACATTGGGACCATCAGTTGTGTTGTGCAGAAGTCTGGTGGATACACAGCTGATAGTCCTACTGAATAGACTGTTAGAATTTGTATTATGGCAAGAAAAAAGCAGCTGAGTTAAGAAAAACGAGTGGCCATCATTACTTTAAGAAATGAAGGTCAGTCAGTCCAAAAAATTGGTAAAACTTTGAAAGTGTCCCCAAGTGCAGTTGCAAAAACCATCAAGCGCTACAAAGAAACTGGCACACATGAGGACCGCCCCAGGAAAGGAAGATCAAGATTCACCTCTGCTGCAGAGGATAAGTTCATCCAAGTCACCAGCCTCAGAAATCCTAGGTTAACAGCAGCTCAGATTAGAGACCAGGTCAATGCCACACAGAGTTCTAGCAGCAGACACATCTAAACAACAACTATTAAGAGGAGACTTTGTGCAGCAGGTCTTCATGGTAAATTAGCTGCTAAGAAACCACTGCTAAGGACAGGCAACAAGCCGAAGAGACTTGTTTGGGCTAAAGAACACAAGGAATGGACATTAGACCAGTGGAAATCTGTGCTTTGGTCTGATGAATCCAAATTTGAGATCTTTGGTTCCAACCACCATGTCTTTGTGCGATGCTACAAAGGTGAACGGATGGACTCTACATGCCTTGTTCCCACCGTGAAGCATGGAGGAGGAGGTATGATGGTGATGGGGTGCTACGCCAGATGACCTGGCCTCTATAGTCACCAGACCTGAACCCAATAGAGATGGTTTGAGGTGAGCTGGACCGCAGAGTGAAGGCACAGGGCCAACAAGTGCGAAGCATCTCTGAGAACTCCTTCAAGACTGTTGGAAGACCATTTCCAGTGGTCTTCCAACAGGTTTTGCTAACATGAGTGTCTATGTAAACCGGATCCGGTAACGCAAGACACATATGAATGCCTGCATTACCGGATGGTCTACTGCATCTTGTACCGGATGCCACATTAATGGCACATCCGTTACCGCATGTGTTTTTAGGGACACTTTTTACAGTGGAAAATTTGTATGAAATCACAGGGTAATACCGGATCCGGTAATGGATGCGGTTACCGTATTGTGCCTTCCAAATGTGACCCCAACCTAAATCACACCAAGAAAGTTTTTTTTCCTATTTAAACCATAAGAAATGAGCTCTGTAATGAGCACATCTATCGTTTAAACAAATACATACAGTAGAGGCCAACTAAAAAAAGACATATATCATAAAAACACACCACTTTTACTGCTGCATTTGCAACAATTACTCTTTTCTTTTTGTTAATTTGGCCTTTCAAGTGTTGCACCACCCTTCGTGAATGTGAATATGGAGCAAATAGAAACAGAGGTGCTAAATGAAGTAAATAAACAACAATCAATCAAGTAACAACATACATCGCCCTGTAATGAAGTGCAAGGAAACTTCTCCCATGGCTGAGAAGACAAAGGTTGACCTACATTAATCATTATTTCAGGACTGTACTTTTGCCTTCTTCATCTCGATACATTTGTTGATGATACACGGTAGAAACCTACCCGGGTCTGTCACAACATTTTTAGAATGCGCTCTGTTTAAAGAAGAAAAAAACCCCGAGGTATTAAAAGTGCACTAATCTTTACAAAGGTTAATTTATTCATAGAGATCTTGACAGAGATGTATAGCCAAGCTAAAGACTCTGGCAACTTTTCCCGCGGGAGGGGGACGTGCTAGTGTGGAGAATATATTCCAGATTGAATGAAAATTGGTAATGGAAGATAAAAATGCATTTATTTGTGCAACTAGCGGGTCCATGTGTCCATTTAATGGTTGACCTTTCATTTTGTAACCGAATGTGTTCAATAATGGTGAATAGTCATTTTTACCCTTCCCTCATCCCACATACACCTCCGATTCTAAAAATTGACCCAACAGAGAAACACAAAAAAACGAACCTTTTTTTAGATCCCTTCGTTAGTAAACATTATTTTTAACACCTTGGAGTTAAATTCCACACTGATTACCATAATAAGTTACATTTACAAATGCTGGAGTGTTTGGTCGCACGCTGGCAGCACAGATGTATGCCACACAAAAGGGTATTATTCTATATACATAGGGGCACACATTTCTAAATAATGGTGTTTGTATGGTACAATAAATCTCACAAAGCTGTTTTCACTCGTCTCAAAATGAGTCAACACCAAGTGTAACAATGTAATTAATCTGATTTATTCTAAATAGGAAATGCACTTTTCACCTTCTCGAAATAAAAGTTATTGACAGCAATATTACTGTTTTACTATTCTGTGTTTAGAAGTGTTTTACATTTTTATAGGAATGTATACATTTTTAGGAGTTTGAGCTATTTTGATAGTAATGAGGGCAATACCAGACTCCCTTCATATGTCATCATTAAAGGGGTTCCTCAGTCAGAAGATATTGACAATCCATCCTTCGGATAGGTAATCAATATCGGTTCAGTGGGTGTCTGACAACCCAACTAATCAGTTTTTATAAGCTCCGGCGGTGGAAGGATGTAAATACAATGAATGAAGTTGCAGTACCCAGCAGCAGCCGCTTTATGGTGAATTGAGCTGGGCATTGCAGCCAACACCTGATTCATGGCGTTGGCGGGTATCATACACCACTGATTTGATATTGATGATGACCTTCCCAAAGGATAGACTATCAATATATTCTGACCCGAAAGCCTCTAGTCTCCTTTCCCTGTTTTAATAACAACTTTCTTTTTTTATTCTTTATAATGTCTAGACCAGTAGCTTAGTGGTTATTGTCTTTCCCTGGTTATCTAGTGATATATTTTATATTTTTATGTTGACTCAATACTCACTGTAGTTCCAATGAATAAATATCCATCCATATTAAATTGGCACCTTGTTGTCTGTTCTAATTGATCCCATGGTTAAGTTTATTTCCTTGTTGAGTCAGTAGTTTAAATATTCCTGTTGATCTAGTGGTTATTATACATCCCTTGTGACTCAGTGGTTTAAGAAAGCCATATACTTTCGATAACTGGACCACTGATTGACAGACTACAATCTCAGCATACACTCCCATACACAGGAGCACTTGCTTAGCCAAGCACTCCTGTGTTCTCAGTGAGGAAGCTGCTGGATGTCATAGCGGTCTGCAGCTTTTCTTGAGAAGAACATTGCAATCGGCAGTTTGAAATCAGACACGTGCGATAAACATCAACCCCGGCCATCAGTTGACCGGCGTCCCCATACACATTAGATGACTGTCAGATGAACTGTACTCTGGACACTTTATTGAAGGACATCCATCTTAGAATAGTCTCCTATACACAGGAGAGCTTGGCTAGACATGCGCTCCTGTGTTCTCAGTGAGGTGAGCTGTTGGGATGACCCAGCGACTTGCAGCTTCTCTTGAGGCGAACAATGCAATCAGCAGTTCAAAAGCAGATATGTGCGAATGACACCAACCCCAATAATCATTTCACCGGTGCCCCATACACATTAAACTGCTGGCCAAATCAATCATAATAGCTAGGTTCAACAGACATTAGTCCAATGTGCATGGGGACCTTTGGTTTCCATCTTTAATAACACAGTCATAGTTGTGGAGTATCGCTTCTAATTTTTCAGTGTTCTATTTTTCTTTGTCTGATAATCATTTGTGATCTAATGGTTTAACATCTCTGGTGATTCACTGATTTACTGTCCATCCCAAGTAATCCAATGGTATAGTGATATTTTCTAATCAGTGTTCTTCTATGACTAAGTAGTGTAATAAGAGATGATTGACATGAATGTGTAGCCCTGGTCCTCAGTGGTTGGTTTTCTTCTTTGATGATTTAGCCACATTATACATTAGTGTAGTATTTCTTCTTGTAGGCTTTTTTCACCTGGCTAAGGTGGCTCTAAGGTTCAGTTTCCAACCTTAATGATTTAGGGGCTTACCATCTACTAGTAGAGATTATGTGATTTATCATCCATTCCTAGTGATCCAGCGATGTGTAAAGGTTAAGCTTCCATCAATAAATAGCAAAGCATCTTTGCCCAGGGAGTTAATAATTTATTGCTTTACCCAACTTCATAGATAGACTTCTATCTGTAACATTGGCATCTCTGCTCTGCTTCACTTCCTGCATCTGGCAGAGATGCCTGCTGGGGTACTCACTGCCGCTGCCATCCACGTGTTTCCTCCAGCTCCTGCCCTTATTCCCCTGTGGCTCCCAGACCCCAGGGTCTGCACTCCTCACATAGGTCTCCTGGCCCTTGCTTAGGGCACATTGCCGAGAACACCCACTTCTTAAAGGGGCAGTGCGCATACTCTGTAAGTGTCCCAACATATGGATGGGAGGTGACCAGCTATTTAAGGCACCGTCCCCTGCATGGAGGTGCCTGAAAAATTACAGTATCTAGTGTGTCTTGAACCTGCTAGTTTGTAGTAAGGTCGCTGTGACCCTGTATTTGTCTGGACCTAAAGCTGACCTGCATGAACTTGAACCTGTCCAAAATGAAGCCGACCTGTCCTGCCTGAATCCAAATCTGTCATCTCTGAACCTGAACCTGTCCTGACTATACCAGCCATCATGTCTCCACTTGAACCAGAACCTGTCCTGTCTGTACCAGTCATCCTGTCTGCTCCAGAACCTCAACAAGAATCTGTTCTGTTTGCATCAGCTGTTCCATCTGAATCAGTATAATTTCCACTCTGCCTGTAATCCTGAATTTGTCCTGCCTTATACTCTGTGTTCGTACATGTGTTCCTGACGCGTAGTGTCAGCTACTGTAGTTCAGCGTCTGCCTTAAGTGGTACCTGTTGGCAGCAGATCATTCAGGATACTCTCAAGCGTGCTGACAACACAACAGAGCTTTACTTAGAAATAAACAGGTACAGATATGATAGGCTTTGTGGGATCAGGAATATACATATCTTAAGTGTCTTTGGGCAGCATCAGCAGGCTGCTTCTCCTCTTAAGCACAGGCACAGGAAACTGGGTACGGTCACATGGTCTTTCCTGCTTCTGGGAGTGTTGTTTTTTTTTTATCTAACTTTATAGACAATGCACAAACCTAGCAATAGAACACCTACATATACAGGAATAGAGTTGTTGCACTAAACATATTCTAACATCCCCACTCAACAACTACTTATTCCCATTGCGGTTCTGAAGTCCTCAAACGTGGCTCTTGGCAATGGTTTTGTCATACCGTCAGCTAACATCTTGTCAGATTTGCATTTAAACAAACTCTAATACACAACGTTCCACTAAGTCACATAAGTGGTGATGTTTAATGTCAATGTGCTTAGTCCTTGCACTAATCTTCTCACTGCTGGCAAGTTTAATACATCCTTGGTTGTCCTCATATACAGAAGTGCCCCAACTGCTTGTTTGTAATTTTCATTGCTGGAGTTTTGATGGACCTTTGGCTTCTCAGAGCTCTCTTTCCATGTGGTAACTCTGTAAGCTCCCATGTCTGGAGTTGGTGAAGGGATCCCATCTCTTCATTAGCCTCATTCATCCACTTCTGCTTCTCGTGGACAGGCAGTTTTTGTATCTCTTGCCCTGACTGTGGCTCTGGTTCAGGAAGTGTTCTGACCATATAAGAATAGTGTCTAGCAGGGGTACCTTTGTTTGGTCTTTCTGATCTAACTGGAGGTTGACTTGGTTCCTCTGATTCTTCCTTGCTGGCTTCAGAGGTTATTCAGACTTCAGTGTTTTCCTTTTCAGTGTCTGGGTTTGGTGATTGAAATTCTTCTTCTTGTTTCTTGGCTTAAATGACTGGTGTAATTTCATGCAATTTGAGCGAAACAGAATTGTCATCAATCACTACGTCCCTGCTGATTGTTACTGTGTTGGTCTCTGGATGTAGGATTCTGTATCCCTTTTGAGTTTCACTATAGCCCACCAGGACTCCTTGCTTTGCATGTGATTCCCACTTGAAAGTTTTTCTTTGGGAACGTACACAAACATTTTGCTTCCAAATATCCGGAGGTGCTTCAGGTTAGGCTTCTTGCAGTTCCATAGCTCAGATGGAGTTTTATTTGTGGCTTTACCTGGCAGTCTGTTTTGAAAATAGCAAGGTGTCATGATAACTTCTCCCCAATACATTTTAGGTAGATTCACATCAAACAACATACTTCCTTTCCATCTTTGCAACAGAAGTGTTGGAAGTTTCAATTTCTCTCTGCAATGGACATTCTTCCAAATTTGTTAAACACTACAGCAAGATATTAATCAAGTTTCTGTTGAACGTCATCCTTAGTCTAGAGTCAAACTTGTGTCAGCCCTTGTGGCTGACGCAAGGGCTAAAAACTTAAAATTTTTGCTGCAGCATTAATGCTATGCGCTGCCAGGCAACGCAGCCCCATAGAAACCCGCTGTTTACCCTAGCAGTGGCTTCACACAAAGCAGCAGGAAGTGTGCTTTTCAACAACGCTCAGGAAATGTTGCCTTCAATGTTTTCCTGTGTGCTGTCCAAAAGCGCACTTCCTGATGCTTTTGTGGCACCCTGTCATTACAGGTAGCCACAAGACCACCTAAGGCATGGATGGATTTCCACAACAGGTAACCCACATACACACATCTTCCACCCCAGTAGGGAGTGCTCCACTTGCTGCCTTTAGGCAAGATCCCTTATAAATACTGGTGCTCTGAGCGGAGATAGCTAGAGTGTGAAGTTGGTAGGAGAACTGTGAAGACATCATGGTGTGTGAGAGCCATGCTAGGCCCAAGCCAGTTGACCAGCCTAGCCAGTGTAAGGGCCTGCAAGTGAGGTCGAAAGGCAAGGCTTAAGAAGTAGAGAAGCAGACTGGGGGTAGAGGAGCCATACCGGTTCACCCCAGGAAGCAACCTGGACACCGGAGTCCGAGTCTGCAGGACAGCATCAAACCCAGCAGAAACACCGTAAACTGAGGAGACTCCAGTCCACTGGATGCCTGTTACACAACCAATAGCGGAACCAGGGAATGCAGGAGAAGTTATAGCGGTAGCCCACACAGAGGTTCTCGACACTACAGAACAGGTGAGAGAAAGACACAGGAGGTCAGGCTTAGTTTTACGCGGGTCAGAGACGTCAACGAGGGAAAAGTGATGAGGTGGCCTTATCCATCACTCACTGTAGAAATCCCGAAGTGTCATCCCGACCACCTGGAGTGTACCCTGCACTGTGCCTGCAATACCATCAGTAAAGGTACAGAAATGATCCACAGTGTGTGTGTCAGTTTGTCCATCCCTGAACCCATCCGGCCTAAAGACTGTCACAGCTGTCCGGCTGCCTAATCACCTCCCTGTGCAAATCCATGTTGCCTCATCACTGCCCTGGGGACCCCACTCCACCTGTGGGGAGCTGTACCACCCAAGCTGCCCGTCCATCATCCCCAGAGGTCTGAAGCAGCGCTGGTTCCTTCACCATAATCCACAGGTGGCGTCATGAGACTTTATTATTTCTTTTATTATTTTTCCCTTTTTTCAAGTGACCCCAGGACACGGGTCCGTGCAGGCCACCAGTGACATCCCCCTAATGGTACCATCACAAGCCGAAATCTCGCCTGGCGATATGAGGCGATCTAACGTGCGCGTGCACGTTTTTCATGGTCGCCTCAGATCACCGATGGTGGCATCTCACGCCGCAATTTCACCCTGAAGCTAAGGCAATGTGTCGCTCCAGAAATCGCTTCCCCTATAGCGGAACCAATCTTGCCTAATTCCATCACCGCTTCACACGCCGCAATCTCAAAGGCAATGTGGGCGTACATGTTCAGCACGCTGAGGAGATAGGTGTGCCACAGTGGTGTATTTCGCGCCCCATACACGCTCATTGGACAACGCAACAGTGTTACGATTGGTCAGCCTGCTCTGGGAGGCTGGCTAATACATGACGCCATTGTCTATCGGAGTTTGCACTTAATTTGCGGACAGTTGTGTAGCTGAAGATGTGTGTGGTGCTGAACAGACAGCTCTTCAAATATGGCACGGTGTCAACTGACAGCCAATGGGAACACAGTAGCCCACACCAATCATCTCAGATGGGGAGCTGACTTCAGCACGCTGAGGCACACCTATGGGAAATCATAGGCAACGCTCTTTCCATTATTATCGCCCTGCCACAACATGGATATATAGCTTTAACGATTGCGGCTGATTACTGTGCACTGTTCAAGAATCAGGTGACGGCCGAGGGGCGATTTATCGCTGTGAAATACCCAAATCACACGCCGCAACCGTGAGGCAATTTCACGGCGATTGCTCCGGGGTGACATATCGCCTTTATGATTTCCAGGCGCGATTGCGGCGTGTGACGGTACCTTTACAGTCAACGCCCAGATACCGAGTTCCCATAGGACAGGTCACTTTCTGTGGAGCCGCTGCTAAGGTAAACAGCGTTTCTATGGGGCTGCGTTGCCTGGCAGCGCATAGCGTTAACGCTATGAGTGGCAGAGAAAATGTCTACGTGTTTACTGCTTGCGTCAGCTGCAAGGGCTGACACAATTGTGATCCTAGCCTTACTGTGAAGCAGGTAGGTGACTGTATATCTGGAGTAGTCATCAATAAATGTGAGAAAATATCTCTTCTTGCTTGGAGTTTGAACACTCATTGGATCGCAAACATCTGTGTGTATCAAATCCAGTGCCTGTGCAGATCTAGTGTTGCTTACTTTAGGAAAGGATTTTCTGGACATTTTTTCTTTAAGAAAGCTAGTGCACTTCATTATTTGACTACATTGCTTGATTTCCACACCATTTGCAAGGTGACCTAGCTCCCTTACTGCTTCTGGGTCTCTGTATCAAAGACGTCTGTGCCATACATGGATACAGTTCTTATGCAGATCTTGTCTAGCACTGTACACTCTTTCTTTGGATTTTAGCTGTTAAAATTCATTTTAGATTTTTCCTTCTGCAAGAGTGTGACCCTTCTTTGATATAATGCAGCTGTTGTTTTTAAAAGTAACTACATTACCTTTTTGCGTAAGCTTAGTTATTGAGAGAGGATTGCTTTCAAGACTGGGAACATAGAGAATATCTTTTAATGGGATCTTTCTGCTTTGTGCTGAGGAAACTGGACAGTGGAGGTAGCCATCTCCTACTCCTTCTGAAGTCATATATTGACCATTAGGTAAGATGACCTTTTCTGACTTGCTTTCATCAAGGTCAGTGAAGAAATCATTGTTATTCGTCATATGGCTGCTAGCAGCACCAGAGTCTATACACCATATATGCTTTGCAGATGAGCCTGTATTGGTATTAAATGCAGCTTCAACACATGCAGGCTTTTCCTTTACAGCTGTTTTCACATTTTGATGACTATTCTGCGTTTTAAGCTGACTTATTCTTGCCTTCCAAATTCTGCAGTTTGGGCTCCCAGGACACAGTACCTCGAGGTCCGCGCTGCCACTGGAACCGAGAGCAGTGGTGCCACTGTTCTGTCGACAGCGGCTGCAGCAGAACAGTGGCACCACTGCTCTCGGTTCCAGTGGCAGTGCGGACCTCGAGGTACTGTGTCCTGGGAGCTGATTAAACCACAGGGATCTGTGGAAAGTACGGTCCTGCACCAGCTACTTGTATTTGAGCGATCATTACCAGTTGTGGGTTTTCACAACTACATCAGGTGAGCAGCCTCTTTGTATAAATATTTATTGCCTTTTCTAAAGAAGGTATCACCCTATGTGCGCATTCTTGAATTTATAAATTCTGCAGTTTGCTTTAAGGTGGCCGGGCTTTTTACAGACAAAACATTCATGAGTTTCCCTTAGATTGCTTTTATTTTTAGGGAAGTCCTGTGTCTGTAATGCGGTTTCTGCTCTGGATTCATTACTGCTGCTTACATTATGCGTTCTTCACTTGAATTCATATTTAAGCTTGCCTTTGACATATTCTAGTGTGAGCTCATCATCTGGCCGTGCATCTAGTGCAGTGACAAGTGTGTCATAACTTTCTGGAAGACCACTTAATAGTAGTGCAGCAGCATGAAAATCTATAATTTCTTCTCCAATACCCCTGAAATGCTCCACAACCGCTAAGGTCTTTCTTATATAGCCCTACATATTCTGGCCATCACTTAGCTTAGACTGGTACAGCATTTTCATGAGATAAAGCTTATTGCTAAGATTTGATCTTTCATGCACTTTCTGTAATTCATCCCACATCTCTTTTGCAGTTGCACACTTGCATATATGCACAATCTGATCATCATCTACATCGAGGGAGATAGTGCTTTGTGCTTTCTGATCCTTCTCTACTCAATCATCTGGTAATGGATGCCGCACTTGTTCCTGCGTATATTTTCACCTACCTTGTCTTATGAGCAGCATCTTCACCTTGAATTTCCAGGATTGATAATTCTGATTGGTGAGACTTTGCACTGAGAACTTGCAGTGATCCCTGCTTGAGGACTTCTCTGTTGCTCTGCTGCTTTTGCTTTCGGCTTCTGTTGCTGTATTACTCTTCTGTGTCACTCTGTGCTCTGTGTCACTCCAGGGGTTCTGTGTCATGCTGGGACCATAACCTGTTGGCAGTGGATCATTCAGGATACTCTCAAGCGTGTTGACAACAGAACAGAGCTTTAATTAGCAATAAACAGGTACAGATATGATAGGTTTTGTGGAATCAGGAATATACATATCTTAAGTGTCTCTGTGCAGCATCAGCAGGCTGTGTTTTCTCTCATGCACATACCCAAGAAACTGGGTATATTCACATGGTCTTTCCTGTGTGTGAGCCTCTTGGAGTGTTTTTATTTTATCTAACTTTATAGACAATGCACAAAGCTAGTGTGACACCCCAGGGGTTAATGTTCCACAGTAACAACACCAAGGATTAATTCACCACACAACCCACAACACTACACTAGACCCTCAAGGCCAGAAGGGGGAGCTAAAGCTGCTTCCCGATATATTCTGGGTGGAGATGAAGTGGCCATTAGTGCAGTTCCTGAGGGAACTGAGAGAAAGGACCTAGGTGTAAAAGGGCTGCGTTAGGCTCACCCCACGGTCCACTGTCCAGTTCCAGGCCAGCCAGGTTCTGAGGAAGAGGAGAAGCAGAGGTACACACCTGGGACACAGAGTTACCCTAAACTCACCCCGGAGAAGTGCAAAGACCTGATACCGGATCCGCAATTGTGCCTCAAACAAGCAGCACAGAAAACACCGGATAAGTGAATATTATATATCCTCACTGTACCACAGTCTGAAACACACAGATAAGACTCAAGTTGCCTAGCAAGTTTGGTACCAGTGAGGAGAGACAGGGCCGGCTGCCAGCTAAAGCGGCAGCAGGGCCACACACACAGTGCAGGAGTAGGAAGCCAAGGACCCGGCCAGAGTTGAAGCAACTCGGCCCCGGTACAGACTCCGTGGACAAAATCTACTGAATACCATCTGCAGTAAACACTTGGAAAACTACAAAACCATGAGTCTGTGTAATCCTTGCGCTCGAGCCCTACTCTCCATCATAGACTGTTATCATCTCTACCACTACCCCTACCCTGTATCATCCATAGACTATCATCACCACTGCCCCAGGGAACCAGGCTCTGCCCGTGGAGAGCCGTTATATCACCGGCTGCCAAACATCATCCCGGAGGTTCTGCAGCAGCGGTGGTCACCCTGACCACATACCACAGGTGGCGTCACGACTATATCCCCTGTAAATAACCCCCAAACCCAATACTTGTGGGCCCGGGACACGATCAGGACCAAGACCGAAGTGATTCCCCGGCATACCCCGGTCCGGTACCGAGTACCCCGTCCCAATGGGCTCCACAACTAGCAATAGACACTTACATATACAGAAATGGAGTTGTTGCACTAAACATATTCCAACAGTACCTGGTGTATAAGTCTAACCTCATCATCAGAGGCTCTGGTTAATACCCAGTAGGTGCTTAGTTATGCCCCTCCAGGGAAAGTCTGGCCCATGGTGCAGTGGATCTACACTCAAGCGGGTTAAACTATCACTGGAGATGCAATGATTTATTGTCCACCCACAGTGATCCTGTCTTTGAATGTTTATTCCTTATGATCAATGAATAAGTGTAAATTCTGCTCATGTTGTCAATCTAAAGTGTACATATATGAAAATCTGGCACTGCTCAGTTTTTGGGTACACTATTTAAATGTCAACATCTTAAAAAGTCTTAAGAGTTAAAAATGTATTCTAAATTTAGGAATTTACCTATAACCACAGGATAGGGGATGACTTCCAGATCACTGGGGGTTCGACTGTGTGGACCTGGACGTCCACCAATCCTGAGAACTAGGCCACAGAGCCCAGTCTGAATCAAGTGATGGTCAATCATGTGTACTCTTGCTCCATTCATTCTCTGTGGGAGCACCCTATAACACTTAGATATCTCCAACAGTTCAATTTAAAATAAATGGAGTAGCATTGATTCAGTTACAAGAGTTCTTGGGGTTGTTGATTCCCAAGGAATTGGGAAGTTTTTCTGTGGTGCCCCTGCAGCCAGACTGCTACAAATGGGGCTACATGTATTTATACGTGTGATATCATGCCTGGAGGTAAGAGGAGGATACTTTGCTGAGACCCCCACATACCCCCAACATATCTGAATTTCATGCCAGGAAATTGCTGGGCGTAAGAGACACACCTTTTAGGGCAGTACCCAATTTCTGGCTGGAGGGAGGAGGTAGGTTATGGGTGGGTGGCAAAGAGGAAAGCTCTAGTCGAGTCTAGGCAACTTGAGAGATAGCATGAACCATGGAATTAAATGCTAGGCGGAGGGCCTGGAGAGCCAAATTTGCTGCCAGCTGCTGAAGCTGGGCAGAAGGATTAGCTGAAGAAGGGGTACAAGCCCCAACTCGACCAGGAATACTTCAGGATCGGTCATGAAACTGTAGGTCACTGGGCTTCAAATACAGTCACTCACCTTGTGGACCTTCTCGAGGCTCAAGGGACTATATAGGGTCAGAGGACAAAGGGTTTTTGGTCACAGGACCCACAGCTACCTGCCTGGCAGGAAATGGCAACCACGGATACTTAGGAGAAAAGAGGTAGCAAGTGTAAGAACGGGAAAAGCAGCTGGAAGGCCATATACCCTTTACTGCAGCAAGGAGGACTCCAATTATTTTGGGGCTTGCCAGACTGTAATCCTGGTAAATATCCTACCCCAGCTTGGTTGTAATCCTAAACTACAAGTAAAGGATAAGAACCAAAAGACTGTGCGTCGTTTGATCCTCCTGCGTCCTCCTGTACCAATACCCTCATCCTTCTCCTCTGCACCATCCTCCTCCTTATCCATCCCTCTACACCTTCCAAGGGACACCTGGCCTGACTAAAGAGGGCCTACCACCTGGCTGCCCTACCATCTACCCTTGGAAGCCTCTACAGCAGCCCCTGACCACCTATGGTCAGAACTCCAGTTGGCGTCGCAAACTATTATTCCCCTGTAAATATCCCCTTGACATATCTAGCCAGGAAACACAACCTCTGGAGACCACCTCTGTGAGGTCCAAATCCGGTTAATCCCCAGATGGTTGATGAGTTCCCCGACTCTTACGGTCTCAACATTTCTTTATCTGAAAGATAGGAGATAATTTCCAAACTAAAGGATACCCTTTTAGTTTGCACACAGTGCTTGATCTAAATCGACACTATAGGGATGCCATTTATTTAATAGAAGCTCTTTCTGTATGGTGGCAGACTAACTTTAAGAAAATGTGAATTTCACATTAATATATATGCCAAATCAATTGGCTTTTATGCAGGAGGGAGGCAAAAATCATAAGCCCTTTCAAAGTGCTCGGACTTTTAAGTCACCATCAGAAATTAATATCTATTCATGGGAAATGGATATTAATTTTGCAATATAGCAGCAAAGCTCGGTCAATAAATGAGTGAGTGACAGCATGCCTGCTGATACACTAAATAACAAAGAAATACACTCACGGTATCCTGTACTTTTAAACACTGCCATCATTATTGGTTTAAATGCCTCATGTCATCTCACATTTTTGCATTCACAAATAACCAGTGTGCAGGTCTGGAAATAGAAATGATGTAAGGGGCTCTGGTTAAGGAACTTTTACAACATACTGTGTATCAATAAAGGAATAAGCTGGTGGTCCTAAGACAACTTAAAACTAGTTGTGAATTCTGAATCTGACAGATGTGACACTCCACAGGGCGCGGAGCCTTAATGGAGACTTTGTGAGAATTTCTGATGTGCTGTGGAATTCTACAATTGGTAACCTGCGGTATGACAAGTTGGACAGGCTTGATGGATACAGAAAGAACATTTTTTATTTCTACCAATAGTGAGAGTTAATTTATACAAATTTATAATCTTGGTACTGTAACGGGATGGAGGCTCCATAATTACATTACTTGTCATTTGCAAAATGTCTGGACACAGTGTTCACAAAAAAATCCCTAACATTTTAACTGGGAAATAAATTGGAATGTTCTGCATTTAACCACTAGAGGCAGTGTGCCGATAAGTCGAAAAAAAACATGGCTTTGTGGCCTAGTTTATAATGCTCCATAGAAAATGACAACTAAGGCCGGCTTCACACCACGATTTTCGGGATCCGGGGCTGTCCGGTGTGAACCAGACAGCCCTGGACCTGATTTTGTACTAATGTATGCCTATGGTGCCGGATGGGGCCGGATGGCAGTGATTTGCCATCCCGTTTTGTCCCTGTCTGGCAGCATCAGGCTGCATTTGATTTTTGTCCCGGACACAAAATCACTGCTTGCAGGATTTTTGTGTCCAGGACAAAAATCTGACAAAATCTGATCCTGCCAGATCCTCTCTGATCCGGTGTGATCTGGCGTCCCCTAACATGGGAGTCAATGGGCGCTGGATCACACTGTATCAGACAGAAAATCGTTTCGGTTCCCGGACGCCGGGTGCTAAATGAGTAGCAGCTCTGAAATTCAAGACTCGCTTGTTCAGCACCTGGACAGCACAGCTAAAAGAGCTGCTGGCTGAAATTTCAGCACATGGAGAGCTCCAGGGCTGAAATTTCAGCACTTGGACAGCGACAACCATGCGCACTAATGATTCCGGCAGCAACCAGGATCGGAGGGCAAATAGGTTCTGTTTTGTCTGGGGCTCTCAAGCCTATACAGCTTGGAGTAGGACAACATGTATAAAAATGATCATGTGATCAAAATACTCATTTCCCTAATAATTCTGCACACAGTGTAGACATATGAAGGCTTATTTAGTGCGGGACGAGTTGTACTTTTGAATGGAATCAAGTGTGGTGAAATTGCAAAAAAGTGCAAATAGAATTGTTTTGTTTTTTTTATCCAGAGTGCTCACTATATGGTACATGGATATGTCAGTATGATGCCTTGGGTTGGTACAGGTTCGTAGATACCAAACATGTATACTTTTACTGCTATGTAAGTGGTGAAAAAATATTCAGAAGTTTGAAAAAAAAAGAATTCTGCTTTTGACGCTGTTTTTCATGACCCGTAATGTTCTAATTTTTTGGGATCTGGGGCTGTGTGATGGCTTATCGTTTGCGTCTTGAGCTGACACTTCTAATGATATTATTTTTGAGTCGAGTTGCTGTTTTGATCCCCTGTCATTACATTTTATTGCAGTATTGCACTAACCAAAAACACGTAATTTTAGCATTTTAACCTTTTCCCATTTCGCAGTTCACTGATCTGATTATTAATTCTATATTTTGATAGATCGGGCATTTCTGAATGTGGTGATACCAAATATGTGTATTTTTTAAATTGTTTAATTTTCAATGGGGTACAAGGTGGGTGGTTTCAACTTTTATTTATTTTTTTTTCTTCATATTTTTAAAAACTTTTTTTTCATTTTTAGTTTATTTTACACTTCCCCTCAGGGCGCCTAAGCCCTGCAGTGTGTGATCGCTTGTGCAGTGCAGAGCCATGGTGATCACTTTCTGTGCTCAGCAGGCATCCAAAGAAAGTGGAGTCATGACAGCATCTGAGGTCCTCACTGGACCCCTGGCTGTCATAGCAAATCAGAGGCCCTGTAATTGTGTCATGGAGTCACCAATGGAGGTGGGGAGTAGCACAATCCCTGCTGTGGCGCTTTAGATCATGCTGTCAGTGTCTAAGGGGATAATAGCAGTGGGTGGATCACTGATCTGCTCGCATCTGTTAGCTTCACATGCCAGCTGATCAGATCAGCTGACAAGTGCAGGGAATGATGCCACCTCAGTGTATGAGCTCGATTCAAATGAACTTTTGAAACCAAGGACGTACCACTATGTCCTTGGTCATGAAGGTGTTAATGTCTATATAAAGGATTCAATATTTTCCATATTTATTTAAAGGGAACCTGTCAATGCCCCCAGGTCCTATTAAACTAAAAGTGACACCTTCAGCAGCACCTATGTTGTATTTTGTGAAGGTGGATATAATCCCTTTACACTGCCCCTTGGACACCAAAATAAAGACTTTATACCAAATTACTTTAGGTCTGGGAGGTATACTCACCTTCCTGGACCTGAACTCCTCTCTGGTGTTGCTCCTCCTCCTCTTTCCTCCTGGACCCTCCTCTTATTTCTTCCTAGTGACGTTTCGGTGCCTGCAAAGATCCCTCATTTCTCGGGCATGCTCTGTGAGCTCTCCGAATCTCTGTGAGATTTCCAAACATTGTGCCTGCATATAACGCAGGCACCAGATCCCGCCCTGTGTTGCCTTATGCTGTATGCAGACTGCGGGGCTGGGAATCTGGTGAGCAGGCAACAGCATGACTGCACTTGTTTTCTCCTCCTCTTTCCTCCCTACTACCCACCAAAACAGGTTGGCATCATTAGGTACCTCCGAGGTACCGAGGGGGAAGAAAGAAGGGGCGCAGTATGCTGTTTGTGCAGATGCCAGATTCCCAGCCCCACAGTCTGCATACAGCATAAGACAACACAGGGTGGGATTTGGTGCCTGCGTTATATGCATGCACAATGTTTGGAAACCATATGACCTCAGGTCTTAGGCAGAGCAGAGCTCAAATTTGCACAGAAAAGGTGTGCCAAAATCTCATAAAAAGCAGCAGCAAAAACATGTTTTTGACACTGCGCTTTTTTAAACTTCTGCAACAAATTCTTAACGTCTGCACATACCCTTGTGGCTGCAGGTTCTCTGTTCAGAAACCTCCTCTGGTCATAAAAACATGCATTTGCTGGTAATTCAGTGAGAAATAAACATTGGGTGGGGAGAGGAGGGGAATGTAGCTGCAGATTTTCTATGTTGACAAGATTGCAGCCTATCAGTGGGTGCATAGCATAGAGGAGACATCTGATTGGCTCAAACATCTAAGCACAGCCATATGGCGTCTGTGAGCAGAAGGACAGGCTGTACCGAAGCGGTTCAGTAAATCTGTATCAATTTTAAATTGTAAGATTTCTTTGACATAATAGTGTTTTATTCTCCTATGCAAGTTTTACCCTATTTTTTTCAAATATCTGAATTTTTGTATTGCCAGTAGTGAGTGATCTAGGAGGTAGTGAGTCACGCAGGACTCTGGTCATGACTTTACATTGGGCAGATGTTAGCACTTGGGCCCCTTGTAAACAAGAGACAGAGATGGCTCAGATTGTGTTACCTTGGAAAAATATCTTAAAGTAAATAGAGCGATTTTTGGTATGCTTCAGGTGAATTAGCGTGATTGGAGCTGTCAGCTTAAAAAGTCAAAATAAACTTGGTTCTTTAGGGATTCCACATATTGTAAACTAAGTAAGACACAACGCAGGAGATCTGAGGCCTTCAGCCTGTAATAAAAAGAAATTATACCCAAGCAACAACACAATGAGGACATCATTTAGAATCATTTACGTTGAGCAGTCTTCTCATTTTATTACATTTTTATTTCCCATATAGTTTATCTGATGATAGCATATTTTACAAGATGTCCGATGCCGTACTACAATATTTTAAATTTAATTTTATGCCTTGTGTCAAGTGGCACATAAATATAGACCTTCCTTGCCATGGATAAAAGGCAAATCTTATCTCGCAAATGAGTGAAATATGTTTCCTTGATATGCAAGGTTTGTTGGATTCAGAATTTACTCCAGCACCCTTCAAGATGGTGAACTTGGCGCTTGTTATACATTAAAGGTGTTCTCTAGTACTAATTTCAATCCCTTTCATTTGTCCTAACTCTTTCTAATTACCGTATATACTCGCGTATAAGACGAGTTTTTCAGCCCAAAAATTGGGCTGAAAAGTCCCCCCCTCGGCTTATACGCGAGTCAATACGGCGCCCCCACCTCACTGGCGCCCCCACCTCACTTTCTGGGCCCCCCCGCATGCAGCGCTGCGCATATACATTACCTGTCTAGCAGCTGTCACCCTCCGATGGCGGATCGCGGCTCCGGGCTCCATCTTCCTCGCTGACTTCCTGCTTGTCAGGTGACCGGCCGGCGTCGCGATGACGTCATCGCTATGAGCCCCGGTCACAAGGCAGGAAGACAGCGAGGAAGATGGAGCCCGGAGCCGGGAGCCGCGATCCGCCATCGGAGGGTGACAGCTGCTAGACAGGTAATGTATATGCGCAGCGCTGCATGCGGGGGGGCCCAGAAAGTGAGGTGGGGGCGCCAAATTATGAGGGGGGCCCTGCTGGGGCCCTGTATACTACCACTGGGGCTATATACTACCACTGGGGCTGTATACTACTACTGGGGCTGTATGTGTACTACCACTGGGGCTATATACTACCACTGGGGCTGAATATACCACTGGGGCTGCTGTATACTACCACTGGGGCTGTATACTACCACTGGGGCTGTATACTACCACTGGGGCTGCTGTATACTACCACTGGGGCTGCTGTATACTACCACTGGGGCTGCTGTATACTACCACTGGGGCTGCTGTATACTACCACTGGGGCTGCTGTATACTACCACTGGGGCTGCTGTATACTACCACTGGGGCTGCTGTATACTACCACTGGGGCTGCTGTATACTACTACTAGGGCTGTATGTGTACTACTACTGGGGCTGTATGTGTACTACCACTGGGGCTGTATACTACCACTGAGGCTGTATACTACCACTGGGGCTGAATATACCACTGGGGCTGCTGTATACTACCACTGGGGCTGTATACTACTACTGGGGCTGTATGTATACTACCACTGGGGCTATATACTACCACTGGGGCTGTATATTACTACTGGGGCTGTATACTACCACTGGGGCTGAATATACCACTGGGGCTGCTGTATACTACCACTGGGGCTGTATACTACTACTGGGGCTGTATGTGTACTACCACTGGGGCTAAATACTACCACTGGGGCTGTATACTACCACTGGGGCTGAATATACCACTGGGGCTGCTGTATACTACCACTGGGGCTGTATACTACTACTGGGGCTGTATGTATACTACCACTGGGGCTGTATACTACTACTGGGGCTGTATGTGTACTACCACTGGGGCTATATACTACCACTGGGGCTGTATACTATCACTGGGGCTGAATATACCACTGGGGATGCTGTATACTACCACTGGGGCTGTATGTATACTACCACTGGGGCTATATACTACCACTGGGGCTGTATACTACCACTGGGGCTAAATATACCACTGGGGCTGCATACTACTACTGGGGCTGTATGTATACTACCACTGGGGCTATATACTACCACTGGGGCTGTATACTATTACTGGGGCTGTATGTATACTACCACTGGGGCTATATACTACCACTGGGGCTGCTGTATACTACCACTGGGGCTGTATATACTACTGGGGCTGCGTGTATACTACCACTGGGGCTGTATATACCACTGGGGCTGCTGTATACTACCACTGGGGCTGAATATACCACTGGGGCTGCTGTATACTACCACTGGGGCTGTATACTACCACTGGGGCTGTATATACTACTGGGGCTGCTAGTATACTACCACTGGGGCTGTATATACTACTGGGGCTGCGTGTATACTACCACTGGGGCTGCTGCTGTATACTACCACTGGGGCTGCTGCTGTATATACCACTGGGGCTGCTGCTGTAACACTGCTGGGGCCTGTATATACCACTGGGGAGGCTGCTGTATACCACACTGCTGGGGGCTGTATACCTGTGCTGGGGTCCACCCTCGGCTTATACACGAGTCAATAAATTTTCCCAGGTTTTGGGGGCAAAAGTAGGGGGGTCGGCTTATACACGGGTCGGCTTATAGACGAGTATATACGGTAACACTTTCCTAACCTACTTTTACTGCCTACCCTGCTCCTCTAAGCTGATCTCTCTGCAGCTCCTAGATGTTTCTGTTGTGATTCTTGCTATGTTACTTCTGATCTGAGGATCAGAATTGGACAAACTGAGTAGGTCACGTCACTGGAGGGGGTAGGGCTGTCTGTGAGTGACAGCAGTCTGGAAATGCATGTTCAGCTCACACTCTCCTCTCAGCCTGGAGCTTGGTTGGCATTGTGTTGCTTTTGTGGTGCCCCTGAGAGTCCAGTTCTCACAGAGGTACTGCACCTCAGCCAGAGCAGAAGCAGCCCAGCCCCCACCAGTGATATGCCCAGACTGCTGTCACTCAGAGAGGCAGCACCATCCCCACCAGTGATGTGCGCAGACTGCTGTCACTCACACAGAGGCAGCCCCATCCCCTCCAGTGATGTGCGCAGACTGCTGTCACTCACAAAGAGGCAGCCCCACCCCCACCAGTGATGTGCCCAGACTGGTGTCGCTCACAGAAAGGCAACCCCACACACTACAGTGATGTGCCCATACTGCTGTCACTCACAGAGAGGCAGCCCCACCCCCACCAATGATGTGCCCAGACTGCTGTCACTCACAAAGAGGCAGCCCCACCCACTCCAGTGATGTGCCTAGACTGGTGTCAAATATACAATAGTTGCACTCGACATAGACTTATTTCACAATAGAGAAAACTAAAAAATGAAAAAGTAGAGATACTTGGTATTATGGAAATGGCCAAATCGATAATTCACCCAGTTGCCACGTTGCGGCGATCTCTGTTAACTGGGTCCTAACACTGATGAAACTGCCTGATGTCTGTCTGGGCTTTTCCTCATCGGCTGATACCAGAGAGCAAGGGATTTGCAGTCTTATAACTAAAGACAGGTGCTTTGAATATATAATTGGTGCCTTGGGAAAAGAGGTTAACCCCTTAGGCGTGCTAGAGACTGATACCAGAGGGCAATAGCTCATCTCTCACAACTAGAGTGAGGAAGGTGCTAGCAAACGGGTGTTGAACCCACGTCATACACATACACATTATAATGCTGCACTCAGTCCTGTCTATGAAGGTGCTAACTAAACACAATTCTATTTCAAATATACAATAGTTGCACTCGACATAGACTTATTTCACAATAGAGAAAACTAAAAAATGAAAAAAGGCTGGTGTCATTCACAGAGAGGCAGCCCCACCCCCACCAATGATGTGCCCAGACTGCTGTCACTCACAGAGAGGCAGCCAGACCCCCACCAATGATGTGCCCAGATTGCTGTCACTCACAGAGAGGCAGCCCCGCCCCCACCAATGATGTGCCCAGACTGCTGTCACTCACAGAGAGGCAGCCCCACCCCCACCAATGATGTGCCCAGACTGGTGTCACTCACAGAGAGGCAGCCCCACCCACTCCAGTGATGTGCCTAGACTGCTGTCACTCACAAAGAGGCAGCCCCACCCCCACCAATGATGTGCCCAGACTTCTGTCACTCACAGAGAGGCAGCCCCACCCCCACCAATGAAGTGCCCATACTGCTGTCACTCACAGAGAGGCAGCCCCACCCACTCCAGTGATGTGCCTAGACTGGTGTCACTCACAGAAAGGCAGCCCCGCCCCCACCAGTGATGTGCGCAGACTTGTGTCACTCACAGAGAGGCAGCCCCACCCAATCCAGTGATGTGCCTAGACTGCTGTCACTCACAAAGAGGCAGCCACACCCCCACCAATGATGTGCCCATACTGATGTCACTCACAGAGAGGCAGCCCCACCCCCACCAATGATGTGCCCATACTGCTGTCACTCACAGAGAGGCAGCCCCACCCACTCCAGTGATGTGCCCAGACTGGTGTCATTCACAAAGAGGCAGCCCCACCCCCACCAATGATGTGCCCATACTGATGTCACTCACAGAGAGGCAGCCCCACCCCCTCCAGTGATGTGCCTAGACTGCTGTCACCCACAAAGAGGCAGCCCCATCCCCACCAATGATGTGCCCATACTGATGTCACTCACAGAGAGGCAGCCCCACACCCCACCAATGATGTGCCCATACTGCTGTCACTCACAGAGAGGCAGCCCCACCCACTCCAGTGATGTGCCCATAATGATGTCACTCACAGAAATTCAGCCCCACCCAATCTAGTGATGTGCCTAGACTGCTGTCACTCACAAAGAGGCAGCCACACCCCCACCAATGATGTGCCCATACTGATGTCACTCACAGAGAGGCAGCCCCACCCCCACCAATGATGTGCCCATACTGGTGTTACTCACAAACAGGCAGCCACACCCCCACCAATGATGTGCCCAGACTGGTGTCATTCACAGAGAGGCAGCCCCACCCCCACCAATGATGTGCCCATAATGATGTCACTCACAGAGAGGCAGCCCCACCCAATCCAGTGATGTGCCTAGACTGCTGTCACTCACAAAGAGGCAGCCACACCCCCACCAATGATGTGCCCATACTAATGTCACTCACAGAGAGGCAGCCCCACCCCCACCAATGATGTGCCCATACTGATGTCACTCACAGAAAGGCAGCCCCACCCAATCCAGTGATGTGCCTAGACTGCTGTCACTCACAAAGAGGCAGCCACACCCCCACCAATGATGTGCCTAGACTGCTGTCACTCACAAAGAGGCAGCCCCACCCCCACCAATGATGTGCCCATACTGCTGTCACTCACAGAGAGGCAGCCCCACCCACTCCAGTGATGTGCCTAGACTGGTGTCATTCACAGAGAGGCAGCCCCACCCACTCCAGTGATGTGCCCAGACTGGTGTCATTCACAAAGAGGCAGCCCCACCCCCACCAGTGATGTGCCCATACTGATGTCACTCACAGAGAAGCAGCCCCACCCACTCCAGTGATGTGCCTAGACTGCTGTCACTCACAAAGAGGCAGCCCCACCCAATCCAGTGATGTGCCTAGACTGCTGTCACTCACAAAGAGGCAGCCACACCCCCACCAATGATGTGCCTTGACTGCTGTCACTCACAAAGAGGCAGCCACACCCCCACCAATGATGTGCCTAGACTGCTGTCACTCACAAAGAGGCAGCCCCACCCCCACCAATGATGTGCCCATACTGATGTCACTCACAGAGAGGCAGCCCCACCCCCACCAATGATGTGCCCATACTGCTGTCACTCACAGAGAGGCAGCCCCACCCAATCCAGTGATGTGCCTAGACTGGTTTCACTCACAGAGAGGCAGCCAACACCCCCACCAATGATGTGCCCATAATGATGTCACTCACAAAGAGGCAGCCCACCCCCACCAGTGATGTGACCAGACTGGTGTCACTCACAGAGAGGCAGCCCCACCCCCTCCAGTGATGTGCCTAGACTGCTGTCACTCACAGAGAGGCAGCCCCACCCACTCCAGTGATGTGCCTAGACTGCTGTCACTCACAGAGAGGCAGCCCCACCCACTCCAGTGATGTGCCTAGACTGGTGTCAATCACAGAGAGGCAGCCCCGCCCCCACCAGTGATGTGCGCAGACTTGTGTCACTCACAGAGAGGCAGCCCCACCCACTCCAGTGATGTGCCCAGACTGCTGTCATTCACAGAGAGGCAGCCCCACCCAATCTAGTGATGTGCCTAGACTGCTGTCACTCACAAAGAGGCAGCCACACCCCCACCAATGATGTGCCCATACTGATGTCACTCACAGAGAGGCAGCCCCACCAATGATGTGCCCATACTGATTTCACTCACAGAGAGGCAGCCCCACCCACTCCAGTGATGTGCCCAGACTGGTGTCATTCACAGAGAGACAGCCCCACCTTCACCAATGATGTGCCCAGACTGCTGTCACTCACAGAGAGGCAGCCCCACCCACTCCAGTGATGTGCCTAGACTGCTGTCACTCACAAAGAGGCAGCCCCACCCACTCCAGTGATGTGCCCAGACTTGTGTCACTCACAGAGAGGCAGCCCCACCCCCACCAATGATGTGCCCATACTGCTGTCACTCACAGAGAGGCAGCCCCACCCCCACCAATGATGTGCCCATACTGCTGTCACTCACAGGGAGGCAGCCCCACCCACTCCAGTGATGTGCCTAGACTGGTGTCACTCACAGAGAGGCAGCCCCGCCCCCACCAATGATGTGCCCAGACTGGTGTCACTCACAGAGAGGCAGCCCCGCCCCCACCAATGATGTGCCCAGACTGATGTCACTCACAGAGAGGCAGCCCCACCCAATCCAGTGATGTGCCCATACTGATGTCACTCACAGAGAGGTAGCCCTACCTCCACCAATGATGTGCCCATACTGATTTCACTCACAGAGAGGCAACCCCACCCACTCCAGTGATGTGCCTAGACTGCTGTCATTCACAGAGGGTCAGCCCCAGCTTCACCAATGATGTGCCCAGACTGCTGTCACTCACAAAGAGGCAGCCCCACCTCCACCAATGATGTGCCCATACTGATTTCACTCACAGAGAGCCAGCCCCATCCCCCACCAGTGATGTGCCTAGACTGCTGTCACTCACAAAGAGGCAGCCCCACCCCCACCAATGATGTGCCCATACTGATGTCACTCACACAGAGACAGCCCCACCCACTCCAGTGATGTGCCCATACTGCTGTCACTCCCACCAGTGATGTGACCAGACTGATGTCACTCACAGAGAGGCAGCCCCACCCCACCAATGATGTGCCCATACTGATGTCACTCACACAGAGGCAGCCCCACCCCACCAGTGATGTGCTCAGACTGCTGTCGCTCACAGAGAGGCAGCCCCACCCCCACCAATGATGTGCCCAGACTTGTGTCACTCACAGAGAGGCAGCCCCACCCCCACCAATGATGTGCCCATACTGATGTCACTCACAGAGAGGCAGCCCCACCCACTCCAGTAATGTGCCCATGCTGGCGTCACTCACAGAGAGGCAGCCCCACCCAATCCAGTGATGTGCCCAGACTTGTGTCACTCACAAAGAGGCAGCCCCACCAATGATGTGCCCAGACTGCTGTCACTCCCAGAGAGGCAGCCCCACCCCCACCAGTGATGTGCCCAGATTGCTGTCACTCACAAAGAGGCAGCCCCACCCCCACCAATGATGTGCCCAGACTTGTGTCACTCACAGAGAGGCAGCCCCACCCAATGTGATTCAAATTAGTCATGTGCTGGCTCCCATCTGAGCTCCCTCCTCAGCCCACTGCAGACAGTGAGGAGTTATCACCCTGCAACCTAATCACTCTGCTGCAGCCATGCTAGCAGTGAGGAGGAGCGTGGAAGGGAACCTGCTGCAATCAGCAGGGACAACAACTGAGAAGGACACGGCTCCAGGGGAGTGGAGGGAAGGTGAGCGTAAGCTTTTTTTTTACTATGTGCAGCATGATTGGGGATTAGGAGAGGCTGTCACTGGGCTGCTTGGAGGTTGTGCTGGGCTGTGGAGGCTGCTGCTGGGTTGTGGAGGCTGTGCTATGAAGGCTGCTGCTGAGGTATATGGAGGCTGAGCTATGGAAGCTGCTGCTGGGGTATATGGAGGCTGTGCTATGGAGGCTGCTGCTGGGTTATGGAGGCTGTGCTATGGAGGCTGCTGCTGAGGTATATGGAGGCTGAGCTATGGAGGCTGCTGCTGGGGTTTTGGGAGGCTGTGCTATGAAGGCTACTGCTGGGACAGAGGCTGCTGCTGGGTTATGGAGGCTTTGCTATGGAGGTTGCTGCTGGGTTATGGAGGCTGAGCTATGGGAGCTGCTGCTGGGCCATAGAGGCTGCTGTGTTATGGAGGCTGTGCTATGGAGGCTGCTGCTTGTCTATGGAGGCTGCTGCTGGACTATGGAGACTGAGCTGTGGAGGGTGCTGCTGGGCCATAGAGGTTGCTGCTGAGCTATGGAGGCTGTGCTATAGAGGCTGCTGCTGAGCTATGGAGGTTGCTGCTGGGCTATGGAGGTTAGGCTATGGAGGCTGCTGCTGGGCTATATGGAGGCTGTGCTTGGCTATAGAGGCTGTGCTATGGAGGCTATGGAGGCTGCTGCTGGGCTATATGGAGGCTGCTTCTAGGCTATGGATGTTGCTGCTGGGCTATAGAGGTTGCTGCTGGGCTATAGAGGCTATGCTACGGAGGCTGCTGCTGGGCTATATGGAGGCTACTGCTGGGATATATATACACAATATGGAGGCTGTGCTGTATATATTTTTTGGAGGTTGTGCTGTATATAGAATCTGGAGGCTGTGCTGGGCTATATATATTATTTGGAGGCTAAGCTGGGCTGTATATATTATTTGCAGACTGTGCTAGGCATATATATATATATATATATATATATATATATATATATATATATATATATATATATATATATATATATATATATATATATATATATATATATAATATGGAGGGTGTGCTGTGCTGTATATGTTATTTGGAGGCTGTGCTGTGATGTATATATAATATGGAGGCTGTGCTTTGCTGTATATATTATTTTGAGGCTGCTCGTATATATTATTTGGAGGCTGTGCTTTGCTGAATATATTATTTTGAGGCTGTCTGTATATATTATTTGGAGGCTGTATTGTGCTGTATATATAATATGGAGACTGCTGCTGTGCTGTATATAGTATTTGGAGGCTGTGCTGTATATATAATATGGAGGCTGTGCTTGGCTATATTTATTATTTGGATGCTGTGCTGGGCATTGGGCTGCATATATTGGAGGCTGCTGCTGGACTGCCACAGCATCCAAATAATATATACGGGCCAACACAGCCTCCAAATAATATATACAGCAGAGCCTCCAAATAACATATACAGCCCAGCCGCAGCCTCTATGCTATTTATACTGCTCCCCAGTCTCCATATTATATATAGAGCCTAGAATCCTCTATTATATATGCAGCCCTGCACAGCCTCAATATTATATATAGAGCACACCCAGGAGCCTCTATATTATATATACACAGCCCACAGCTTCTATATTATATTCATGAATCGTGGTGTGTTAAAGGGGCCCACTGAGATTGTTTTGTCCTGGGCCCACAAAAACCTGAAGCCGGCCCTGCTGGTGTCACTCACAGAGAGGCAACACCCACTCCAGTGATATGCCCAGACTGCTGTCACAGAGAGGCAGCCCAGTCCAACCCCAGTGTTGTGCCCAGACTGCTGTCACTCACATAGAAGCATCCTCATTCCCTCCAGTGATATGCATTCACTACTGTCACTCACAGAGAGGCAGCCCAGCCCCTTTTAGTGATGTGCCCAGACTGCTGTCACTCACAGAGAGGCAGCCCAGTCCCCACCAGTGTTGTTCCCAGCCTGCTGTCACTCACAGAGAGGCAGCCCCACAACCACCAGTGACGTGCTCAGACTGCTGTCACTCACAGAGAGGCAGCCCCACCCCCACCAGTGACGTGCCCATACTGATGTCACTCAGAGAGAGGCAGCCCCACCCCCATCAGTGACGTGCCCAGACTGCTGTCACTCACAGAGAGGCAGCCCCATCCCTTCCAGTGATATGTCCAGACTTCTGTCACTCACAGAGGCAGCCCCGCCTCCACCTGTGATATGCCCAGATGTCTGTCATTCACAGGCAAGCAGCCCCACTCCCTCCAGTGATATGCCCATACTGGTGTCACTCAGAGAGAGGCAGCCCAGCCCCCACCAGTGACGTGCCCATACTGATGTCACTCACAGAGAGGCAGCCCCACCAGTGACGTGCCCAGACTGCTGTCACTCACAGAGAGGCAGCCCCACCAGTGACATGCCCTGATTTCTTCATTAGATTCCAACCTCAAGATCGGAGGTAGCAGAGCCAGAATATCAACAGAGGAATATAGAGAGGTAAGTTTACTGGAACTGGGCGGGTGGTAGAAGTGTATTAGGAAAGTGTTAGTTATGAAGAGTTAGGACAAATGAAAGAAAGTAAAATTAGTAGTGAAAAACCTCTTTATGTGCACATACAGAGAATGGTATACTGCAGACTTGTGCTATTCAAGTGATAATCGGGCAGCAGACTGACCATTGTAATTTAGTTTGGTTATCCAAACAACAGTTTTCTTCACATGGACTGAATGTGTGGCGCCCCTGCAGATCCAGTTGACACAGTGGTTCTGCACCCCAGTTGAGGTGTAGTACCCTACTCTCGGGTAAGGGGGGGCACTGACTGGTATCAGGACACTTAGACCACACACTACACCAGTGCAGGTCAGGGTTATGGTGAGATTGCTCCTATAGTAGAGCAAAGTCATTGATCCTGTCTGGAGGGAGGAACCAGGGTAGTGGGGATGGGTGGAGAGGAAGTAGTTAGGGGAACACCTGGATAGGAGTGAAGTCAGTGAAAACATACGTAGATTACGTGGGACATGTGACAGAGGGTATAAATAGAATATGGAAAGATCAGGAAGCCTGTCGAGTTGGCAGGAAGCTAGTGAAAGGAAGTCTGTCAGAAGAGGAGTAAGAGTTTGAGAGAATTGTCCAGAGGACTGGAACCAGGTGAGCTCGTCTTAAGGCTCGACTGGGGAGCAGAGAAAGAACCAGGGTGCTCCAGAAGGTAGAAGGGGTCCTACTGAAACGGGCAGCGAGCAATCCACCCGGGGGCACCCGTATTCACGGTGACAGAAATGTAGAGGGTCCAGGCCGCAGAATAGGGGCACTGGGACCCTAAGACTAGTGGAGAAGACCAGGCTCAACTAGCAACCCGGACGGTGCGGTATTTCCAAGGTGCCGCAGTTGACAACGTGCACATCTGCTGAAAAGGTGGCCAAAGAAGGTTCAGGGAAAAACTATGAAGTAACCCTATGAGTGACCCGCAGCCACTGGCACAGGGCTCTGTGCAAGGCAATAGGCAGAAGGGCAAAGCAAGTGCAGGGTGAGACGACCGAGAAAGGACAGAGAGAAGGGGTACCTGTTGAGTGCCATCCCACTACCTGGGAGTAGCTGGATCCCTTCCTCTGAGAACTCAGCGCTCAGTGGGCTGTTGCACAGTGACTGTGAGTAAACTTCCTAAGACTGCATCCCACTGTGTCTGTGACCTTCTTGACGAGTCATCAGCCTTGTGCTGCAACATAGCTACCAACTCACTCATTAACATCTGCTGACCTGGGGTTAGCCTTACCCATGGAGGGTGTACCAACTCTGCTGAATTGTCACCAGCCCAAGAGGAACTGTATAGCAGCAGCGGTCATCACTAGCTGCAACCTACGGGTGGCGTCACGAGAAACTAAAGTAATCCCCAGATCCCAAGTCCAAAGAATCCTTTAGAACAAACTTCGAAACTAGACCCCCATTTTTATTGATCACTCCGGGGCCACAGACCAGGTCATGCCACCATGACATCCCGTTTCCCCTCCTGACCGCGACACTGTCAGGTCTAGCTCCAAGTACCCCACGACCCCTACGTGGCACGTCAATGTCCAAGTGAAAAAAAATTGCAACATGCACCTATTCTCTTGCAAATCTTGAATGAGACTCACCCATTCATGTAAAAAAATTTAGGATAACGTACAGAACATCCATATGACATCCTATTTTATCAATGAACGGCACACGGATATAAAATACGGACATACGGATAGTACATGGATGACAATAAGGCTGAAAATTGTCTGAGCTTTTATACCCTCATCTGACTCAGCCTTTAATGGGTTTTACTACTAACAAGGATTATGCCAAAGATTATTTTAATCAAAAGATTTTGTACTAATAATTCCACAATTGTAGGGGGTTAAAAAATGTTCCTGTGCTGAGATAATCTTACATAGGTGTCCCTGCTATGTACTGTTTAATGGATGTGTCTGTGTGGCACCCCATGCGTTAATGTGCCACAGTAATATCACACGGGTTCCCTCCCCACAACACACTGACAAACACTAGCGCCTCTGGGCCAGGAGGGGGAGCACAATCTGCTCTCTTAAATACTCCAGGTCCACAGGAAGTAGCTCAATGCAGCACGGAGCAGTGCTGTGAAGAGCACAGTTTAGTGCAGAGTTCAGTACAGGCAGTACTGTGAAGAGGAGAGAGACTGTAGTGTCAAGAAGCTGCGAGAGGCTTCTGTACAGTCTGCTCACCGATTCCAGGCCTAGTGAGGGTCTGAGGAAAGGAGAACTACAAGCAGAGAAGCACTTCTGGGAGCTTGAGTGACACCATCACTCGCCCAAGAAAAGCGCACAGGACAGACACCGGATCCCGTACTGTGACTGACACACAGCACAGTGAATCCAGGAGTAATGGAGGCTCCAGACACCCACAGTACCAGAGCAAAGCAACACGGCGGGGTCAGCACAGCACAGAGGACTCAAGTGGCCTAGCCAAGTGGTACCAGCAGCAGAACAGAGAGAGAGTGAGACAGTCCCAGCAGCTCAGCTAGACACAGCAGCCAGGACACACACACACAGCGCAGCACGAGGAAGCTGATGACACGGACAGGGTGGGAGGAAAACCCGGCCTCTGTACAGACTCCGTGGACTATCTGCTACAAGAACTGCAGTAAAGCTTTGGAAACTACAAAACGTGAGTGTGTGTTCCTTAACCCCGTCTCCACTATCCACATCCATTATAGACTTTACCATCGCTGCCCCGGGGAATATAGTTCTGCCCACGGGAACTATTCCATCCCAGCTGCCATCACATCACCCCCAGAGGTTCTGCAGCAGCGGCGGCCCCATTACTGGCCGCATCCAGTGGGTGGCGTCACGATAAACTATTCTCCCCTGTAAATACACCCTTTTATTTGCCAGGGCCCGGGACACGGTCCGGTCCAGGACCACCCGAGACAGCCCCCGCAGCAACGCGGTCCGGTACCGAGTACCCTTGTTCCAGTGGACTCGACATCTGACCATACAGGGACATGGTCTGATCATACCAGATCTCCTGTGGTGACACAATTTTATATATGTCTCCCTGCTATGTACTGTGTAATAGATGTGTCTGACTATGAAGGGAAATGCTCTGATATTACCACAGCTCCTGTGCTGAGATAATCTAAGGCTAGGGTCACATCTGCGTTTATTTTTTTAAATCCTGATCCGGTCAAAAAGCTCAAAACCAGAGCAGGAAATGCTCCTCATAGGAGCCCATTATGGTAACCGGATTGCTTTACAAGCAATCCGATTACCGACTCCGGAACTGCAGCCTGCGTGAAAAATCATGCAGGCTGCAGTTTTCGCAGCGGTTCTAGCATCCGCAATGCGGTAACCGCATTGCTCAGGATGTGCAATCCTGAGCAATGCGGTTACCGTATATACTGTGCTTATCCCGGCTGCCGCCAGGATAAGCAAAGTGTTTAACTGTTTAAAAAAGCTTTAATGTTAATAATACTTGTGCCCATCATGTCTCTAGGGGGTGCCCACCCCCCCTGGAGACATGCTACCTACTCAGGTGGGCATGTAATGTGTTAATATTGCCTGTACAGTAAGCCGGCTCCTGTCGGCTCTGTACAATTTTCTGAATGAAGCCGCGGCTCCACTGACAGCGGTGCGCATACTATACGTAATGTACGTATAGTATGTGCGCTGTCCGAGGTCCTGTAGGCTTTTACAGTAGATCTATGGTGCTGCGCATGAGGACATGAGGTGATGCTACTTATTGTGGGGCCAAGGAAATCAAATGAAAGTTCTTGCTACAATGCAGATGTCATATATGATACAGTCTATATAGAGTCTAATGCATGGGTATAATGAGACACATGAGACATACGCTTCTTAAGCAGCTCTTGTATTGCTTCATACAAGTTAGTGCATCAACAGGATAACATAAATGTAAGTTGCAGAGTGCAAGGCAAAACAACCAACGACACCAGAGCATTAAAGCATAGTACAAGTCTCAGGGAAAGCATTCAGAGTTCATTACTTCCCTGTCAGATATTGCTGGCACCCAGGATTCTGTGTTCATAAATGATTCCAGGCAGAATGAATCCAGGCTTCAGAGAGCAAGTCACAGACAGATTGCAGGCCTGATTCTGGAGCACAGGTTAACCAGCTGAAGTAGTTTAAAAGGGCAATTGGCAAGAAACAGGGCAGGGACATCAAAGCTGAGGACTCCATATTGTTTGAGGGCAAGAGTCAATGCACAGGACAGGAAACAAGATGGCCGACGACAAGCTGAGAACTCCATATTGGTTGAGGGCAAAAGTCATTACACATGACAGGAAACAAGATGGCCGACAAAATACACTAAATGCAAACATAACAACAGATATAGCAAAAAAGACTGAAAACCTTACAGCAGATGAGATGAAAGTGTTTTTTTAAGGATCTGAAGATCTTGTGGAGGTGTGAACTGTGTCCATGTAATGAATTGTGAACCCAGGTGTTAAATGTAGTCAAATTTTCAACAATTGGAATATTCTTATGAACTTGAATACCCAGATTTTCCTTCTCATCTTTAAAGTTACCCCTCAATATTAGGACTTTTAGGTCTACCATGCTGTGTCCAGGTCTAGAGAAGTGTATTCCTACAAGCATGTCCAGCTCATTTGACGCGCACCCAGGGCTATTGGGTACTCGGCTCCCGGGCTCTCTCTCTCTCTCAGTCCTGGAATTCACGGGTGGCCATCCTGTAGCCGTGGCCCTGGGGGTCAACTGAAATGGGGAAGTATTTACAGGGGATTATTTACAAGTTGTCTTTTTCGTGACGCCACCTGCTGAGTCTGGTGATGTTCACCAGCGTCACCACAGTCCTCCGGTGGTCAATGGTATTGCGCCTTGGATGGAATAGTCCCCGCAGTCAGGACTGGACCACCGGGGCAGTGATGCTGTAATAAAACAGTTTGTAATGGAAAGGATGCAGCAGAGTCGAAACTTCACTTCACCGGGTAACTTTACTTGAACACTTTCTTTCAGCTTAAAGTTCAACAGTTCATTAGATGGTATACTGGCGAATGCTCTAGGCTGCAATTGGGATTTCTGGCTGCAGATGGAACCCTCCTTTATGTTCCTTTCTTTTCCTTCTATTCCGTTCCCAGTGTGAAGCCTGATCTCCTGTAGATAATCTGGCCTCCTGTTGCTTCTTGTTCTGTGTCCTCTCCCTTTTGTACCCGTCGGGTTAACTTTCTGTTGAATGCCGCAGCTGCCTACTGCGCTTCTGGCTTCCCTCTTGTGGGATCTTTGGGAGTCAGGGCCATATTTATAATATCCCTGTTTAACGGATTTTCTGTGAGACTTAGAGTATTCACAGGTGCGGGCTCCGGTACCCGGGTTTCTTCCTATGGGGCAAACTCTATCCGTTACTCACTCCCCACTCAAGTTAACTCGGCAATTCTGAGTTTCCTTGCTTTCTTTGTTCCTGTTTGGGATCTGTTCTTTCTCAGGTCCCCTCAGCCGAGATGGCCCTCTTTGTTCCTTCAGGCTGGCTGCCTGCCTCCTTCTACACTCTACCTCTTCATCCTCCGACCCTCTCTTTCCAACTGAGCTCTCGGGTTCCCTCTAGAAGTCGCTAAGACCCTTCCGGGGTTCCTCCCACCCACTATTCTAGCGTGTGAGTGCAGCTCTAGGGTTCCATCTTTTGACCATTGTCCCAACTGCAGTGGAGTACTACACCGCTTTTCTGGGTGCAGTACCCCTTTTGTGGCACCTACGTAGTGGGGCGCCACACTTTTTTTTATCATATGTTTATGTAGATTCATCCTTGTATGTAGTTTTTGTTTGGTTTCCCCAATATATGTCCCTGTAGTGCACCTTGTACTTTGTATCATGTACACCACACTGGAAGATGTACATGAAAAAAGTCCATGATCTTATAGTACTGGTTTGTGTTGAGTATATGACACGCTCCTCCAGGGCCTTAGCATGCTCGGAACTGGGCTTTCAGGCTTCTTCACGGGAGTCACAGGGACCAAGACCCGGCTCCATGACCCTGGCGGTGTCATTAAAAGTTCGGTGAGGGTGTCTCTCTCTCTTAGGAAAGGTAATCTGGCGTGGATGGTTCATTTTGGGAAGAGATAACTGTACCTGGGGATACTTGTGTTTTTACGTGATGCCACTCACAGGTTGCGGCTATAGATGGCCGCTGCTGCACGACAGTTCTCCTAGGGGCCAATGGTAGAGAGGCAGCAAAGTTCTTAAACCCTCTATGGGTAGGGCTGACCCTAGGGCAGCTAGAGGTACCGGAGTGAGTTGCTAGTGGTGTTCCTGGTGCTCTCAACACGTTAAGAAAGTTCACAGACACAGCGGGGTGTAATCTTCAGATCTTTTACTCACAGTATTTGTGAAACAGCCTGCTGAGCACTTGGTCTCAGAGGCAGGGATCCAGCTACTCCCGGATAATAGGATGGTACATAACCGGTACCACTTCTCTGTCCTTTCTCTGTCATCTCACACTGCTGTCACGGGTGACACGGATGACAGGGTGGAGGCCACGCGCAGACGATCCCAGCGTGTGGCCCACCAGCCATAATGGTGGAGGATGGTCCGTCTCTTTCAGGGGCATTTACCTTCTGTGTAGATGGAGAGAGGGTGTGATGGGATCTCGCTGTTATGGGGGGACGGCTGTGGAGGTCTTGTGCTCGGTCTGGTTTTATCCACCAATATTGTAGGTCACTAGGACCCAGCAGATTCCTTCCACCTTTATAAGGAGGTTCATTACCCTTCCTCGGTGCAGGTGATAGTTCCTTGTGCTCTCATTATCCTTGCTCCAGCAGACGCGGAGGTTGTGAAGGTTGCTGAGTTCTGCTGTCAGATAAGTGTTTCCTTTTCCCAAATGTCTGTCTTCCCTGGTGTTTGTCTTTAGTTGATAGTGGAGGGGTCTAGTGAACCTCTCCATCTGATCCTTAGATAAGATAGTGCTAGGATCAGAGAGGGACGAGGTTCGTGGTCGGCGACAGTTGAGGAGACTGTATAGGGACGTTAGGGCAGACAGGGTCAGCTCTAGGAAGTCTAGGGGTCACCGTCTCCTTCTTGTGCCCTTAGCGTTAGGGACTCCTTACTCCCCCCCCCGTCGTTATCCTACGCTGGGTGTCTTCCCCACTCCCAGCGTGACATTATCACCTGCCGTAACTATAAGTGAAGGAAGGGGAGGATTCGATTTTTCTCCTTTTCCTTATGGATCCTGTGTCTGCTTTGGCCCAGCAGCTGCAGACCTTGTCTTTGGAGGTTGCGGACCTTCGGTCGGCTCTACAGGGACCACAATCACAAAATGGTGTCTTGGGGAATCAAGCAGTGGGTCCGGCCAGACCGGAACCTAAGGTTGCCCTCCCTGACAGGTTTTCAGGAGGCAGAGATAAATTTACTGTGTTCAAAGAGGCCTGTAAATTATACTTCAGGCTTAGGCCGTATTCTACTGGTGACGAGCAGCAGCGGGTAGGAATTATTATATCATTGCTGCAGGGGGATCCCCAATCCTGGGCTTTCTCTCTGCCACAGGACTCTACTTGTCTCCAGTCTGTGGATGGATTTTTTGACGCCTTAGGCCTCATATATGATGACCCTGACCGTGTCTCTTTGGCTGAATCCAAATTGCGCCATCTCCACCAGGGGACTCGGTCAGCGGAATCATATTGTTCTGAGTTCCGCAGGTGGGCTATGGACACGAAGTGGAACGATCCGGCTCTCAGGAGTCATTTTTGCCAGGGTCTTTCGGAAAGACTGAAGGATGCCCTGGCAGTGTATGAGACCCCTCCGTCCCTGGAGGCAGCTATGTCGTTGGCTATTCGCATGGATAGACGCCTCCAGGAGCGGAGGAGTAGACCTCCTGCAACTGGGAGCCCTTCTCGTGGTGGTTCCTTGTTGCCGGGTGGTCACTCGGAGGGCGAGTCATGTCTCCCGAGGGGGAGGAACCTATGCAACTGGGAGGAGCGGCGGCCTCGAGGCTCTCCTCCGGTGCCCCCCGGGGCAGGGGGAAGGGGGTCTGTTTTTTCTGTGGGAAAGGAGACCATTTTATCGGGGCCTGTCCCTACGCTCCTAAACGGACGGGGGTGCCGGGACCTCATGTGTCTATGGGGGGTGTGGGGGTAGTCGAGCGGGAGGTGTGTGTGTCCTCCGTTTGTACTTCCCATTTTCTCCTGAGTGCAGAGGTGGCGCTAGAGAGCAAAACGGAGGCTATTTCTGTGTTTGTGGACAGTGGTGCGGGGGTCAGCATGGTGGATGCTCGTTTTGTACACGCTCATGGGCTTAACCGCTGTTTATTGTCTCGCCCCATCCGTATCTATGCCATCGACTCAGCACCTCTTGCTCAGGGTAGTCTCACACATATCGTACATAACATTACGTTAACGGTTGGACCCCAACATCAGGAGACGTTATCTTGCTATGTCTTAGACGGTCTCCCCGCTCCCATTGTCCTGGGCTTGCCATGGTTGATTAAACATAATCCCGTAGTGGATTGGCAGTCCAGGGACATTGTGGAATGGAGTGATTTTTGTTCGGAGAATTGTTTGGCTACATCCTTTTCGGTAGTATCTGCTGAATCTCTGCCCCCATTCCTATCGGAGTATGAGGATGTGTTCTCAGAGAAGGGGTGCCGAGACTTGCCCCCTCATCGGGCATATGATTGCCCTATCAACCTCGTTCCCGGAGCTAAACTGCCCAAAGCTAGGATGTTTACTATATCTGGTCCCGAAAGACAAGCAATGAAGGATTTCATTTCTGAAAGTCTAGAGAAGGGTCACATTAGGCCCTCCACGTCGCCAGTTGCGGCTGGTTTCTTTTTTGTGAAAAAAAAAGATGGGGGCCTCCGTCCTTGTTTGGATTTTCGGGAATTGAATCGGATTACCGTCCGTGATCCATACCCCCTCCCTCTGATCCCTGATTTGTTTAGTCAGGTTGTGGGTGCTAAATGGTTCTCCAAGTTGGATTTGAGGGGGGCCTACAACCTGATTAGGGTCAGAGAGGGGGATGAATGGAAAACTGCATTTAATACCCCGGACGGCCATTTTGAAAGTCTCGTGATGCCGTTCGGGCTCACTAACGCCCCTGCGGTTTTCCAACATTTTGTCAATGATATTTTCCATCATTTGGTGGGTAGATTTGTAGTTGTTTACTTGGACGATATCTTGATCTATTCTCCCGATATGGAGACGCATCAGTCCCATGTCAAACAGGTGTTGCAGGTCTTACGGGACAACAAACTGTATGCTAAACTCGAGAAATGTGTTTTCGCCGTTCAGGAGGTTCGTTTTTTGGGGTACCTCTTGTCGCCGTTGGGTTTCCGGATGGATCCGGAAAAGGTCCGGGCGGTGCTGGACTGGGAACGGCCGGACAATCTACGGGCATTGCAACGTTTTTTGGGGTTCACCAATTTTTACCGTAAATTTATTAAGAACTATTCGGTTCTAGTGACGCCTCTTACGGACATGACTAGGAAGGGGACGGATTTTTCTGAGTGGTCTGATTCTGCTAGCCAGGCTTTCTCCTCCCTGAAGCGTTGTTTTGCTTCCGCGCCTGTCCTTTGTCAGCCCGATCTTTCTCAGCCCTTCGTTGTGGAGGTGGATGCGTCTGAGGTGGGGGTGGGGGCTGTGTTGTCGCAGGGCCCTTCGCCTGGGAGATGGGTGCCCTGTGCGTTCTTCTCCAAGAAGTTGTCGTCGGCCGAGAGGAATTATGATGTGGGCAATAGGGAGCTATTGGCTATTAAGTTGGCTTTTGAGGAATGGCGGCACTGGCTGGAGGGGGCTGTTCACCCCGTCACGGTTATTACCGACCATAAGAACCTGTCCTACCTTGAGTCCGCCAGGCGTCTCAATCCCCGGCAGGCCAGGTGGTCTTTGTTTTTCACGAGATTTAATTTTACCGTCACCTACCGTCCGGGGGTTCAGAACGTGAAGGCGGATGCATTATCGCGTAGTTTTCCGGGTGGTAGTACTCGTGAGAGTCCCGTCCCCATCTTGCAGGAGGGGGTGGTTGTTTCTGCTCTTTGCCCTGATCTAGAGGGGGAGGTGTTGAAGGTTCAGGGGAGCGCCCTGCCTCCTGTCCTTCTGGGAGGCTTTTTGTGCCGTTCTCTTTGCGTCTCAGGGTGTTGTCGGAGCATCACGACTCTGTACTGGCGGGGCATCCGGGCGGTAGGGCCACTTTCGGTCTCTTGTCTCGTCGCTTTTGGTGGCCGGGGTTGAGGAAGGACGTAGCGGAATTCGTATCCGCCTGTGGTGTGTGTGCACGTGCTAAGGTTCCGCATACCCGTCCGTCTGGGTCTCTCGTGCCATTGTCTATTCCTGAGAGGCCATGGACACATTTGTCAATGGATTTTATCACCGATCTTCCGGCGTCTGCGGGCAAGACGGTGGTACTGGTAGTAGTAGATAGATTCAGTAAGATGGTTCGCTTTCTGGCACTGCCCGCACTTCCTAATGCTCGGACTCTGGCACAGGTGTTTGTAAGTGAAATTGTGAAGCTGCATGGGGTTCCCTCTGATGTGGTTTCTGATCGCGGTACTCAGTTCGTCTCCAAATTTTGGAAGGCTTTTTGTACACGTTTGGGGATTACGTTGTCCTTTTCTTCTGCTTTTCATCCTCAGTCCAATGGTCAAACCGAACGTGTGAATCAGAATTTGGAGACTTACCTGAGGTGTTTTGTCTCGGACCATCAGGAGACTTGGGCAAGTTATTTGCCCTTGGCCGAATTTGCCCTTAATAATCGTCTTCAGGAGTCCACTGGCAAGTCACCGTTCTTCGGTGCATATGGGTTTCATCTTCAGTTTGGTACTTTTAGTGGTACGAGTCCTTCCGGAGTTCCGGAGGAGGACCGTTTTACCTCGTCCCTCTCCTCGGTTTGGCGGGGTGTACAGCGTAGCTTGAAGCTCTTAGGTGACAGGTACAAACGTATGGCTGACAGGAAGCGTGCGCCAGGTCCGGACCTATGTGTGAATGACTACGTGTGGTTATCTACCAAGAATGTGAAGTTGAAGGTGCCCTCTTGGAAGTTGGGGCCCAGGTTTATTGGCCCCTATAGGATAACCGCCGTTATCAATCCCGTGGCGTTTCGTCTCGCGTTGCCTCCTGCTCTTAAGATTCACGATGTGTTTCACAGGTCGCTCCTCAAGCCGTATGTGCCGTCGTCTAACCCATCTCCTTTGCCTCCTGAGCCCATCTGTGTGGCGGGGAATCTGGAATTCGAGATCTCGAGGGTGGTTGATTCTCGCATGTTGCGCCGTTCTCTTCAGTATTTGGTGCACTGGAGGGGGTACGGTCCTGAGGAGCGGATGTGGGTGCCGGCGTCGGAGGTGTCCGCCGCGAGGCTGATCTGCGCTTTTCACCGTTCCCATCCGGATAGGCCTGGTCCTGAGTGTCCGGGGGCCACTCGTAGGACGGGGGGTACTGTCACGGGTGACACGGATGACAGGGTGGAGGCCACGCGCAGACGATCCCAGCGTGTGGCCCACCAGCCATAATGGTGGAGGATGGTCCGTCTCTTTCAGGGGCATTTACCTTCTGTGTAGATGGAGAGAGGGTGTGATGGGATCTCGCTGTTATGGGGGGACGGCTGTGGAGGTCTTGTGCTCGGTCTGGTTTTATCCACCAATATTGTAGGTCACTAGGACCCAGCAGATTCCTTCCACCTTTATAAGGAGGTTCATTACCCTTCCTCGGTGCAGGTGATAGTTCCTTGTGCTCTCATTATCCTTGCTCCAGCAGACGCGGAGGTTGTGAAGGTTGCTGAGTTCTGCTGTCAGATAAGTGTTTCCTTTTCCCAAATGTCTGTCTTCCCTGGTGTTTGTCTTTAGTTGATAGTGGAGGGGTCTAGTGAACCTCTCCATCTGATCCTTAGATAAGATAGTGCTAGGATCAGAGAGGGACGAGGTTCGTGGTCGGCGACAGTTGAGGAGACTGTATAGGGACGTTAGGGCAGACAGGGTCAGCTCTAGGAAGTCTAGGGGTCACCGTCTCCTTCTTGTGCCCTTAGCGTTAGGGACTCCTTACTCCCCCCCCCGTCGTTATCCTACGCTGGGTGTCTTCCCCACTCCCAGCGTGACAACTGCACTTGCTCCTGCCTTGCGACTCGCCACACAGAGCTCTGAGACAGTGACTGTGGGCTTCTCTTAAGGGTTGACCTACAGTATCTCCCCTTAGCCCTATTGTTGCCACCTTTTCAGGAGATGTGTGTAGTTGTCGACTGTGTCCCCATGGAAGTTCCACAGGTTCCAGGTTGCTAGCTGAGCCTGGTCTGTCTTCTCCACTAGTCTTGGGTTCCTGGTGCCCCTTTCTTGCAGCCTGGTCCCTCCACTTGCCTGCGCCTGACAATGGATACGAGTCCCAAGGCTGGATTGCTCACTTCCCGTGCCTCTGGGACCCCTCTTCCTCCTGGAGCCAGCTAGTTCTTGTCTGCTCGTCTGTATGGCCTCAGGACCAGCTTCTACTAGCTCTAGCCCTCTGGACACGTCTCTCTCAGTTCTTTTTCTTCTGTGACAGGCTTTCTTTCTCTAGCTTCCCTCCAACTCAACTCTCACCGTCCCGCTGTTCTTCTCACTGTTGTCTAGTGGTCTATCCTCTCTAATGTTTAACTGTCTCTCTTCCTTTCTAGATCTTTCTCAGTTTATTTATACCTTTTGTCTCGTGTCCCACATCATCTACGTGTGTGAGTCAGTTGACAGGGTAGGGGGTACTCGGATACCGGAACAGGGGTTTACTACAGTGGTGATCATGGCTAGTCGGTTCCCGGTTCCGTGCCCTGGACCCTGAGTGGCGGGGTGGGGGTGATGATGATGGGGGATTTGTAACATGATGCCACCTGTGGTATCTGGTGATAGGCTTACCAGCGTTGCGGCCGGCCGCTGAGGTGATGGGAATGCAGCTTTGGTAGTACAGCTCACCGCAGGTGGAGCTTTACCTCAGGGCAGCGGGGTGGATGAGGGGAATCATAGTCCTTACCTCTGTGATGCTGTAGAGGCCCTTCGGGTGACGGATGAAAGGAGAACAGACATCAGTTCAGCTCAAAAGGTTCTTTACTAGTTCCAGGTGGAAAAGGTACACAGCACAGTCTGGTTTAATGGGGATTGTAGCCACAGATTTTGGAGGCTTTTTCAGAGTTTGTCAGAGGTGTCTTTCTAATGGAGCTTTTGGTCCTTTTCCCTTCTGTCTCTAGTCATCAGGGTCTGTTACCTAAAGTCTCTGTGCTTCTAAGGAGTCGTGAACCCAGCGGGACTGATATTGGACTGCTTGATGGGTGCTGTGGCTCCCTTAGGTCGGGCCCTCAGCCTGCTGGTCAGCGGTTAGGGATATACCGTAACTAACCGCCTCGATTCCGGTGTACCAGTGATGATCTGGGTTTCTCCAACCAGTCCAGGAGCGGCCCCTTTCTACATCTGGGTCACCCATCTCCTAAGAGGTGCCCTCCTGTCATGGCCACAGAATCCCCTGCGTCCGTCCTTCTCGCTGTCTTACACTGTGTGCCTATAGAATTCTAATAAGATGGTGTGCACTCTAAGATTTATTTCACTGGAAGAGGTGCTGATTGAGGGGTCTGATGAACCCACGTAGAAACTAAGTGGAAAAACAATCGCACACTCATAGGTTCTTTTTGCAAAAAAATCTGAGTCTTTTTATTGAGGAGCAGCGAGAAACCAACGTTTTGGTCCCACTCGGACCTTGATCACGGTAGTTGCTGCAAGTTATAAATATACAAGAGATAGCCAGTAGGGATGGGCGAATACCTTACTATTCGGAATCGCTATACCCACAACGAGTAGGTAGCGGTACTCGCTACTCGTTGCGAGTATAGCGATTCCGAATACTTTTGCAGTGTATCAATAGATACACTGCAAAAGTCCTGTAAAAGAGAGAAAAAGTGGTTAAAAAATAAAAAAATCGGATACTCACCTTAACCGACGGCTGTACCGGGACCGGCTGATGCACATCTATTCATGGAAAAGGTCCTTTCACTCTCTCAGCCAATCAGATGGCTGGGAGAGATCTGGCCAATCAGATGCCGCCACATCACAATGACGTAATCACTAGCGGCCACCTGATTGGCCAGATGGAAAGGTCCTCGGTGTACCTGAGAGGACCTTTCCATCTGGCCAATCAGGTGGATGCTAGCGATCATGTGATTTTGACGTGGCGGCATCTGATTGGCCAGATCTCTCCCAGCCATCTGATTGGCTGAGAGAGTGAAAGGTCCTTTTCCATGAATAGATGTGCATCGGCCGGTCCCGGTACAGCCGTCGGTTAAGGTGAGTATCCGATTTTTTTATTTTTTAACCACTTTTTCTCTCTTTTACAGGACTTTTGCAGTGTATCTATTGATATACTGCAAAAGTATTCGGTACTTGCTACTCCCGAGTAATCCTAATTTACTCGGCGAATAGCGAGTACACGAATACCGCTACTATTCGGCGAGTGCCGAATAGTAGCGAGTATACTCGCCCATCCCTAATAGTCAGTATATACAGAGCAATATTTACAAAATATAAAATTCACAATGACAATGCTGCCAACAGGTGTCAGTAGACTCCTGTTTTTTTCATAGCAAAAAATTCTGATATGATTATATTGAATTTTATCAAGGGAGCAGGTTCTCTGGGAGAGATCAAAAGAGGAAGCAAGTTAATCTAATATAATCACCTTCCAGCAATATCATCTTAGTGTGATACGGGTATAAAATAGATATAAAGAAACATGAATATTAGACATAAGGAAAAATAATTGAAATAACTATAATAAATATGTTTATTTACCCTCTTTTTATATATAGACTCCTGTTTTAAAGGTATCGCTGTAGTGGTTCTGTCTAGCCCACCGGGACGAGGGTACTCGGTACCGGACCGGGTCTGCTACTGGGGAAGTCACAGGTGGTCCTGGTCCGGACCGTGTCCCTGGCTTGACAATGAAATAGGGGAATATTTACAGGGGATTGTCAGTCATGACGCCACCCACTATGTGCAGCCAGTAATGGGGCCGCCGCTGCTGCAGAACCTCCGGGGATGATGGAATGGCAGCGTAGATGGGATAGTTCCAGTGGGTAGAACTGTATTCCCTGAGGCAGTAAGGGTTAAAGTTTATGGTGCGGTGTGCAGGCTTCGTGCTGTGTGCAATTCACTTACTATGAAGATGCTGCAGGGATCCTTCCTCTGCGCTGGAGCTGACAGGCTGTGGCTCTGCAGGTGGGGATTTGCTGTAATCCTGTATGAAGGGAATGGTATTCAAGCAGATAGAAGCAGACAAGAGAGGCAGATTCAGGGTTCTCCGTGTTTACTTTCAAAGCTCTTCAATACAGCTCACAGTTCAGTTCCAGTTCTTACAAGTCTCAGTTCTCAGTACACGGCTCACTCTCCCCCTCCGAGTTCCCTTTACTCTCTGCAGCCAGGTCTCTCTCTCTGTGACCCCCTATCACACTATCTCTGTGTCCTTTCCGGGCTGTTAACTTTCTGTGTTCGTGTGGTTCCTTCTCCTGCTCAGCTTAGCTCGGCCTGCTGCTGTCTCTTGGCCTGTGCCGTGTTCCTCAGCCTGCTGCTGGTCTGTGTCTTTGTTGCTCGGCACCCTGGGCCTACTGACTCCTTCCTCCTCCCCCTTCACTATTTCTACTGTCAGTCACCTGACTACGTGTGTGCCCAACCCACTCCTCTAAATCCACCACCCCTCGCCTGCCTAGAGTCTCCAGGTTCAGGGCTGGATGCTGCCCTCTACTGTACGTGGGTTGTGTGGGCTGTGAGGGTGTTGTTGTTCAACTATTGTCCTACCTGCCTGGCTGCAGTTCCCTTTTGTGGCCTCCTGGACGTAGGGGCGCCACAGTTCTACTGGGTTTTCCAATTGCCATAGATAATATATTTCATTAGTAGGTCATATCATTATTCTTTGATTAAAACAGATCTAATTTATTTCAATTACCTCTCAGGTGGAAGGATGTAGGGAATCCTTGGACCCTGTCTTTGAAGTGCCTGATGATATGAAGAGACATGCTTTTGTTAGGAGGGTTCACCTAATTGTATGCATGGCAGCCACTATATGGACACTCACAGAATGAGTATTACACATGGGCATAGTTTATCTGAGTATGTCCATTATCTGCCCAGGTTCTAGTATTCCCCCACGCTCACCTTATTTCAGTATTGTGCTGGCCCGTCGCAGGGTTCTCAGTATGGCTGTGCATTCTGCTTTGGAACCGGCCGCTCTATAAAGGAGCGGACCGGATATGGCCGAGGACGCCGGTGCATGCGCATAGGTGCCGGAAGTGCGTCACCGTCAGGTGACCGCACTTGTTTATCTCAACGCTGCCTAGGAGACCGTGCTGGAATTGCGGAAGCGCGTCACAGGAGGTGACCGCAATCGCTTGCCGCACAGTCTCCATTCTATTTAGGGACATACTGTACTCCTATTTTAGAGATCTGTGAGCGGTCACTTAATGTTTGTATTATATGGACTATATTCAGAAGTAGTATGGGATAAATATAAAATGAGGACATAGGGATTTAGGGTTAAATTAAATATGATTTGCACAGAAGGTCTATGGGGCATTTTAAGTAAAAGGTTCATAGACAGGAATTACACATACAGAGAATACAACTCCCAAAATCCTCAAATTGTGGGGAAATTGGTTGAGTCTGTATGTATTATATATGTTTACATGTATTATATAGGTTCACAATCTTCTTATAGGGGACAAAAAGAGTTCATAAACATAGTGGCCTCCCATGGTGAATTTTATATTTTGTAAATATTGCTCTGTATATACTGACTTATCTCTTATATATTTATAATAACTTGCAGCAACTACCGTGATCAAGGTCCGAGTGGGACCGAAACGTTGGTTTCTCGCTGCTCCTCAATAAAAAGACTCAGATTTTTTTGCAAAAAGAACCTATGAGTGTGCTATTGTTTTTCCACTTAGTTACACTGTCTGCCTGACACTAGCTGTCACTCCCTGTCTCTCGCTCATCTAGGCCCAACCGCCTGGGACCTACTAAATATACGGTTCCCTGTACTTAGGTGGCCTACTGTATGGGTTTTGGGGTGCAGACTCTGTAGGGTCGTCCATATCTATGGCTACGGAGGCACTACACCTTCTGTTAGGGATGCAGTACCTCCCTGTGGTGCCTTGCCCCACGGGGCCGGGTTATAAGTCTCTGAATTTCAAGTTCAATCAGGCTTTTAAGTTTAGACAAAAGTTCACATTTACGCTCATGTGATTCTGTCCAGGTGCTGCAAGGAAAACACAGAAAATATAACTTTTTACAATGGTACTGTGGCTCCCCTGCGGGGGATTGCCACAGGATCCACCGGTGCAAGGAAGGACTTACACCTTGGTTAACACAGCACACACCACCTTACACCCCAGACCTGAAGGGGGAGCTCTACTGGCTGCATTAAGTCAGTTCCCTTTAAGAACATCCAGGCCTGAGGGGAGGAGTTATTCAGTCCCTGTAGTTTCAGTTTGAGTCTGAAGTTAGTTCCTGTGAGGAGAGGGAAGAGAGAGGAGACGAAGGAACTGGTCGCTAGGGGAGATTCAGGCCCAGGACCCAGGACCACTGACCGCTGTGCGCACCCTAGGGAAAAGGTCGGAGGCAAGTGGAGAAGCAGGGAACTAAGAAAAGGGAAAGAGATAATACAGTCCTTTAGTACACCCGGACACTGGAGTCCGATGCTGCCAGCATACAGAGCTACAGCAAAAGCCCAGCAGACTCAGGAGGAGTTCAGCCCTGATGAGTGCAAGTAAGAGACACTAAACTGACCAAGCATAGGACAAGGGGCCACATGAGAGACAGGGACCCCGCAGAAGAACCTCATTGTCAGTTTAGAACAAAGCCCAAAGAGGGAAAAGAAGCAGTGGGTTCAAGCTCAGGCAGGACTCATCCCACACCGCAGAGCACAGACATAGAGGAGGCCTCATAACTTTCTAAGGTGGAAGTCCCAAGTTGCACCGGGGACCTGGTTACTACTCTGGACTGTACCTGTTACCCTATCATCAGTAAAAGGTACCGAAACAACAATCCCTGTGTGTCTGTGTGCCTGTCTATCTGCCGCCATTCACCGCTGTATGAGCAAAGACTTAACTACTACTCCCCTCATCCATCCGCGCTGCCCTGAGGTAAAGCTCCATCTGTGGGGAGCTGTTCCACACTCTGCTGCACCCACCATCATCTCAGCGGCCGGCTTGCAGCGTCAGTACCATATTACCGGGAACTACAGGTGGCGTCAAGTTCAATTGTAAATAGCCCCCCTTATCCCCCACTGTTCCCCGCCATTGAGGGTCCAGGGTACGGGACCGGGGATCATCCAGCCGTGATCCCCCCATCAAAGCCGCCATCAGCCCCCGTTCCCGAGTACCGCATACCCTGTCGACCGCCTCAATTCTGGCATCACAAACAGGATCCCATGCTCAGTAAAATTGGGTACTGTGTGCCAAAAAATGAACTTTATAAACTGTTGGTAAACTTCCGGGCTGCCATTACAGAAGCTCCCTGCTCCTAAAATACCCAAAGGGCTCCGCTCACTCTGCAGAGCCGCCGAGGACCGGAAAGGTTCGTGTCATCTCACCGGTTTGCAGCGATTAATTAGGGGGGCCCCATTATGAGTGATTCGGATGATGTGCAGGTCCCTGACGGGGGAGATGACCAGAACGCAGCACCCGGAGCAGCGGACCAAATAATGCCAATAGCCTTGCAGTATATACCGGGTAACAAATGGTTACCAACATATGAAGGCATACCCGGTACATTAGCAACCTTTAAACAAAAGATGTGTGCAATGCTGGACATGTATACAATGACACAGAAGCAGCGGGCTACCATTGTGCTTGGACAATTAACAGGCGCAGCGGAGATGGAGGCTGAGTCCTGGAGTGATGCTAACAGAGACTCTGCTGCTAAAGTGTTTGATAAGCTAAAACCTGTTTTTGAAAACTGTACACAGTCTGAGTTGAGGATGCTGTTCTACCAGTGTAAACAGAGACCACAAGATACCATCAGAGACTATGCCCTCCGTTTACAAGGGGCACTCCGGTCCTTAAAACAGGTAGACCCGGCAAGTGTATTGGAAGAGGATAAAATGCTTGCTGAACAGTTTACAGAGGGATTGAGGTCAGACTACCACTGCCATCAGGTACATATGTGGGTATTGGATCACCCAACTGTGAACTTTAGTGACTTAAAAGATCGTGCTATAACTGTGTTAAGAGATCCAGCGCCTGAAGAACCTGCAATCCAATCCTGGCAGGCTGATACCTCTCCCATAGACTTTAAACGTTTCTGCAGAACCTGCAAAGGCAGAAAGTCAAGCTGTAGCTAATGACGACATGCGTAACCAGGTGCTGCAGCTAACCAAAAACGTGGACTATATACTAAAGCTCTTGCAATCTATGCCTGTGACTCACCGTTGCCGGGTTCTCAGGTCTCAGGCGCTGGCTGCGGTTATGGTTCGGTGCCTGAGGCTGTAAGGGCCCGGTGGTCAATGCACGTTTAGATAAGGAATAAAGTTTGTTTCGTGACGCCACCTGTAGGTGTCCGGTGTGAGGGGACCAGTGCTGCTCAGACCTCCGGGTGATGTGCGGCAGCTAGATGGAACCGCTCCCTACAAGGTGAGCGGGGGTTCCCCGGCGCAGTTAATGGAGGTGAAGGGAATAGGGTAGCGCAGTCGGTATAGTGTAACTGGAAGGAGGGACACGCACACATATAGTCTTTTGGTACCTTTACTGATGTTGACGGGTACACTCGACCAGAGATGAGGGAAACACTTCTGGATTTTCCACAGCAAGCAGTATTGTAGGCTTCCTAGTGTACGTTATTCTGCTGGAGTCTGGCAGGCATGAAAGCCGACCAAACCGTTACTGCACTTTCTTATGTGTATCTTCACACCCGGATTTGCTGCACTGAGGGCACTTCTATGGGACTCCTGCTGAGCTCTTGACTCCGGGCTCTCGTATGGTGGTGCTTTGGGTGTCCGGGGAGCTAAACCCCCTATTTGCAGTGCTGGTTTCTCTACAAGTCTGTACTGCGTCCTTGTAGCTCGGACCCAGTGACCGGAACTCTGTTAGGGGCAGAGGAGTCATTCCGACTCACCCTATTTAGTACTAGCTTCTCTCCTGTTCCTGTGACCCCTATTCTAAGGGTCTACCACTTTCCAGGTGTCTCTGGTATGGGCCTAGCGTGGCTCCAGTACCAGGTCAGCTCACTCAGCTGTTTACAGTTCTCTAGTGACTGCACACTTTGTTGTTTTCCCCTCCAGGACCCGTATTTATAGGGGGAACTGGCTTAAGGCAACCAGTGGGGCTCCCCTTACAGGTCTGGGGTGAAAAGTGTTGTTTGTTGGTGGGGTCTGCTTGCTGTGTACTTTCCATCCATGTCCCAAGAGATCCTGTGGTGCCCTGCACAGGGTGCCACACCTGGAGCACCACCACCAAGCAAAATCTTACTAGCCGATAGCCCTGAGGATGTCCCATGGATGCTGAGGAAGACCAAGTCGCCCGTGGAGGGGACCAACAAGCAGTGGCGTAGCGTGGGGGGGGTTGAGGGGGCGGTCCGCCCAGGCGGCACGTGTGGGGGGGCGGCAGCAGCCTGCAGGTGACTCGCCTCAGCGCCAGGGTTGTATTAGCCTGCCCAGCACAAGAGATAATATGGAGCAGCAGGACCTGTAATGATGTCACAGGCATGTGACCCGGGTGGGCGGAGTCATGGAATATACCCAGCGTGAAGGAGATATCATACAAGAAGCTGAAGAGAAGATGGGACCAAATAAACAAAGGAACAAGAGGTGTGTGAGAGAGGGGTGCAGAGGGCGGCAGGATGTGCACGGGGATGAAGGATACAGGGAGGGTGGAGGATGGAAACTGCAGGGGATAGAGGATATAATCTGCAGGGGATAGAGGATATAAACTGCAGGGGACAGAGGATGGAAACTGCAGGGGATAGAAGATGGAAACTGCAGGGGATAGAGGAAGGAAACTGCAGGGGACAGAGGATGGAAACTGCAGGGGACAGAGGATGGAGACTGCAGGTGACAGAGGATGGAATCTGCAGGGGATAGAGGATGGAATCTGCAGGGGACAGAGGATGGAATCTGCAGGGGACAGAGGATGGAGTGCAGGAGGATAGAGGATGGAGAGTGCAGGAGGATAGAGGATGGAGAGCGCAGGAGGTTGGAGAGCGCAGGAGGATGGAGTGCGCAGGAGGATGAAGAGTGCAGGAGGATGGAGGATGGAGAGTGCAGGAGGATGGAGCGCGCAGGAGGATGGAGCGTGCAGGAGGATGGAGAGCGCAGGAGGATGGAGGATGGAGCGCGCAGGAGGATGGAGCGCGCAGGAGGATGGAGAGCACAGGAGGATGGAGGATGGAGAGCGCAGGAGGATGGAGGATGGAGAGCGCAGGAGGATGGAGGATGGAGCGCGCAGGAGGATGGAGCGTGCAGGAGGATGGAGAGAGCAGGAGGATGGAGGATGGAGCGTGCAGGAGGATGAAGCGTGCAGGAGGATGGAGGGTGCTGGAGGATGGTGGATGGGGAGTGCAGGAGGATGGAGAGCGCAGAAGGATGGAGCGTGCAGGAGGATGGAGGATAGAGAGCGCAGGAGGATAGAGAGCGCAGGAGGATGGAGAGCGCAGGAGGATGGGGACTGCAGGAGGATGGGGAGTGCAGGAGGACGGAGGACAGGGAATGCAATAGGATGGAGGATGGAGAGCGCAGGAGGATGGAGCGTGCAGAAGGATGAAGCGTGCAGGAGGATGAAGCATGCAGGAGGATGGAGGGCGGTGGAGGATGGAGGGCACTGGAGGATGGAGGGTGCTGGAGGTTGGTGGATGAGGAGCGCAAGAGGATGGAGAGCGCAGGAGGATGGAGCACACAGAAGGATGGAGCGCGCAGGTGGATGGGGAGTGCAGGAGGATGGAGAGCGCAGGAGGATGGAGGGTGCAGGAGGATGGAGGGTGCAGGAGGATGGAGAGTGCTGAAGGATGGAGGGTGCTGGAGGATGGAGAGTGCTGGAGGATCGAGAATGCTGGAGGATGGAGAGTGCTGAAGGATGGAGAGTGCAGGAGGATGGAGAGTGCAGGAGGATGGGGAGTGCAGGAATATGGAGGATGGAGAGTACAGTAGGATGGAGGATGGAGAGTGCAGGAGAATTGAGGATGGGAAGTGCAGGAGGATGGAGGATGGGGAGTGCAGGAGGATGGGGAGTGCAGGAGGATGGGGAGTGCAGGAATATGGAGGATGGAGAGTACAGTAGGATGGGGAGTGCAGGAGGATGGAGGATGGGGAGTGCAGGAGGATGGGGAGTGCAGGAGTATGGGGAGTGCAGAAGGATGGAGAGTTCAGGAGGTGAGTGGCCATTTGGCCCAATTCTTAGGGGCGGCAGCTGTGGCAAATTTTTCGACCTCCCCAGGCGCCACAAACAGTTGCTATGCCACTGCCAACAAGTCGCCCGTTCAGGAGACCGACGCACCATTCCAACGCAGAGCCAGGGACTACACGGATTCTTCAGGACTACCCATCTGCCTGCGATGCAACAAACTGGGCCACTTTGCAAGAGGATGTCCTTTAAACACGAGATTCCTGGGCCCGAGGGCCAGCTCCCAGGAGTAGAGCAAGTGAGCCCAAAGGACTGGTGTAAGCGGTACGTGGGAGGCTGTCCGTACCTCAGCATTACGCTAGAAGGCATCTCCATGTCGGCCCTTCTGGACACCAGGTTGCAGGTCACTACGATCCCACATATCCTTTATAAACAATATTGGTCTGATGACGATCTTGAACCCCCAAACCTCAATTTTTATATTATTGCAGCTAATGACCAACCACAAAAACAGGTGAGGTTCAGAGCAGCTACAATAAAGTTGGGGAGGGAGGAATTAAAAGGCCAAGGGTTATTTGTGGTTGAAGACAATCCTAACGAAAAATGCCCCTACATAGTAATTGGTACAAATGTTATTGAAAACTGCTTTGGAGAAGTGTTGTTTTTACTCCGACAGATTTCTCAGATTGCTGGTTATGGGCGGACAAGAGTCATCCAATGAGAGATCCGAGCCCTCATCCATAAGCAACAGGTAAATCTGTCTGGGGAAGAAATTGGCAGTGTGCGGGTAACAGACCCGGTTCCCATTGTACTACCACCAAAAAGCGAAATGATGATATGGTGTCGAGCAGCGATAGGTCGTAGAGGACAAGAATACCAGGCAGTTGTAGAGCCAGTATTTTCAGAGCACAGACCTACACTACTGACAGCCAGAGGGGTGGTGGATGTACGCAAGGGACTAGTACCAAGCCGTGTATTAAATCGTGGGGAATAGGAAGCTAAGCTACACCGGTATGCTACTGTAGCAAAGCTTTATACTGTTTGTAACAACAACATACAGGCAGTGGGACCTGTTTCCTCATCAAGGACAGCTAGAGGAGTGGTGTCAGCAGTTTCACGTAGGAACTGATGCCACCCCTTCTCACCAGAAGCACGGAGTTTACCGGGTAGCGCAGGAGTTCGAGCAAATATTTAGTAAGCATCCATTAGATTTTGGGAGGATTAAAGGGGTACACCATCGCATACCCACAGGAGATCATCCCCCAATTAAATTGAGACATAGATCCATTCCACCAGGTCACTACCAACAAGCCAAAGAGATGCTGAGGGACATGAAGGAGGCTGGGGTTATAAGAGATAGCAGTAGTCCCTGGGCAGCCCCTTTAGTCCTAGTCAGAAAGAAGGATGGCACGATAAGGATGTGTGTGGATTACAGGGAGGTCAACAAGATCACTCACAAAGATGCTTACCCGTTACCCCAAATAGAGGAGTCTCTTGCTGCATTAAAGACTGCTAATTATTTCTCCACATTAGATCTCACTAGTGGGTATTGGCAGTTCTCCGTTGCAGAAGAAGACAGAGAGAAGACTGCATTCACAACGCCAATGGGACTATGCAAATTCAACAGCATGCCATTCGGGTTATGCAATGCACCAGGAACGTTTCAAAAAATCATGGAAAGTTGCCTGGGACACTGGAACTTCGAAACAGTACTCTTATACCTGGACGACGTCATCGTGTTTTCTAAAACCTACGAGGAACACCTGAAACACTTGGCAGAGGTATTTGAGGCTTTGGCAAAGTACGGGATGAAGCTCAAACCATCTAAATGTCACCTGCTGAAACCTAAAGTCCAATACCTGGGACATGTGGTCAGCGCAGATGGAGTAGCACCAGACCCGGAAAAGGTAACAGCAATCCAGGATTGGCAGAGTCCAACCACCGTCACCGAGGTACGTCAGTTCTTAGGTTTGGTTGGGTACTATAGAAGATTCATTAAGGGCTACACAAAGATGGCAGCGCCCCTACAAGATCTTCTGGTAGGCCAATCTAAGAAGAGAAGGTCTGCAGATCCACCATTGGAGTGGGGAGAAGAACAAGAACACTCCTTCCAACAGATGAAGCAGGCTCTAACCGGTGAGGAAATCCTGGCTTACCCCGATTACAACCGACCGGTCGACCTTTACACCGACGCAAGCAATGTAGGTTTGGGAGCAGTCCTTTCCCAGGTTCAAGATGGTAGAGAGCAAGTAATCGCCTACGCCAGCAGAAAACTTCGACCCATCGAGAGGAACCCAGAAAACTACAGTTCCTTTAAGTTCGAGTTCCTGGCCATGGTCTGGGCCATAACAGAAAGGTTCAAGCATTACCTCGCAGATTCAAAGTTTACCGTCTTCACGGATAATAACCCATTGACACATCTGGATACCACGGAGCTTGGAGCATTGGAGCAACGCTGGATGGCTCGACTATCAAACTATGACTTTACTATCAAATATCGAGCAGGGTGCAACAACGCAAATGCTGATGCCCTTTCCAGAAACCCTTAAGTACATCTACAAGGAATTGAAGAAGAAGAGGATGACTTAGAGGAAATAGAACTCCCAGCTTTCCATGAAAGTAGCAAATGGCAAATCACTGAAGACCGCGTCTACCAAAACCATCAGACTGCTGAACTAAACCCTTTGCCTCACTATAGATGGAAGGAGACTCAAGACAGTGATCCGGACGTGAGCCTTGTAAAGAAGTTGATAAGCCAACCGGATTCCAAACTTGAAAAGAATGCTCCACTAGAGGCCCAACATCTGTGGAAAGAAAGAAGCAGGTTATTCATCTATCAAGGTCAATTGTGCAGGCGGTACATCAACCCAAGAACACATGAAATGGTATGGCAAGTTGTGGTTCCAAAGAGAGATGTCCAAATGGTATTGGAAGCGTACCACGATGGATTGGGACACTTTGGATGGAGAAAACTGGAAATATTGTTACATGAAAGATTCTATTGGATCAGCATGAGGTCTGCCATAGAGAGATGGTGTAAAAACTGTGGACCATGCTCCATAAGAAGAAGAGACCGTAACAGCCAGAAAGCACCACTCAAACTTATCATCACCAAACAACCATTAGAATTGGAAGCCTTCGATCAAATCAAACTTGCACCCAGCAAATCAGGCTACACCTATGATCTTACCATGGTAGACCATTATTCCAGATTCCTTGTGGTAGCTCCGGTAAAAGACTTAACAGCTGAGACAGCAGCAAGAACATTTCAAGCTTATTTCTGCAGACCCCATGGTTATCCGGAACAGGTATTGACAAACCAAGGACCTGCCTTTGAAGCTGAAATATTTCAAGAGTTCTGTCGCTTATACGGATGCAAGAAGATTCGCACCACGTCTTACCATCCTCAAACTAATGGAATGTGTGAAGAGATTAATCACATGGTAATTGAAATGCTGAAAACTCTGCCCTTAGAAGAACGCAACCAATGGCCACAGAAGTTACTGACTCACCGTGGCCGGGACTCCGGAGGACAGGCATTTTTCTTCTTCCTCCTTGTCACGGATGGACAGCCCCTGCCGGTAGTGGGGCCCCGTGGTCCAGATCAATAAAGACGTCATCGGTTGAACAGTTTAGGGGTTAAATTGTTTCGTGACGGCACCTATGAGAGTTCCGGTAACTGTACCGGCACTGCGGGGCCTCAGGGGGATGGAATGCAGCAAGATGGAACGCTCCCCACAGGCTGCGGTGAGTGAAGGCTGTGGTGAGTGAGTGCTGGACTGGGGTGAGTAAATGGTGGACTGGGGTGAGTGAATGCTGGACTGGGGTGGGGTGTGTGCTTGACTGGGATGAGTGAGTGCTGGGCTGAGTGAGTGCTGAAATAGCTGAGTGCTAGACTAGCTGAGTGAATGAGGGGCTGGGGTGAGTGCTAGTCTGGTGTGAGTGAGTACTGGGCTGGTGTGAGTGAATAAAAGACTGGGATGAGCGAATTTGCCCAGACAAGACTTTAAAGGTACAGTCACACGCCGCAATATCGCTGGCGAGATCACTGGCAATTCCCGAATTCGGCGATGTGGAAACCACATTGCATGTGTGTAGTGGCATGTGACTAGGTGATTCTACGGAGAGAAATCGATGGTGGAGCGTCGCCTGATTGCCCTGCACTGCAGTGAAATCAAGCGATATCCACCTGGTGATTTCAGTGCATCGTGGCGTGTGACAGGGCGATAGCTCAGACATTCTGGAATCAATCCCGTAGGCGTCCCGGAGCATGCTGTTTTCCGCGCCCCGTCTGCGGCGATTGGTGGCTTGGTGGTAACGCAGTTGTGTAGGCCAATTGTAGTGGTAGGGGTGCAGTGTAACACAATCTGGCACGCTTGTCTCCTTGCCATGGTCAAACTCTACGCCCACATTGCTGATGCGGTTGTGGCATATGACGTGGCGATGTAGGAAGGGAAGATCACTTCCGGTCTTCTGCAGGCGATTTCCGGAATGCAGGATCGCCGGAGATCGCTACGTGTGACAGCTCCACAGCATTCTGAAAAAAGTGACCAAAACGTGCACGCTCATGTCAAATTGCCAGTGATATGGAAGCCATATCGTGGTGTGTAATGGTACCTTAAGTATTTAATTATTCAGGGGTCCATAACTGGCTGGGGGCTGATAATAATGATATTTTCCCCATATTAAAACAGCCAGTCCTCTAGCCAGCCCTCCAGTCTGTCCTCCAGCCTGTCCTCCACCCTGTCCTCCAGCCTGTCCTCCAGCCTGTCCTCTAGCCAGAGCCAGTCCTCCAACCTGTCATCCAGCCTATCCCTCAGGCTGTCAGCACTGTATGGTAGCTCAGTGGTCTGCACTCTACAGTAGCTTAGTGGCTAGCATTGTATTGTGACTCAGTGGTTAGCACTGTATATGGTGGCTCAGTGGTTAGCAATGTACAGTGGCTCCATGCTTAGCACTGTATGGTGGTTCACTGGTTTGCACTGTGTGTGGTGGCTCAGTGGTTAGCACTGTGCGGTTGCTCAGTTGTTAGCACTGTATGGTGGCTCAGTAGTTAGCACTGTACAGTGGCTCAGTGGTTTGCACTCTTCAGTTGCTCAGTAGTTAGCACTGTATGGTAGCTCAGTGATTAGCACTGTATATGGTGGCTTAGTGGTTAGCACTGTACGGTGGCTCTGTGGTTAGCAATGTACGGTGGTTCAGTGATTAGAACTGTGCGGTGGTTCAGTGGTTAGAACTGTGCGGTGGCTCAGTGGTTAGCACTGTGCGGTGGCTCAGTGGTTAGCACTGTATGGTGGCTCAGTGGTTAGCACTGTGCAGTGGCTCAGTGTCTAGCACTGTATATAGTGGCTTAGTGGTTAGTGACTCACCGTGGCCGGCTGACTCCGGTTTATACAGGCGATGCTTCCTTCCTCCTTGTCACGGGTGGACCGCGCCTGCCGATAGTGGGGCCCGGTGTAGTGCAGATCAAAAGTGAAGACGTCTTGGTGGAACAGATTAAAGGGGTTTTAATTTATTCGTGACGCCACCTATGAGTAGATTCGGTAAGGGCTACCGACGCTGCGGAACCTCCGGGGGATGGACAGCAGCAAGATGTTACGCTCCCCACAGGCTGAGCGGTGATCCCCGGAGGCTGGAGCTGCTCAAGATGTTGTGCGGCAGCTGCGGTTACCTTGTTGTGCGGACAGGCAGTTCATAAGGAAGCACGGACACAGGTAGTCTCTGCAACGGGTCTTTACTGTAACCAGCAGGCAGTACATGGTATGCAGTGGTTGAGTAGTAGGCCGGGTGGACTCAGCAGTGATAGTGTTCCTCAGAGATCCGCAAGTGTTCCTCCATTCTACCTAACTTGATTGCCAGTGTCGCCCGGGAATACCAGGTCGGGTACAGGGAGGCTGCTTCAATGCCCTATCCATGATGTACGTTCTGGATGCTTTGGGGAGCCTTGGATCCCTCAGTGGGTACACCGCTGGTTAGACGACTGGAAACTGGCTGGTGGTGGGGTGCTCCTGTGAAGCTATTCCTCCACTCTTCTGGTTCGCGTGGCAGAGGTGAACTGCTGCCAGCTTCGGTACCAGTGAACCGGCTGTAAGTTGTGGGCACGGGAGTCTTTTGGGAACCCGTGTAGATGATGCCCAATCCCGGTGGTTAAGGCCTCAGGTGCTGACACCCAACCGGTGACGGCCCAGGGGCCCGCACAGAGTGCGGAGCCCCCGCTCCTCTCCAAGTTCTAGACTCTTGTCTTCTCCTGTCTAGGTTATTTTCTCTTCTCTCTAGACTATTGTGTGTATTCTACTACACTACCCTAACACTCCACCCCCCAGGACCTATGATTGGTCCCCTGTTCTAGGTGTTGCATGTTTGGGTTGGATCTCAAAGTTAACTATTTCACTGCTGTGTCAGAGAATATTGCGGCTGCAATACTCCCTTGTGACGCACTCGTTGCGGGGCGCCACACTTAGCATGGTACAGTGGCTCAGTAGTCAGCACTGTATGGTGGCTTAGTGGTCTGCACTCTACAGTAGCTCAGTGGTTAGCATTGTATGGTGGCTCAGTGGTGAGCATTGTATGGTGGCTCAGTGATGGGATACAGGCACATTGGAGCCAGAAGGCACAGAAGAGACATGGGATCAGGGGAGGAAGAAGGCACACGGGACTCAGAAGACACAAGGGAGGCAGAATGCCAGAGGGGAGGCAGAGGCACAGGGAGAGGCAGAGGCACAGGGGGAGGCAGAGTCATGGGGAGAGACAGCGCACGCAGGGGCTGAGAGCATGCAGAGCGAAGAGAAAAGCACAAGTAAGTTCGAGCGCACAGGGGAAGAGACAGCACAGACAGGAGAGAGCGCACAAGGGGACACAGGCACAAAGACTGCCCTCCAGATGCAATAGCATTGGGCCTATTTCTAGTATATATATATATATATATATATATACATATATACTAGATGGTGGCCCGATTCTAACGCATCGGGTATTCTAGAATACGTATGTAGTTGACATACTGTGACTGACAGAACTTGTTAAGTCAACGTGAGTGAACTACATATATATATATAGTAGCGCTATGGTGTATGATAGTACAATACAGCACATGTATAGCAGCACTATAGTATATGGCGGCACATTATAGTAAATGTATAGCAGCGCTATAGTATATGGTGGTATATTACAGTACATGTATAGCAGCGCTATTCATTAAAGGGATCCTGTCACCCCCAAAACACCTCTAAACCTATTAAAAGCTGTCCCTAGAGCATATTAACACTTTCCCTACACTCCTTTTAGCTCCTAAATGCACATAGTCAAAGTGAATAAAAACGTTATTATAGTACCTCATTACTGATGATAATGAGTGACTATGGTATTCATAGTCACTCATCCAGGCTGCCCCTATTCATCATATCACGCCTGAATAGGCGTGATCTACATCAGAGATTCAAATTCGCGCCTCCCTGCGCGCCTCCCCGCTCTCCTATTCTGGCCGGGCTTCAGTGTGGGGCTGTATGACGCGATCCGCGTCATTCCCGGTGCCGGGTGACGTATTTACAGCCGCGGCGCGCTGTCAGCTTCAAAATGCGCATGCGCAGTGCGCATTTTGAAGCTGACAGCGCGGCGCGGCTGTAAATACGTCACCCAGCGCCGGGAATGACGCGGATCGCGTCATACAGCCCCACACTGAAGCCCGGCCGGAATAGGAGAGCGGGGAGGCGCGCAGGGAGGCGCGAATTTCAATCTCTGATGTAGATCACGCCTATTCAGGCGTGATATGATGAATAGGGGCAGCCTGGATGAGTGACTATGAATACCATAGTCACTCATTATCATCAGTAATGAGGTACTATAATAACGTTTTTATTCACTTTGACTATGTGCATTTAGAAGCTAAAAGGAGTGTAGGGAAAGTGTTAATATGCTCTAGGGACAGCTTTTAATATGTTTAGAGGTGTTTTGGGGGTGACAGGATCCCTTTAAGTCGGTACATTACAGTACATGTATAGCAGCGCTATGGTATATGGTGGTACATTACAGTACATGTATAGCAGCGCTATAATATATGGCGGTACATTACAGCACATGTATAGCAGCACTATGGTATATGGCGATACATTACAGCACATGTATAGCAGCACTATGGTATATGGCGATACATTACAGCACATGTATAGCAGCACTATGCTAAGTGGCGGTACATTACAGTACATGTAAAGTAACACTATAGTATATGGCAGTACAGTATAGCACATGTATAGCAGCACTATAGTATATGGAGGTACATTATAGTACATGTTTAGCAGCACTATGGTATATGGCGATACTCCGCTCCCCGCGGCCCCCTGCTCCTCCACAGTAAAAGTAAAAAAATCCTTAGTGAGGATACTCACCTGTCCGCTGGCTCGCTCCACCTCCATCTTCTAGGTCCTACAGGCCTTTAGGACCCGTCGTTGCCTGGGAAACCGATCAGCTGATCGGTCATATGACCGTTAACTGCCGGGGGGGCAGGATGGAGCAGGGGGGCCGGATGGTGACGGGGGGGGAAGGCAGGATTGTGTCGGGTGGGGGGCAGGATGGGGCGAACGGGACAGGATGGGGCGGGGGGGGGGCAGGATGGAGCCGGAGGGGGGCAGGATGGAGCCGGGGGAGCGCAGGATGGAGCCGGGGGGGAGGGGGGGGAAGGATGGAGCCGGGGGGGGGAAATGACTCACCGTTGCCGGATGCTCATGTCTCAGGCGATGCAGCACTTGTCATGGTTCCGCGCCTGAGGCTGTGGGGCCCGGTGGTTAGATCAATAGGGATAAAAGGATGGAGATAATTCTTGTTTGTCGTGACGACACCTGTGGGTGTCCGGTGATGTCACCGGCGCTACTTGGGCTTCCGGGGGATGTGGGGCAGCTGAATGGGATGCTCCTCACAGGATGAGCAGGAGTCCCCGGGGCTAGGAGCTGCACTTGATGGAATATGGCAGCTCTGTAGTTGTTGTGCAGAGTTAATAACAGTTCTGAAGAAAGGCACCAGACACCAGATTCCTCTGAACGGGTCTTTACTGTAACCGTTAGTGTGGTACAGGGTGTACAGTCTTAGGTAACGGACTGGGTGGTCCCAGCGATGACTGGTCTTAGTCCAGAGCTCCACGGTGTTCTTCCTTTACTAACTTTCCAAGTTGCCGATGTCACCTTAGTGCGCCAGTTCGGGTACAAGGGAAGCTACTTGAAGATTCCCTGCCGGTAATCACCCGATTGGAGGGGAGCCTGATTCCCTATAGTGGGTACTTCGCTGGCAAGACGGCTTGGTTGCATCTACAGTGAGGTGCTCCTAAGAAGCGGTTCCTTCACTCTGGTTTGCTGAGCGGCGGTGGACGTCTGCTCGCCTCGGAAACAGTGATCCGGTAGTTTGGGCATGGGTATGTTTGAACCCGCTCGGTATCTGCCCGTGTTCCGGTATGGGTCATCACTTGATGGTGCCCGGCCGGTAAGCTGGGTTTCAGGGCTGCACGGAACTGTGCAGATCCTGCTCCTTCTTCCTTCCTCTCCAGCCACTTACTACTTCTCCTACACACTACACCTACACTCCTCCCACCAGGACCTGATTGGCCCTCTATCTCTAAATGGTGCATGTGGTGTACGGAGCTCTGGGTTTAACCATGTTATTACTGAGACGGAAGATATTACATCTTCAGTCAGGGATACAATACCTTCCTGTGACGCACTCGTTGCGGGGTGCCACACTCCCCCTTGGGAAATTACACTTGTCCCCAAGTGTCACGAAACCCGAACAATACAGAGAAAGTTTTTATATTTTTCAAACATAAACAAAATAAAACTTTTTTATTAATAAGAATTATGATTGCTTGGTTTTTCTTCCCCTAAGGGAGGCGCATTTACTTAGAACGTTACTAAACATTTGCATTCAAACAAAACCGGTTAACTATTGCGGACCCGGCAGGCAGGGTTACTGTTCATTTGCAATGTCCAGGTTACCGCCGGGCCGCTGTACTAGCAGTCAAATAACAGGAAAAGTGTTCATGACAAAGTCATTTTTAAAGTTCAAAACAAAGTTATTCAAACGGGGTTAATCTTTCTTACGGGTGTAAGACACATCTGCGAACCCGAAGAGCATACCACCCCTGATAGCCAGCATGACGCTCGTAGGTAATGGTCTCTTCCTGGTATAAATCGCGGTCGGGGTGTCCTTTAGGGAGGTGAGATTCTACAACTCAGTGGCCCACGAAGATCTCCTCATACACCCCCTCCTCCCGGGCAAAACCCCACCCGTTGTCCAGATTAAAAGAGGTGACAGTACCTGTTTTCCAGAATTCCTCCGATAACGGGGGTTGGCAGCGAGCCTCAGCATGGGCCCGCAGGTTGGCTTGTTCTTGGGCCCACCATTCAGCTCAGCGACAGCGACGTATGGCATCGTCGGACGGACGAGTGGCGCGGACGTAGTCCCAGCGGCTGGTTGCGTTGTGACGGGTTAAGAGCTGGTCGCAGCTTTGTACCGGCACACGAACACGGTGATCGGGAGCAGATGCCGCGGCGCACCAGACCACTGTACCCGAGCCGCTTGCAGCAGCTCGGCGGGAGTTTCCGCTTCATCCTCCTCCTCGGAACCGGTGTGGATGGAGTCCTCAGGTTCGCTGGGGCTCTCATTGTCTTCCTGCTCTATGGCCTCAACGACCACATCGGGCCCCTAGGCTGATTCGGATTCTTGGTCGGGGTCCTCCTGTTGGTTGGGGTCTGGAACTGCGGGGTTCTCCTTCGTCTCATCCTGCGGGGCTTCAAGGATGCCCGCCTCCTCTGCTTCAGCCTCCACCACACCCTTTAGTGGTGATGCGTCTCCTCCAGTGACCAGGTAGGTCTCAATGGGTTCGGGGCCGGTCTCCAGTTCTGGAGTGAGACAGGTAGTAGTCTCCGGTTCTGGAGCGGAACACGTAGTAGTCTCCGGTTCTGGAGCGGGACAGGTAGTAAGTCTCTGCTGCACAGCCCGTGTGTAGTCGGCTGGCTAGGCTCGCACTCCAGCTTCGGATGGTCCACTCTGTGGCCTCCATCAACTGCACCCGCAGATCTTGGAGCACGGTCTCCCAAAACTCGGGGTTCCCGTTGATGGTCAGGATGGGACCCGGGCCCTGGTTGCCGATAGCGGCGCGAGCTTCCTCCTCGACTTCCCTCATTAACTCACGGAGCCTCAGGGTTGCCATCTCGCTTCTTTCAGGAGCCGTGCCCGTAACAACTGGTAACTGTTCCTGAAGCAGAGCTGCTGGAAAAGCAATGCCACACCTGTTTCTTTGTCGTTTTTGTAGTCCATAGGTGGGCTGAAGTCTTTGGCTCGCCCGCTTGGTTGTTTCCAGCAATCGGGGCGGACAAGAATTTTGGCGCCTCTGCCATGGCCCTCCCACGAAGAGGGGCAGAGGCACGCCCCTGGGCCAGCACATTGTGTTTCACATGGCGGGAGTCGCCATTTTGGTCGCCATTTTGGCCTAGTAGAAAAAGGCGTGAAAAAGTTCTTTTTGGCCGAATAAAGTTCTGTAAGGCACACAATACCCGTTGGGAGCTGGGCCTGCTCGTATCCTGTTCGTGATCGCCAAATTCTGACTCACCATTGCCGGATGCTCACGTCTCAGGCGATGCAGCACTTGTCACGGTTCCGCGCCTGAGGCTGTGGGACCCGGTGGTCAGATCAATAGAGATAAAAGGATGGAGATAATTCTTGTTTGTCGTGATGCCACCTGTGGGTGTCCGGTGATGGCACCGGCGCTACTTGGGCCTCTGGGGGATGTGCGGCAGCTGGATGGGATGCTCCCCACAGGATGAGCAGGAGTCCTCGGGGCCAGGAGCTGCACTTGATGGAATACAGCAGCTCTGTAGTTGCTGTGCAGAGTTAATAACAGTTCTGAAGAAAGGCACAGACACCAGATTCCTCTGAACGGGTCTTTACTGTAACCATTAGTGTGGTACAGGGTATACAGTCTTAGGTAACGGACCGGGTGGTCCCAGCGATGACTGGTCTTAGTCCAGAGCTCCATGGTGTTCTTGTTTTACTAACTTTCCTAGTTGCCGATGTCGCCTTAGTGCGCCAGTTCGGGTACAAGGAAGGCTACTTGAAGATTCCCTGCCGGTAATCACCCGGTTGGAGGGGAGCCTGATTCCCTATAGTGGGTACTTCGCTGGCAAGACGGCTTGGTTGTGGCTACAGTGAGGTGCTCCTAAGAAGCGGTTCCTTCACTCTGGTTTGCTGAGCGGCGGTGGACGTCTGCTCATCTCGGAACCAGTGATCCGATAGTTTGGGCACGGATATGTTTGAACCCACTCGGTAGCTGCCCGTGTTGCGGTATGGGTCACCACTTGATGGTGCCCGGCTGGTAAGCTGGGTTTCAGGGCTGCACGGAACTGTGCAGATCCTGCTCCTTCTTCCTTCCTCTCCAGCCACTTACTACTTCTCCTACACACTACACCTACACTCCTCCCACCAGGACCTGATTGGGCCTCTATCTCTAAGTGGTGCATGTGGTATACGGAGCTCTGGGTTTAACCATGTAAGGGGTAGGATGGAGGCGGGGGGCAGAATGGACGCGGGGGAGCAAAAACAGCAGGGGGGAGGAGGAAACGGGGGGCAGGATGGAGGGAGCGCGGGGCAGAATGGAGGGAGCGGGGCAGAATGGAGCGAGCGGGGCAGGATGGAGTGAGCGGGGCAGGATGGAGCCGGAGGAGCAGGGTGGAGCCGGAGGAGCAGGATGGTGGTGGGCGCATGTTGGTGGGGCAGGATGGTGGCGAGCGGGGCAGGATGGAGCGAGCGGGACAGGATGGAGCGAGCAGAGCAGGATAGAGCCAGGGGGGGCAAGATGGAGCCGGGGGGCAGGATGGAGCAATCGGGGCAGGATAGAGCCAGGGGGCAGGATGGAGCGAGCGGGGCAGGATGGAGCCGGGGGGGGGGCAGGATGGAGTGAGCGGGGTAGGATGGAGCGAGCAGGGCAGGATGGTGGTGGGGGCAGGATGGAGGGAGCGGGGCAGAATGGAGGGAGCGGGGCAGAATGGAGCGAGCGGGGCAGGATGGTGCCAGAGGAGCAGGATGGAGCCGGAGGAGCAGGATGGTGGTGGGGGGGGGCAGGATGGGGGGGAAGCAGGATGGTGGCAGGGGGAGCAGGAAGGAGGCAGGGGGAGCAGGATGGTGGCGGGGGCGCAGGATGGAGCCGGCGGGGCAGGATGGAGTCAGCGGGGCAGGATGGAGCCGGCGGGGCAGGATGGAGCGAGTGGGGCAGGATGGAGAGAGCGGGGCAGGATGGAGCCAGGGGGGCAGGATGGAGCAAGTGGGGCAGGATGGAGCGAGCGGGGCAGGATGGAGCCGGGGGGGCAGGATGGAGCAAGCGGGGCAGGATGGAGCCGGCGGGGCAGGTTGGAGCAAGTGGGGCAGGATGGAGCCAGAGGGGCAGGATAAAGCTAGAGGGGCAGGATGGAGCGAGCAGGGCAGGATGGAGCGAGCGTGGCATGATGGAGCAAGCGGGTCAGGATGGTGGCGGGGCAGGATGGTGGCGGGGGGGATCAGGATGGAGCGAGCGGGGCAGGATGGAGCCGGAGGAGCAGGATAGAGCCGGAGGAGCAGGATGGTGGCGGGGGGGAGGGGGAGCAGGATGGGGTGGGCATGATGGTGGCGGAGGGGGCAGGATGGTGGCGGGGTAGCATGATGGAGCGAGTGGGGCAGGTTGGAGCCAGCGGGGCAGGATGGAGTCAGCGGGGCAGGATGGAGCCAGCAGGGCAGGTTGGAGTGAGCGGGGCAGTATGGAGCGAGCAGGGCAGGATGGAGCCAGGGGGCAGGATGGAGTGAGCAGGGCAGGATGGAGCAAGCGGGGCAAGATGGAGCCGGCGGGGCAGGTTGGAGCGAGCAGACAGGATGGAGCCAGGGGGGGCAAGATAGAGCCAGGGGGGCAGGATGGAGCAAGCGGGGCAGGATGGAGTGAGTGGGGCAGGATGGTGGCGGGGGGGCAGGATGGAGCGAGCGGGGCAGGATGGAGCCGGAGGAGCAGGATGGAGCAAGCGGGGCATGATGGAGTGAGCAGGGCAGGATGGACCAAGCGGGGCAGGATGGAGTGAGCGGGGCAGGATGGTGGCAGGGGGGCAGGATAGAGCGAGCGGGGCTGGATGGAGCCGGAAGAGCAGGATGGAGCAAGCGGGGCAGGATGGAGTGAGCGGGGCAGGATGGAGCGAGCGGGGCAGGATGGAGCCGGGGGGGCAGGATGGAGCAAGCGAGGCAGGATGGAGCCAGGGGGGGCAGGATGGATGCAGGGGAACAGGATGGAGATGGGGGGGCAGCATGGAGCCGGGGGGGGAAGAGGGGCAGGATGGATGCGGGGGGGACGATGGATGTGGGGGGGAGCATGATGGATGCGGGGGCGGGGGCATGATGGAGGCGGGGGGCGGGGGCACGATGGAGGTGGGGGGCAGGATCCCTCTCGCCCTCCTCTGTTCTCACCCATATTCTGTAGTGTTCGTCATGTGACAGGGCGGGCTGTGTGATGTCACATCAGCCCGCCCTGTCACATGTCCACAGTGTGACGAAGAAGACTGGTAAGAACAGTGGAAGGTGAGGGGGGGCAGTATGGATGCGGGTGGGGTGGGAGGCGGGGGGCAGTATCCCCCTCGCCTCCCGCTGTTCTCACCCCTCTGTACACAGGACGGGCTGATGTGACATCATCCCTGTGTACAGACCGGTGAGAACAGCGGGAGGCGAGGTGGGGGCGTGGGGGGAGAGGCGAGGTGGGGGCGGCGTGTTCCTTGTGTATCCCGGCAACAGTGGCGCCACTCCTCGCACCCCTATGCTGTGAACTGGTAAACTGGTTACTTGAGTTAGTTAACTCTCCCTCTGGTTTCTCATGCAGGTTCTGTGAACCCCCTCCTCTTTTATTTTACCTTATGTTTCTCATTCCCTTATAGGATTAACACTTGTTGCTGTTAACCCCATTATGTTATGCTGTTAGGCTCTGTGTTATGCTGCAAACATTTGGCCATTGTGCCTTGCATAACAGGTGTTATCAGGGATGATTGCACGTACATATCATTGCAGTGAGGTTTCTATACCAAAACCTATTTATACAGAGGGATTGTTAGCAGCGGGTTAATCAGCGTGATGTCCACAGTGAGCAACAGAGAATGTTCATTTATTGAGAATTAATAACATCCAGCTTACAACATGAGAATAGGATCAATCTGGTTTCTGGAGAGGGAGAGAGAAATCTGCTGTGACTTTCAGCTTCCAGTTCCACACTAGAATGTACATGCTGGGAGCAGGGGGAGGAACATCCTGTCTCTGAATGAGGGCCTTTTTTTTTTTGTTTAACTTTGTTGACATCTGAACAATATGCATGCAGACATAAAATCACATCATATTAAACAAACAATAGTTGTTGCAATACATACAGATTAATATGCATTAGGCATACAGCCACACTCAACAACTACTTATTCTGTTAGTCCCATAGTGGTTCTCAATTCTTGGAACCTAGGTCGTGGCAATGGCTTGGTCAAAATGTCAGCTAACATCTTATCAGTCTCACAATAAACAAACTGAATTATGCCACGATAATATCAAATCACGTAGATGATGATATCTGACATCGATGTGCTTAGTTCTAGCACTGATCTTCTCACTGCATGCAAGTTTAATGCATCCTTGGTTGTCCTCATATATCACCTTAGCTGAGTTAACGGTTTACCAAGGTCATCCATCAGTTGTCTTAGCCAAATAATCTCCTGACTTGCATAGGCTGCGGACACATACTCAGCTTCTGTGGATGATAAAGCAACAGATACTTGTTTTCCAAGTGATTAAAGAACGGAGGCACTCACCCATGTGCAAAGTTGGTCTCAGGTTTCTTTATTCAGCCTTCCGGCATGAAGCAGGGTGCAAGTTGCAGGGGAGGGGATGGTGGAGGTGCAGACAACAGTGACTGTTTCGGATGTAATCCCCTGCAACTTGCACCCTGCTTCATGCCGGAAGGCTGAATAAAGAGACCTGAGACCAACTTTGCACATGGGTGAATGCCTCCTTTCTTTAAACATTTGGATTATGATCTAGTGCTGACACAGGTGAGCACCCCCATTGAATGACTGTCTGCTGCTATATTGGTATAAGGTGTCCAGTGCCCCGATTCATCCTTTGTGAAGTTTAAGATACTTGTCTTCTACTAGACCAGGAGATTGAATTTTCTCCAAGTTTAAATACGTATCCGCTTGTGGATTTACGATCATGCAAATCACCAGCCCAATCTGCGTCAGCATAGCCGATGAGTTTTAGATTTCCTGCTGCAGATAATTTTAAATTTACCCCTTGTGTCTCTTTTAAATATCGGAGAACTCTTTTAACGGCGTTCCAGTCCTTTTGGCGCGGTTTCTCCACATATCTGCACAATATTCCAACTGCTGTTGTAATATCTGGTCGAGTCATAGTCGATATGTATAGAAGTGCCCCCACTGCCTGTCGATATTTCTCATTGTTAGGCAACAGGTCATCTTCTTCCAGTTTCAGGTAGGATGATTCCATTGGCGTTGATACACCTTTGGCTTCTGTCATTCCAAACTGATTCAAAATTGAATCAATTTTTGCACTTTGATTTAGAAGAAAACTTCCATCTTCCTCTCTCTGGATATGGATTCCTAAATAATATGTTACATTTCCAAGGTCTTTTGTTTCAAAATGCTGGTTCAAAATTTCAGTAATTTTTCCAATTTCGGCTTCTTCTTGATGAACTACAATTACATCATCCACATATAAGAGAATATACATCCACTTTCCATCTGTATATCTCGTATATAGGCATGGATCCGCTTGACCTCTTTTAAATCCTTCTCCCAACAAGACTTTGTTCATTTTGGTGTTCCATGCTCTTGCCGATTGCTTAAGGCTGCCTTCAGACTTGCAGATGCATCTGCAGCGTTTTGCAGATGCATCTGCAAGCATCTGCATGCAGACCGCGGCCCCTATGTTTATAATGGAGCGCACGGCGGTCTGCAGATGCTTGCAGACCGCCGTGCGCTCTCATTGCCCGCCATTAGTGATCTGTGTGCAGGCGGATGCCTGCGTACAGATCACATACTCTCGTCCGCACCAGGGACGCGAGATGTTGCGTCCCTGGTGCGGGCGAGAGTGTGTGATTTGTGCGCAGGCATCCACCTGCGCACAGATCACTACTGGTGGGCAATGAGAGCGTACGGCGGTCTGCAAGCATCTGCAGACCGCCGTGCGCTCCATTATAAACATAGGGGCCGCGGTCTGCATGCAGATGCTTGCAGATGCATCTGCAAAACGCTGCAGATGCATCTGCAAGTCTGAAGGCAGCCTAAGACCATAAAGAGATTTTTGTAGTTTACAAACAAGATTCTGTTCACCTTCCTTTATATAACCTTCAGGTTGAGTCATGTATAAGTCCTCCTCAAAGTCACCATTTAAAAATGCAGTTTTGACATCCAAATGTCTGACAAACATCTTTTGTACAGCAGCTACGACCATCAAGGCTCTAATGGTACCTTTACACGCCGCGACGGCAGGCTGGATACATCCCGCTACAGGCTACAAATGTAGCTTGTAGCGCCAATGTAGCCCGTCGTAGCGGCGTCTGAAGACGTGACGCTACAGCCGGCAACAGATACATCTGTTTCCTAGGTCTGCTCGAAAACTGATGGCTACAACGCCGATGGTAGCGAGCTGTATCAGCGTGTAAAGAGGCAACGGAAGGGAACTCGGGACAGCCTGCGATGTAGCTGCAATGTAGCTAAGGCGTGACCCTGGCTCCGTGTTACCGCGCCCCATGTGCGATCATTGGTGGAAGCTGCTGCATGACGATTGGTAGTCGCTGCATAGGGAGGCATATTTAAAGGAGCTGACGAGTCACACTACACAATTGCTCGAGCGTGCTGTATTACTCAGCCTCCTGCGTTGCCTGCCCAATCAGGATGTTATTGCTTCGTCCTATCAGCGTACGGACGGCTCGTAATCCACAATTGTAGCACGCCTATGTGCTGGCCCTGCTGCACCAGGTCCGCCCATAGTAGCTGGTTATAGCGGTGTGTAAATGAGCTACAGCTGGCTACTTGAGACACCCGGCGATGTAGCTAGCTATAGATGTAGCGTGGCGTAGCGCATCTTGTGGCGGCGTGTAAAGGTGATGCGTGGAGCGTTTGTAACCGTTTGAGCGTGCTCGTGCACGTGAAGTAGCGGGATGTATCCAGCCTGCCGTCGCGGCGTGTAAAGGTACCTTAAATGTTGTCTGCTTGGTGACTGGGGAAAAAGTAGCATCATAGTCCTCGCCATGTTTTTGAGAATATCCTTTTGCGACCAACCTTGCTTTAAATCTGTGAACTTTACCTTCAGAGTCATATTTGGTTTTAAATACCCACTTGCACTTGATTGCCTTTTTACCCTGTGGCAACTCAGTGAGTTTCCAAGTTTGAAGTTGATGAAGCAAGTTCATTTCTGCATTAGCGGCATTGATCCACTTTGTTCTTTCATGAGCAGGCAGTTTTTGCATTTCATCCCATGACTGTGGCTCTGACTCAGGTAGTGTCTTGACAATGTAGGAAATACGTTTAGCTGGTATTCCTTTGTTTGATCGTGACGATCGTCTGATTTCAGGTTCACTTAGGCCTTTTGTTGTTTCTTCAGTGGTTGAAGAATCTAGCCAGACTTCTACATTCTCCTTTTCGTTGTCTTGTGATTGTGACTGAGATTGTTGTTGTTGCTTCATCTGGACTACTGGCATAATATCACAAAACTTGGGTGACACAAAAATTTTCATCAATCACTACATCTTTGCTTATTGTGACCTTGTTTGTCTCTGGGTGTAGAATACTATAACCTTTCTGGGTTTCACTGTAACCTACCAGAATTCCTTCCTTAGCGTGAGATTCCCACTTAGTTCGTTTTTCTTTGGGAATGTGTGCAAATGCTTTGCTTCCGAAAATCCTTATGTACTGTAGTTTTGGCTTTGCACTATTCCATTGCTCAAATGGAGTTTTCTCTGTCGCTTTACCTGGTAGTCTGTTCTGAAGATAGCAAGCCGTCATAATAGCTTCGCCCCAATATTCTGTAGGCAGATTTGCATCAAATAACATACTCCTTCCGCTTTCACAGAGTGTTCGGTACCTTCTTTCTACTACACCATTTTGCTCAAGGGTGTATGGTACAGTAGTCTGAAATATGATTCCATTTCTCTTTAAAATGCTCTGTGTCTCATTACTTGTATATTCAGTCCTATTATCAGCACATAGAATTTTTGGCATTCTCCCAAACTTGTTATATACTTCAGCTAGATATATTTCAAGTTTCTCTGGAACTTCATTTTTGCTGTGAAGTAGATAGACAACTGTGTATCTTGAATTGTCATCAATGAATGTAAGAAAATATCTCTTCTTTCCAGGGTCTAAATACGCATTGGGCCACAGATATCTGTGTGTGTTAAATCTAGTGGCTGTTCTGTTCTTGTAGTACATTTCTTAGGAAAGGCCTTTCTGGACATTTTCCCTTTGATACAGCTGGTACACCTCATTGTCTGGTTACATGGATCAATTGTAATATCATCAGCTAAGTGTTCTTGAAATAACTTTTTTATTGCTACTGGGTCTCTATGTGCAAGCCGTCTGTGCCATACATGAATACAGTTCTTGTGCATTTCTTGCTTAGCTGTACATACACACTCTTTGCACTTCAACTGATACAGTTCATCTTTGATTTTTCCTTTTGCTAGTGTGTGACCCTCCTTTGAGATGATGCAGCTATCGTGCTTAAACGTAACTTCATTCCCTTGTTTTGTAAGCTTCTTCACGGAGCCATTGTTGGGGCCATTGTTCATCTATGGAAACCTCAATGCCACTGGATATCTGAATCATGTAGCATTTTCAGATATCCAGTGGCGTTGAGGTTTCCATTTATGAAGAATGGCCCCACTATCTTTGTACTACATATACCACACCATACCATTAATATTTGTGTTCCAACAGTCATGGAGGGATCTATCCACTGTGGGATCAGACTATGTCACTGTTCGCAGGGCCGCGGTAACCATTGGACAAGTTGAGCTGGTTGCTCAGGCGGCACTATAGACGGGAAGCAGCAATGTGGCAGGGGGGCGGCGCCCTGCACATAGCGGCTGATATGGAGTCAGTCGCTTGCCGCTGTCTGCCACAACCATGCATGTGCATTCCAACACCAACAGTGATAACACCCAATTCCCCATCCCGCTCTTAGATTTATTAATTAAAATACATTTTGTTAGTGTGAAAAACCCTTTAAGGAAAAAGCATAGTTTCTTCTATAAAGTAAAGGCACTTATATCTCCCTTGGTGTCCAATATGACAATCTTCTAAAGTTTTGCTATCCGTGGTAGTAGCATATTGCATTCACATATCCATATAGATTGGCCTCTATAATTAGGCAGAATTCAGTAATGTAACCTTTGAGATGACTACAAACTGACAGAAATTAGAAAGACAAATTAAGGAATTGATCAGCAAAAAATCTTTAACCTCAAAATGGTTTGGTGTTGACCTTTGCACCTTCACTTGTTTGGTTTCAAGGTGATTTTAAACTTGATATTGTAGGAATAATACTTTTTTGTGTAAATGGTTATAATTTCAGAACCAATGGAGATTGATCTTTGACTAACCTACGTTAAAATTTCCAGATAAGACCACAGTGACCCCTATGACTTTAGTGTGGCACCCCCAGGGTCGATGTGCCACAATGTCATCACTGTCCCAGGGTAGTGGTGTCACCAGAGAGCAACAAAGGATATTCTCATCAGGCAACAGGCCCACACAACACTAACACCTCCAAACCAGAAGGGGGAGACCAAGCCTGGGTTCAGGGTCAGCTTCCCTTATATTCTGGTCTGGGGAGGAGCAAGTCAGTGCAGTGCGGAGCAGCACTGTGAGGACATCCTGGTGGACTGGAAGCTGCTTAGCTCATCCCAGGATCGCTAACTTGTTCCAGGCCTAAGGCTAGGGTCTGAGGAAAGGAGAGGAAGAAACACACCATGAGGCTGAGCAGCATTGTGCCTTCCCCAGAGAACAAGTGCATAGAACAGGCACCGGAGTACGAGACTGTGCAGGGTTACACATCCCAGCAGTCAACACTGGAAAGTTGGGGAGTCCAGAAACACAGCAACGCATAGACTCCAACAACATTGATACCCAGCCGCAGGGTAGAGAGATGGAAGGATTCAAGTTGCCTGTTTTACTGGTACCCCGCAGGACGAGACAGGGTCGGCAGCCTAGCTTAAGCAAATGCAGGAGCAAAATCACAAGCACAGCAAGGGAGCTAAAAAGGCCCAGTCGGGTGAGAATAACCCCAAGTTGCTCTCAAGACTCCGTGGACAGCACTTAAGATCTGTTCCAGTAAAGGACTGAGAAAACTACAAAACCATGAGTCTGCCTGTTACTTGCGCCTGTTACCCTGTATCCTGTACATAGACTTCCTACACCTGCCTTGGGAACCCTCAGCCCTACCCGAGGAGGGCTTACCATCTACGCTGCCCTAAGTCACCGTCCCCAGCAGGAATACGGCAGCGTTGGTTCTACTAACCACATACCCTGGGTGGCATCACGACAAAACCCTTGTAAATAGCCCTTTTTTGGACTGATCCCAGTCCACGGGACCAGGTCACGAGTATCGTGATACCCCGGAGAGACAGCACCAGCCCGGTTCCCAAGTACCCCATAGCCTGGGGGTGCATCAGCTTGCTCTTCTGGCGTCACGGACAGGATTCCGTGCCTTGGGAACCGGGTACTGTGTGCCGTGAATTGCATGGAATACGTGTTTTTGAACTGTCGCCATTGTAACGCGCGTGGCGCACTGAAAGCAGAGGGGGCGTGTCATCATGGGCGGCACCCTCCAAAGAGAGCGAAGCGAGGCCCGGCCTGCGCTCTGACCACATCCGGCGGGGACACAAAACCCTGCTGCACCAGCGGTACTATAATTGTACACCCCGACGAAATCAGAAGATCGGAAGGGTCAGCATTAACTAAGGGGGTGGAAAGATGTCGCAGCCAGTGGATCCCACACAGCCAGTGGACAGAGCACCCGGCAATGCTGCAGCGCAAGGGATGTCACCAATCATGCCATTCTTGATGCCGTACACCCGGGAGTGACGTGGCTGCTGCAGTACTCAGGTGAGCCCAATATCCTCACAGACTTCAAAGAAAAGCTGGACAGCTATTATAGTGTATACCCCCTAACAGAGGGTCAGCGTGTCAGCATACTAATGGGACAGTTAACTGGACATGCACAGCGGGAGGTGAAGTCCTGGTCAGATAATGATAAAGACACTGTGGAACATGTAATTGTAATGGGGTGTGCGACAGAGCAGGAAGGGACACCTGGCCGATTATCAATCCAAGGAGATTTATTAAGCAAGAAAGCTGGAACAACACACATGAAGGTAAATCGGCAGAGTTCGCAATGAGTCCAAACAAAGGAAACAGATCTGGGGCACCTCTCGATAATCCTTGTGCCAGATAAACTAAAGCAATAATCCTTGCAAGAGTCCAATGGATCCAAAACAATCCCACGGACGACGAGATCTGGCCTCAGCTCAGGTCTCGCTCTGTTCACTTCCACAGCCAACTCACATCTGATCCTAAAAACATGAATGTATTGTCTGGGCTCCTGGGATCAGCCCATGAGAAAGGGAGTAGGGGTTCACACATACTATTGAATGGTTTGGTCCATCAGAAAATTCTGGAAACGTATGGCTCCAGTGTGTCTGGTAGTATGTGGATTGGATTAGCCACCTGCTGGGAGGAAGCTTCACTAGCTGTTGACCAATTCTTAATTACATTACAGTCCAGGAATGCAATTCTTAGGGGAAGGGGACATGTTAAATTACAGCACAATAAATTGCATAGTATACAGCTAATATAAAACGGAGAAAGGTTACCACACATCAAATGGCATAGTATACAGAAATACAGGACTGGGAAAAGGCATATATCATGACAGTAATGACCAGGCTGAAAGCTACCTTTGAGACCAGTGTGGATGCCAGAGCTAAAATGAGATTCTTCGGGTGCCATCAAAAAACACAAGAGAGTGTGAAAGACTTTTCTTTAAATCTGCAGGAGGCACTTAGGGCACTCAAACAGGCAGAACCCACCTTGGCCCAAGGGGAAGATAAATTGCTGTTTGACCAGCTTATAGATGGACTCTTATATCCTCCACCACATAGAGGACGACTGCGGATGATGGCCATACGAAATCCAGATTTGAACTTTGTGTAATTTAAGAGAGGGCAATATGCATACTGCAGGCAGAAGAGCCTCATGATACAGACTCTGCCCAATGTTTAGCTACAGCGCCAAACCCATCAGCCATACCAGGGGCTGATGTCAAACCTCAGGAGCCCATCACCAATGAGGCTCTAAACCAAAAGATTGAAGCCCTAACCAAAATTGTAACTGACATGGCCAAAGTTATGTAATTTGTCGTCACTGCGGAAAAGCGGGCCATTTTGCCAGGGAGTGTGCTTTAAACAAGGATCCCGTCGGGAAGTGGGCCGCTCCTCAGGAATAAACTCCCAAGGCCCCTCAAGCTAGCGGGACAGGTACATGGGAGGATATCCAATTATACCTGTCGTGCTGGATTGAATTCCCCTGAATCTTTTACTGGACACTGGCTTGCAGATTTCCTCCATACCTCTCGTATATCCTTTTTAAGCAGTACTGGGCTGATTCAGACATTACGCATGGTGCGGATGATGACTTTAATATATGTGCTAGCAATGGTGTTAGGTTCCCTGGCACCGCTCCCCAGCTCACCTCTCCCGGGTCGGCATTCTCTGCTCCTCTGCTGACCGGGCATCTGGCGTCCAGGCGTACTGTGTCTCGGAGCCGTCGCCGTGATCCCTTCCTGACAGCTGACCACCGGGATCACACATGAGCACATTGCAATGGTCGTATTCATGTGACCAATTAGCAGTGCACTAGGTGCACTCCTCCCTGTTCTGTTCCCACTTAAAGGCGATAAAGGCATGCTGGTTGTATAATGGGGTGAGAGTTCTTTCTTACCTTTGTACTTCCAATAAGAGGGGCAGACAGGACCCGGAGCAGCGTCTCAGATAAGCGTACACACGTTAGGATGAAAACAATGCTGGTTTATTCCATAGATGAATGATCCAAAACATGGCATTGAAGTCTTGTATGAAGCTTGTCTCTGCAGTCACTACTTGTGGGTCAAAAACTTTGCTTCTCCAGCTCTATGAGGATGGAACTCTCTCCAGTAGAAAATGTCTCCTAATGACTGGGCAAAACAGGAAGAGAGAAACAGCACGTGCAGGAGCCACACCCCCATAGGCTGGACAAGGAAAGGCAGAAGAATTGAAAGGTCTAGCCAGCAGGTGGCAGCAGAGACAAGCATCAGAGATATAATCAGATTAAACTATAAAACAGGATTGAAACAGCACACTCCCCGTCTGGAATTCACTTTGGGGATTCCACTATTAGTCCATAACAATACCTAAAACGAAGGGCCTGTTAAATACAACAATTCAAATTCAAAAATCCAAAAATGAGAAGAAAAACGGCTAAAGTTCAGGTCCGGAAGCGTTCATCCTGTAGTGGCGCTCTCTGCGGGCAACAGCAGAATGAGTTTGTGAATCGGCCTTGCAAAGGTCTTCGTCTCACCTTTCCTGAAGACCCTTAGCTCCACCTTCCGCAGATTGCCGTCCTGGCTAGGTAGTGTCTTAGTAACAAGTCCCAGAGGCCAGTCAGTTCTTTGAGTGGTCTGATCTTTCATAAGGACCAGGTCTCCTTCCTTGATATTTGGCTTGGGATGTCGCCACTTCCTTCTTCCTTGAAGAACGGTGAGGTATTCCTTTCTCCATCGATTCCAGAAGTAGTCGGCCAAATATTGGACTCGTTTCCAGTGTCTTTGGTAGGTGTTGGCGTGAGTGAAGTCTCCGCTGGGAATTACCGCGTTGTCAATTTTTTGAGTAAGAAGGATGGTGGGAGTCAGCATGGTTGGTACCTCTGGATCCATTGTCACGGGCACGAGGGGTCTCGAATTGATGATGGCTGAGACTTCGGCTAAAAGAGTGACTAGAGTCTCGTGCGTGAGTCTTGAGGAGTTAACGTCCTTTAGCATGGAGTTCAGGATGTTGCGTGAGATCCCGATCATCCTCTCCCAGGAGCCTCCCATGTGAGAACTGTGAGGAGAATTGAAGATCCAGGTGCAACCCTTGTCTGCTAGCTGGTCTTGGATTGGCTTGGTGTCGATGTTCAGCTCTCTACATGCACCGACGAAGTTGCTGCCACGGTCGGACCTCAGCTGTTTTACTGGTCCTCTAATGGCAAAGAACCTCCTTAAGGCATTGATCAGGCAGGAAGTATCCATGGATTCTAACACCTCAATGTGAACGGCTCGAACACTCATGCAGGTGAATAGCACAGCCCACCGCTTACTGTCTGCTCGGCTGCTACGAGTTCTGCGTGAGGATACCATCCATGGTCCGAACACGTCTAGGCCCACGTAGGTGAAAGGTGGTTCCGTAGAAAGTCTGTCTGCAGGCAGATCAGCCATTTGTTGGCACAGTTGCTTCCCTCTCGTTTTGCGACAATGCACACAATCATGGAGTATTTGTGCTACACGTCTCTTCATTCCAATGATCCAACGGCCTGCCGACCGTACGGCGCCCTCTGTGATCTGCCTGCCTTGGTGTTCAGTCCTTTCATGGTGATGTTGGATCAGCAAGACTGTAACGTGGTGTTTGTTGGGAATGATGAGAGGATTTTGTTCTGCGACTCCGATACGAGCCTGATTTAAACGACCGCCGACTCTAAGTAAGCCAAAACTGTCCATAATCGGGTTTAGATTGGCGAGAGGGCTTCTTAGTGGAATCTGCTGTTTGTTGTGTAAACAGTTCCATTCGGTGGCGAATTCGCTCTGTTGGAGGTGGCGTATTATGAGGGACTCACCATGGGAGATGTCCTCAGCAGAAAGGGGTTTGTGGCACACATGCCAGCGATGACAGTCTCTGTTTTTTAGGTCTGTACGATAGCATCTGGCGATGTGCACTAACCTGGCGACAGTCTGGACGAGTCTTGTCCAGCAGGAGAAACGTTCAAAACGTTGGCAGCCGAGGTTGGAAGCTTCCTCTGCACTAGTGGCCAGGGTGTTGACTTCAGTTCGGACATCTGGATCGTTATCTGGATCTAGGATGCTGAAGTTTTCCTGGACACCTTCCTCCGACTGTCTCAACAGGAACTCTGGACCTGTAAGCCAAGAAGAGTTAGCAAAGGAAGATATAGACATGGGTCTAGTTGCATGATCTGCTGGACTCAGCTCCGATGGTACGTAACGCCATTGTTCTGGTTTGGAGGACCTCCTGATCCTTTCGATGCGGTTACTGACATACACATAGAATCGTCTTGATTGATTGTAGATGTAACCCAAAACGACCTTGCTGTCAGTGTAGAAGTGGACCTCATCCATTTCAATACACAGTTCTTGTAGTACGAAGTCAGCAATTTCCACTGCCAAGACGGCTCCACAGAGTTCGAGCCTGGGAATCGTATGGTCGGGCTTCGGGGCTAGCTTCGCCTTGCCGAATACCAATCCAACGTAGCTTTGTCCGTTGGCATCCATCACCTTCAGGTATGCAACCACTGCTATGGCTTCAGTGGAGGGCGTCTGAGAAGACGTGGAGTTCTTTCCTTCCGCTAGAGGCAAGGGAGATTTTGGTGTAACATCTCGGGATGTGAATGTTGTTCAATCCGCACAACGACTGTTTCCAAGCTTCCCATTTTTGCTCTTTGTCAGAAGGGAGTGGGGTATCCCAATCCTTGACGGTTTCAGAGAATTGTCTCAACAAGGATTTGCCTTGTATAGTGATAGGCGCTACGAATCCGAGCGGGTCGAATAAGCTGTTCACTATGGAAAGGACGCCACGTTTCGTGAACGGTTTGTCTGAGCAATTTACTTGAAATCCAAAGGAGTCGGCTGCGATATCCCATCTGATGCCGAGGCTCCTCTGCACGGGTGGGCTGTCTAGCACCAAGCCAATGTCCTTGAATCCAGGGGCGTGGTCGCTCGAGTCAAAGGCTCTCATTACGGCCGGGCTGTTTGAAGCGATTTTGTGTAGCCTAAGTTTTGCCTGGGCCAGCATACTTTGGGTCCTTTTGAGCAAATCAATGGCTGCTTCCTCGGTGGGTAGTGATTTGAGCCCGTCATCTACGTAAAAGTCTTTTTCAACAAAGTCTCTCGTGTCTGTGCCATACTCGGGCTCTCCCTCTGACGCAGTTCTTCGCAGACCATAGGTTGCGTGAAAGACTGATCTTCCTAAGTTGTCGGTACGCAGGGAAGAAGCGACGTGGGTAGCTGTATTGAGTCTGGGGGCTTCTTCACTTCATGGTGATGAGGACATGGTCTTAGGCAGGTTGTGCGCCCATCTCCATGCACATAGGTCCTGAAGGAGTCGATTTCTGATCGATCAACACACACATTTCCTATGACTACCCATCCCAAGTCCAGTCTCTGGGCGTATGGTGCATAGTCAGGTCCGTTGCACTGTTGTCGCACCTTGTGTACCCTCAGGTTGTCTCTGCCGAGCAGGAGTAGAATCTCCGCGTTGTTGTCTATAGGTGGAATAACGCTCGCGAGGTGTTTCAGGTGTGGTTGATGAAGTGCAGATTCTGGGGTAGGAATTTCACTCCTGTGGCTGGGTATTTGGTCACATTCAACGAGCGTTGGTAGAGGTATTTCAGTCTTCCCATTGATAGGAGAAGCAATGAATCCCCGGGCTCTTCTGCCGTTAGTCTCTATGCGGCCTGAGCAGGTGTTCAAGGTGTAGGGTTCTGATGGTCCACTAATTCCGAAGGCTTCAAAGAATTTGGTTCCTGCCAGGGACCGGTTGCTTTGGTCGTCTATGATGGCATACACCTTCATTGCCTTTTCTGGGCGTCCCTCGGGATAAACCTTGATGAGGCATATTCGGGCACAACATTTCTCCATTCGGCCCTCTCCACATACCTCTGAGCATGAGCAGGAAACAGTTGTGGCGGTGTCAGTCTGATTCTGTGGCTCCCCGCCATGACTTGGAGCGGGAGCGGTGGTGACTGTAGCCGGTGTGTCTCTAGCTAGCCGAGTAGGATGCATGGCTGAAATGTGCTTTTCGCTGTGGCACTCCCCACACTTGACTGTGGATTTACAGTCCTTGGCCATGTGCTCAAGTGATGCGCAGCATTTGAAGCAAATCCCAAGCTCAGTGAGGATCTTCTTGCGCTCCTGTAAGGTTTTGGATCTAAACCCCTTGCACTTGGTCAGTGAGTGTGGTTTTTTGTGGATGGGACATTCACGATTGAAAGACTTATCTCGTGGTGAGACAGTGTTCTGTTCGTCTGTGGGCGTTGTGGGTGATGGTAGTTCGGTCTTTCTAACACTCACAGCTCTCTTAGTGTCTCTGCGTATTTGTGTAGCACTTTCATACCTTGATGCTGGAGTTGCTGCAGCTGCCGAAGTGTTGGATTCTAGGAAGTCGAGGCTGGGGTCATTCCTCATCTGGGCCTGCTCGTCAATGAATCTGCAGAAGTGGATAAATGGGGGAAAGGTGACGTCGTTCACTCTTTTGTACCTTGAGACTGACGTTGCCCATTTCTCCTGCAGACTGTATGGCAGCTTCACCACGATTGGGTTTACTCCATGGGCTGAATCCAGATAGCACAGCCCGGACAGACGAGGGTCTCTTTTGGCGAGCTCCAGCTCCATGAGCAGATCACTTAGGTCTTGGAGCTTGTGGACTTCTTTAAGGTTGATCTTTGGGAAATCCTGCAGTCGCTTGAATAGGGCTTTCTCTATTGCTTCCGCGCTGCCAAAGGTGCGTTCCAGCCTTTGCCATGCGGCGGCGAGACCTGCTTCTGCTTGTCCTACATAGACGGTTCTGAGGCTCTTGATACGGCTTGAAGAGCTTGGGCCCAACCACTTGATCAGGAGGTCGAGTTCCTGTTCTTCGGTTAGGTTGAGATTGGCGATGGCTGCCTTGAAGGTTGCTTTCCAGGCCCTGTAGTTCTCTGCACGATCATCAAAATTCACAAGACTAGTACTGATTAGCTCTCTGCTCACCATGAACCTGGCAAACTCGGACATGTCCGACTTCTCACCACTTGTTGCCACGACGACTCGTGATGCCCCTGGGGCGTATGGGCCGCCTGGCGTGAATGGATGAGCTGTTTCCGGGTAGAATGATGCTGCTGCAGGGTTGAGCTGTGGTTTAGCCCTTGAAGAATCTGACGAATACCGCTTGAGCTGTGAAGGTGGGCCAGGAAACGCTGGGTTGCCATCTTGTGGTGGTGACTGTGTTTGAGAGGGTATCTCTCGGCGACTGTCGTTAATTAGCTCGGGCGCCTTCGAGGGTACTGGCACCTTTAGAAGTATGTTGGGGGTTTTGGTGTCGTTGACTTGGACGGTACTGTAAACCGGGGTCGCTACAGGTACCCGGTTTAGCACATAGTCTCTGGTGCGATCGACTGGATCATCCGTTTCCAGTGGTGGCGAGTTAGCTGGATCAAGACCTTGGATCAATGCCTGCTCGAGTAGTCTTACTTTAGCTAGCGCAACCTCCTCTTCCATCTGTGACCGAAGGATCTGTATTCGAGCCTCCGCTTCTGCTTCGGTCCTTTTTGCTTCCATCTCCGCTTCCGCCCTTTTAGCCTCTGCTTCTGCCCTTTTTGCTTCCATCTCCGCTTCCGCCCTTTTAGCCTCTGCTTCTGCCCTTTTTGCTTCCACTTCTGCTTCTGCCCTTTTTGCCTCTGCCCTTGCTTCCGCCCTTTTTGCTTCCACCTCTGCTTCTGCCCTTTTTGCCTCTGCCCTTGCTTCTGTCCTTTTTTCTTCTGCTTCTCTCTCAGTGAAAGAACGTCTCACCCTAGATTCCTCTGCTATTATGCGGGCCTCTAGTATCCTGTCGCTCATGGTTGAACTTCTTGAGGATGATGACCTGGATGCCCGAGAGGAACGTTTAGATGAGGTCGATCGGTATGATCTGGTTTCTTGCAGGTGAGAGATACGGTGTTCGGCCTTGTTTATGGCGTGTCGGACCTTGGCATCTCTCCCTTTGTCCGTCTCTAGCGCCTTACTGAGGTCTGAAAGGGATTCATCAGAATTAAAGTCTTTTAGAAGGGCAATGTACCTTGTTGACAGTCTCTTGTATCCTTCATGGGCGGCGTTCAGCCGTTCCATAACAGACTGTAAGCTTGCGGCGTCGCCTGACGAGGGTTCAAGTCTCGACATGTAAGAGGCGACGCGTTCCCACTGTTCTTCCAGGCGTTCACTTAGCTCATCTTTCATAGCGTGATAGTTTTCAATTGCCTTTACCGTTGGTTTGTAAGAACGTTTTGGTCGGGTAACTTGGTCTGCTTGAGACGTGAGGTCTGCCTCCTGGGCTTCATCGTGGACGGTATCAGGTTGTATTTCCTCTGTTTCAGCAGTATGAGCCTGTCCGAGGTCCTTTTCGGCCATTTTGAATAAAGGTGTACTGTCTCTTTAAAAAACTCAACTTTTGAATAGGGGTCCGAAAATCGCTGTGCGGCTCTGCAGGAACTCCCGGATGGGATCCCCAAGGTGGCTTTGACGAAACTTGGGGTTCGCAGCTCGCCGATGTGCAGTAATGAGGTATAGTGTACTGCAGGCTTATGGAAGCGATGTGGCCAGAAGGAAACCGCAGGTGCATAAAAACAGTTCTTTATAACAGTACAGGCAGAGCTGATAGAAGATGTGGCAGGTGGGAGAGCTTCCTCTAGGCTTGTCCAGACGTGCACTGCTGCAGGCAGACAGATACACAAGGCTTGTTGCTGGGCAGATTAATGCACAGAGGGACAGGGCACATGGAGAACTATAGCTGGATGTTGGGCTGTAAGGCAGTTTTCTAGCTGCTAGGAGCTTTCAACCAAAGTTTTTGACTGCTGGGAGCCTTTAAGCAGAGTTTTTGACTGCTGGGAGCCTTCAAGCAGAGTTTTTGACTATTCGGAGCTTTTAAGTAAAGTTTTTGACTGTTCTGTTCCCACTTAAAGGCGATAAAGGCATGCTGGTTGTATAATGGGGTGAGAGTTCTTTCCTACCTTTGTACTTCCAGTAAGAGGGGCAGACAGGACCCGGAGCAGCGTCTCAGATAAGCGAACACACGTTAGGATGAAAACAATGCTGGTTTATTCCATAGATGAATGATCCAAAACATGGCATTGAAATCTTGTATGAAGCTTGTCTCTGCAGTCACTACTTGCGGGTCAAAAACTTTGCTTCTCCAGCTCTATGAGGATGGAACTCTCTCCAGTAGAAAATGTCTCCTAATGACTGGGCAAAACAGGAAGAGAGAAACAGCACGTGCAGGAGCCACACCCCCATAGGCTGGACAAGGAAAGGCAGAAGAATTGAAAGGTCTAGCCAGCAGGTGGCAGCAGAGACAAGCATCAGAGATATAATCAGATTAAACTATAAAACAGGATTGAAACAGCACACTCCCCTGTGACTCTAAGGGCCGACACTGTCCAACCTGACACTCACCTTGACCAATAGTTGCTCTTCCTCTGGTATATCAGGCCACCTCCACTGATGGGAGGTGCCTGATTATTAAGTTAGTTTGCTTCTGCCTTGCTGACTGTTGGTCAGGCCTTCGTTGTACCCTGTTACCTGGAACCCTAGCTGTGCTCTTCCCTGGTAGCACCATTCCTGTTTGCCTAGCCTTGTACCATTATCCAAAATCCTTAGTTGTGCCGTAGCATAGGCTAACCTTACGAGCCGCCTGCCTGGTACTAGCAGTCGTGGTATTTAGACCCCCTGGGCTTGCCCCTGACAATCCCTGTATAGGGGTTGGGTAAACTAGGTCCAGCTCACCTGGGCGCCTTCCCCCGGAGGCGTGACAAATGGTAAATTAGTACCACAAATTAGGATTAAACAGATGACCATTAAAATTGGGAGAGTAGAATTAAAAGATCAGGTGATGATAATTGTTGATGTTGATCAGCATGAGCGTGATCCAACTATTCTGATAGGAATGAATGTAATGTAAAGTTGTCTTGCAGAAATTATTGTTGGTTTACAGTACATGGCCGATACTGCCAATTCCGGACAACAGCGAATCCTGCAGAAAGAAATAAAGGCTCAGATGATGAGACAGCAGGGGAATTGTCAGGTGGAGAGATTGGCAGTGCAAGGGTGAGTGACCCAATACCCATTGTGATTCCTCCCAAAACTGAGATGCTGAGATGATGGTCTGTTGTAGAGCCGCAATAGGCCTTAGGGGGCAAGATTATCAGACCCTGGTGGAACCCGTGTACTCAGACACTAGGGCCACTGTACTGACGGCCAGAGAAATAGTTGAAGTACACTGGGGGAGACTGCCAATACACCTTCTAAATTGCGGGGAAGAGGAAGTGACCCTACCAAAGTATGCTGCCATGGCTAAATTATACACTGAAGATAACAACGCCATCACCACAGTCGAACCATTGAACCCGTCAAGTCAGGTGGATTGCAATGGCTCACAGGAAAAACTGGAGGATTGGTGCCAGAAATTACATTTGGGTACCAGTTCTACACCCTCCCAATCAAAAACATGGAGTATACCAGGTAGTAAGAGAGTACAAGCAGATCTTCAGCAAACACTCTCTAGACTTTGGGCAGATCAAAGGGGTAGAACACAACATACCCACAGGTAGTCATCTACCCATAAAGGAGAGGTATAGACCCGTACCACCCGCTCACTACCAATGTGCAAAGGAAATGCTCAAAGAGATGAAGGAAGCAGGGGTAATAAGAGATAGTTGTAGCCCCTGGGCAGCTTCTTTAGTGCTAGTTAAAAAGAAGGATGGGACCATGAGAATGGGCGTAGATTACCGGCAGATCAATCGTATTACACACATGGATGCATACCCGTTACCCAGAACAGAAGAGTCACTAGCTGCATTAAAATCTGCTAACTACTTTTTCCCCTTAGATGTGACTACTGGATATTGGCAGGTTCCTGTGGCAGAAGCTGACCGTGAGAAGACAGTGTTCATCACGCCAATGGGCCTCTGCGAGTTTAATTGCATGCCGTTTGGACTCTGCAACGCACCTGGTACATTCCAGAGACTGATGGAGTGCTGCATAGAACACCAGAACTTTGAAACTGTTCTTCTGTACCTGGATGACATCATAGTCTACTCCAAGATGTATGAAGAGCATCTACAACACCTAGCAGAAGTGTTTGAAGATTTGTCCGGGTATGGTACAACAATAAAATCATCTAAATGTCACCTGCTCAAATCAAAGGTACAGTACCTGGGCCATGTCGCAGTGATAAGGGATTGGCCAAGACCCACCAGCGTGATAGAGGTGAGACAATTCCTAGGACTGGTAGACTAGTGCAGAAGGTTTATTAAAGGATTTACAAAGCTGGCGGCCCCTTTACAAAGCCTCTTGATGGGACAGTCTAAAAAGTCTCCGGTCTGGAGTCCTCCCTTCCAGTGGAGTGATGAAAAGGAAGAGTCCTTCAAGAAATTGAAGTTTGCCCTAACAGGAGAAGAGATCCTGGCATACCCTGATTACCATCAACCCTTCATTCTGTACACAGATGTCAGTAACGTGGGACTGGCAGCAGTGTTGTCTCAGGTGCAAGAAGGTAAAGAGAGAGTCATTGCCTTTGCAAGCAGGAAGCCCCGACCTACTGAAAGAAACCCAGAGAATTACAATTCCTTAAAGTTGGAACTACTGGCAGTAGTCTGGGTTGTAACAGAGTGTTTCAAACATTATCTGGCCGCTGCAAGCTTTACCATATACACGGACAACAACCCGTTAACCCACCTCGACTCAGCAAAATTAGGAGCACTGGAACAGCGATGGATATCCCGGCTGTCTAATTATAATTTCACCATCAAATACAGGGCAGGCCGCAAGAAAGGGAATGAGACATGGAATAAGAACCAGAAGAGCTGGAAGAAATAGTTACCGGCCTTTCACCACCCTATGTCAACACAGTACAAAGCAGGTGTGTACCAGAAGCATCAAAAGACAACGCTCAACCCCTTATCACATCACGGATGGGTTGACGTGCAGAACAGTGACCTGGCTGTGGGACTAGTCAAGATATTGCTGATGCATGAAGGTGCATACCCTGATCAAAACGCTCCAGCTGAAGCTCACCAGCTCTGGAAAGAGAGAGGGAGATTGTTCCTGTATAAACATAAGCTATGCAGAAGACACATTAATCAAAAGACTCATGAGTTGGTCTGGCAGATTGTTGTACCCAAGAAAGATACAAAGACGGTCTTGGTAGCCTATCATGATGGTGCAGGGCATTTTGGATAGAAGAAATTGGAAGTGCTCTTAAAAGAAAGATTCTACTGGGTTGGCATTAGAAAATCAATTGAAGAATGGTGTAGAAAATGTGGCCTGTGCAATCTACGGAGAAAGGATCAAGAAAGTCAGAGAGCTCCACTCCAGTCCATAGTCACCAAGCAATCCCTGGAATTAGTAGCCCTAGACCACGTCAAATTAACGCCAAGCAGATCCAGCTACATCTGTGCATTCACCATTGTCGACTGCTATTCCCATTTCCTCGTGGTGGTGCCAGTGAAGGATCCCACAGCAAGAACTGGAGTTAAAGCATTACAAATGTACTTTTGCAGACCACATGGTTACCCTGAACAGGTCTTGGCAGATCAAGGTCCAGCCTTTGAAGCAGAGGTGTTCCAAGAATTCTGTAATATGTATGGATATAAGAAGATCCGCACAACAGCTTAACATCCTCAGACAAATGGTTTATGTGAGAAGATGAATCACATTGTGATTGACCTCTTAAAGACTTTACCAGCATTAGAAAGGAATCAATGGCCAGAGAAGTTAACCGACTTGGTAGACTTGTATAACCATGTCCCGGTGAGTTCGACCAATTGCACCCCAGCTTATCTCATGGGAGCAAGACCCGGTAAACTGCCAGTAGATTTGGATATGGGAACTCTAAAACCTGATGCAGAAGTTCCAGAAACCAATTGGGATACCCTATGCCAACAGAAGTATCTCCATGTCCAAGAATGCGTTGAGAAGTGTCTCCAGCAAGCTAGAGAGAAGCAAGAGAGAACCTTCAATCAACATGCTTCGGCAGCTCCTTTACAACCTGGTGAACAAGTGCTTAAAAGGAAAAAAAAAGCACCAACAAATTAGATGATCAATGGGAACCAACACCATACACTGTTCTCCCATCAAACTTTGACAATACTAAAGTGTGCCTAATTAGTAAAGATGAAGGCAGAACCATATCAGGCATATGAAGAGACCACTTAAAATTGTGTCCTGAAACCCTGAAGATACCCGAGGTCCCAGTAGTTGAACCTGTTGAACCTAAGAAGAAAGAAGAAGATGTGTTCCATACTGTCTTAGGTAAATACAAAAAGGGGGGGTTGGGGGAACAAGAGGCGCAATAGTGCCCTTATCACTAGACACTAAATTGTAAACTCAGTGAGCAACAGGGGTTCACTCACCTGATCCAGTTGTGTCACCCACAACTGGTTTGAAGACGTGTTAGGAATTATATCCTGATGGCTGCTGCTGGACCTTCACCGACCACTCAGACGTGGAGAAGCATCAGATTACTTGGGAAAGGTGTTTTGCGATCCGCGCTGCCAGACTGACTCGCATCAAAGAAGACACTTGTAGATGAAGTGTTGATCAAATTCTTCCTTTATTCACCGACGCGTTTCGGTGCCCACCTGGCACCTTCATCAGGTGGGCACCGAAACGCCAGGTGGGCACCGAAACGCGTCGGTGAATAAAGGAAGAATTTGATCAACACTTCATCTACAAGTGTCTTCTTTGATGCGAGTCAGTCTGGCAGCGCGGATCGCAAAACACCTTTCCCAAGTAATCTGATACTGTCTTAGGAGATTTTCCAAAAAACCTGGACAAATTACCATCAAGTGGTAGTACCTGAACCCGTACCACAAGAAGTCCCAAGAATAGAGGAACCAGAACTGGAAGTAGAATCGGTAGAGGAAGAACAGGAAGAATAGATTCCTGAGCCCAGTGAACTTGCCAGTCCTGCTGTCATATCTATGTCTTACTCAGAATTAGAAACACCTACAAGGTACACCTTTACTCATAGCATTATGCTTAGTACACCCGGTACACCTGTAGTAAGAAGGTCACTACTTAGTACGCAGGGTGTTGTAATGCTTGTTATAAAGATTAAAGTGTAAAATGTGAATAAAGTAATATACATATATTTCAGTGTGAAAAGTGTGAATAGAACCCGGTAAACATAGTGTACAAAAGGGTGGAGGAACTGGATTAACCCGCATGCACATTAAGTTAGGGACAGAAAGTGCCTGGGGGTGGTAAGAGTGAGACCAGGCCTCCTAAGCCGAGACACCTGTAGGGACCTTGTTTGTCTATTTGTGTGTAATGTTGAAACCCAGTAAGCCCAGTACCTACCAAGACTTTCCTGTAAGAACTTTGCATATTCTTGAACTTTGAAATTTAACCATAAACCATAAAATACCACTGGACTGGTTGTGGTAGAGACTCCTTGTACATAATATTCACCAGCCCGGGTGGAAAAAGGACTCATCACCGGAGAGACTGCTTTTTGAACTCTTTTGGACTATTTTTATATTTAATTGGTTTTTGTAATTTATATATTTTGAGACTCTGTTCATTAAATTGTTGATTAATGTGTTATTTGTTGAAAAGTTACCACAGTCCCGGAGTACTGTTTCTCACTAAGGGGGAATGTGGCACCCCCCGGGTCGATGTGCCACAGTGTCATCACTGCCCTGAGGTAGTGTTGTCACCAGAGAGCAACAAAGGGCATTCTCATCAGGCAACAGGCACACACAACACTAACACCTCCAAGCCAGAAGGGGGAGACCAAGCCCAGGTTCAGGGTGAGCTTCCCTTATATTCTGGTCTGGGGAGGAGCAAGTCAATGCAGTGCAGAGCAGCACTGTGAAGACATCCTGGTGGACTGGAAGCTGCTTAGCTCATCCCAGAATCGCTAACTTTTTCCAGGCCTAAGGCTAGAGTCTGAGGAAAGGAGAGAAATAAACACACCGGGAGGCTGAGCAGCATTGTGCCTTCCCCAGAAAACAAGTGAATAGAACGGACACCGGAGTCCGAGACTGTGAAGGGTTACACATACCAACAGTCAACACTGGAAAGTGGGGGTGTCCAGATTCTCCAGCTACACTGCACCAGAAACACAGCAATGCATAGACTCCAACAACATTGACACCCAGCTGCAGGGTAGAGAGAGTAAAAGGACTAGAGTTGCCTCTTATACTGGTACCCCGCAGGACGAGACAGGGCCGGCAGCCTAGCTTAAGCAAAGGCAGGAGCCAAAGCACAAGCACAGCAAAGGAGCCAAAAAGACCCGGTCGAGTGAGAATAACCCCAAGTTGCTCTCTAGACTCCGTGGACAGCATTTAACATCTGCTTCAGTAAAGGACTGAGAAAACTACAAAACAGTGAGTCTTCCTGTTACTTGCGCCTGTTACACTGTACATAGACTTCCTACACCTGCCTTGGGGAACCTCAGCCCTACCTGTGGAGGACTTACCTTCTACGCTGCCCTAAGTCACTGTCCCCAGCAGGAATACAGCAGCGGTGGTTCTGCTAACCACATACCCTTGGTGATGTCATGACAAATCCATTGTATATACCCCTTTTTTGGACTGATCCCAGGCCAAGGGACCGGGTCACGACTACCGTGGTGCCCCGGAGAGACAGCACCAGCCTGGTTCCCTAGTACTCCAAAGCCTGGGGGTGCGTCAGTAGCAAATAGTGATTGTGGGCTTATACCATGATGGGCAATAGCAGATTTATCTTAGCTATGATGATAAAAATTGGCTCCAGTTTCTTCCATGAAAATTGTAATAATGTCCTCATGTATTTAGTTTGGTAGATATACTCACTCCATGTCAAATGAGCCCTAAACATATCATATTTAAAAAATATATATTTATCGGTGTATATATTTTCCATTAAACTCCAAGATGACATTTGCATCTTAGATTTACAAATGATAAAACTCAGTCATTAAGCAGAAGTATATTGTGTAGCATTTCATGTGATAAGGGGGATGAAAGCTTCTTGTAATTAAAAGTGAAATATTCAAGTTCTTTCTTCGTCATACTCCAGCAATTATGCTGATCACATAATCAAGTCTGTCTCGAGTCATGTGCAACAAGGCCGGATTTCTGCTCTTTTAATGTGCATCAACCACCAGCTTACATTGTGGTTGATGCGCCCATCCTCCTTCGTAACTAGCGATATGCACCAATAACCAGTGAGGGTTCGTATGTGTGATCATAACACTTATTGACTTATGGGAGTATAAAAACCTGTCCCCTGCTGGTAACTCCAATTCCTGATAAAGGCTTGTGGCGAAACACACATTGTGGCTTGCACCATTCTAACAGGAGGAGCATTTGTGGGTGAGTTGCATTGTCACTCCATTTATATACTTATGTCACACTATATGGAGCTCTTCCCTTGATACAGCCTTTATTACTAATAAAAATAATTATTGATACCCTTATTCGAGTTAGGTTAGGTCCACACTTAGCATGTCACTTACGTTTGCCGGATCCAGTAACTTCAGAGGCAAGTCTGCTACAATGGACAGCGTTAACGTCAGGTGCTGAGAGCAAACGCTGCTCCATAGTAACCCGATGTTTACCATGGATGCAGCCACACAGGAAGCCCCAGTAACTGCGCTTTAGCAGAGCGCACAGGAAAACATTGTCTGAAACATTTTCCTGTGAGCTCTGCTAAAGCGCAGTTCCTGGGGCTTCTTGTGTGGCTGCATCCATGGTAAACATCGGGTTACTGTGGAGCAGCATTTGCTCTCAGTACCCGACGTTAACGCTGGCCATTACAGCAGGCTGGCCTCTGCAGATACTGGATCCAGCAAATGTAAGTGACATGCTAAGTATGACCCTAGCCTCTTTTACTAGTTTTGATAGTTTTTATTCATTGAGTACTTATAGCCAGTCTGCTATTATTTCTTCTTTTAGGTGTAATATCTAACTACTACTTTTCAAAGGTATGGTGAATTGTACCTACCATATTATTTAATGTAATAATTCATTCTACGTTTTTCCTACACCTTATGTGTTAGCTGTATCTTTGCTTTATTCTTTACAGGTACATATACAGTTGTGCTCACAAGCTTACATACCCCGGCAGATGTTTTCCTTTCTTGGCCTTTTTTCTGAGAATATAAATGATGGGTGAAGCCATTTATTGTCAAACTACTGTGTTTTCTCTTTTTAAATCATAATGACAACCAAGCACATCCAACTGACCCTGATCAAAAGTTTACATACCCCAGTTTTTAACACAGTGTATTTCCCCCTCTAACATTAATGATAGCTTGAAATCTTTTGTGGTAGTTGTGGATGATGTTCTTTATTTTCTCAGATGGTAAAGCTGCTCATTCTTGGCAAAAGCCTCCAGTTCCTGTAAATTCCTGGGCTTTCTTGCATGACATATGCACTTGAGTTCTCTCCAGAGTGGCTCAATGATAATAAGGTCAGAAGACTGAGATGGCCACTCCAGAACCTTTACTTTGTTCTGCTGTAGGTCAACTTGGCCTTTTGTTTTGGATCGTTGTCATGTTGGAACATGCAAGTACGCGCATGCACAGCTTCCAGGCTGATGAGTGTAAATTTGCCTCCAGTATTTGCTGATAACATGCTGCATTTATCTTTCCTTTGCCTGCTGACTAGCATTATCAATTCCTTGGTTATCGTTTTGTATCCATTTCCTGTTCAACTATCTTTTCCCATAGATCCGTTGACAATTCTTTTGCTTTCCCAATGCCTCACAATCCAGAAACTCACTCATCTTTTATGCACACACTCTGATTAAAAGTAAATGGGTCACAGGTGGTGATGTTACCTTTATTAACCTTTCAAACCCATTTGTGTCAATGTCTCTGCATGTTATCAGGCCAAAATCACCAGGATATGTAAACTTTTCATCTGGGTCATTTGGTTGTGTTTGGTTGTCATTATTCTTTAAAAAGAGAAAGCACAGTAGTTTGACAATAAATGGTTTTGCTGAACCACTAACTATGAGTGGAAAAAACGATTTTGTGTTATCATTTATATTCTCTGAAAAAAAGGCCAAGAAAGCAAAAAATGTGCCGGGTATGTAAGCTTTTGAGCACAACTGTAACTAGATGTGGCAGAGGTAGTAGTCACAATATAATGGATATTCTGGAACATGAGACTTAAAGGGCTCTTCCCATGAACACAAACAAAGTTCGGTCTAACCCCTTCATCCCCGGGCGATTTTTCATTTACTATTTTTCATTTTTCTCTCCCATTCTTTCAAGAGCCATAATGTTTTTATTTTTCTGTTGTTTTTTTGCGGGACGAGATGTACCGTATATACTCGTGTATAAGCCGACCCCCCTACTTTTGTCCCCAAAATCTGGGAAAACCTATTGACTCGTGTATAAGCTGAGAGTGGACCCCAGCACAGGTATACAGCCCCCAGCAGTGTGGTATACAGCAGCCTCGACAGTGGTATATACAGGCCCCAGCAGTGTTACAGCAGCCTCCCCAGTGGTATATACAGCAGCAGCCCCAGTGGTAGTATACAGCAGCCCCAGTGGTAGTATACAGGTATATACAGCAGCCCCAGTGGTAGTATACAGCAGCCCCAGTAGTAGTATACAGCAGCCCCAGCAGTCCCAGAGGTATATACAACAGCCCCAGTGGTAGTATACAGCAGCCCCAGTGGTAGTATACAGCAGCCCCAGAGGTACATACAGCAGCCCCAGTGGTGTATACAGGGCCCCAGAGGTATATACACCAGCCCCAGTGGTGTATACAGGGCCCCAGTGGTGTATACAGGGCCCCAGTGGTGTATACAGAGCCCCAGTGGTGTATACAGGGCCCAGTGGTGTATACAGGGCGGGCCCCAGTGGTGTATACAGGGCGGGCTCCAGTGGTGTATACAGGGCGGGCTCCAGTGGTGTATACAGGGGCCCCCCTTCCCCCTTGCTGTCAGCCACCTGTAAAGAAATAGATCGTTATACTTACCCCTGTCCTGTCGCCGCCGCTCTCCGACACCGCGCGCTCCTCCGTCTTCTTCCTGCTGTGACTGGCGCACAGACAATGACGTCATTGCCTGCGCCCGCCGGTCACAGCAGGAAGAAGACGGAGGAGCGCGCGGTGTCGGAGAGCGGCGGCGACAGGACAGGGATAAGTATAACGATCTATTTCTTTACAGGTGGCTGACAGCAAGGGGGAAGAGGGGGGCCCCTGTATACACCACTGATGGTATATGACTCGTGTATAAGCCGAGGGGGGGACTTTTCAGCACATTTTTTGTGCTGAAAAACTCGGCTTATACACGAGTATATACGGTATTTTTGAATGAAATCATTTATGTACAGGAAAATTGGAAAAAATTCCAAGTGCGGTGAAATTGCAAAAAAACTGCAATTACACATTTGTCTTGTGGGTGTTTTATTTTCCATGTTCACTATATGGTAAAACTCACATGTATAATGACTCAAGTTGGTACAAGTTCATAGATACCAAACATGTATACTTTTACTATTATTTAAGTGTAGAAAAAAAATTCTGAATATTTAAAGAAAAAGAATTGCGCTCATGGTGCCTTTTGTCGTGACCTGTGGCGCTCTCATTTATGGGGATCTGGGGCTGTGTGATGGCTTATTTTTTGCGTCTTGAGCTGATGTTTCTAAAGACACTACAAAATAGTTGTAGATGCAATGTTAAAGTGACAAAAAAAACTAACTGGCGTTTGGATTTTTTTTTTCCATTACGAAGTTTACAGATCTGATTACGGTAATTGATTTTATATTTTGATAGATCGGGCACTTCTGAACGCGACGATACCAAATGTTTCCATGTCCCTGTATGGTCAGACACAGCCACTAAACTGTACATTGGAGGAACACATGTATAAAGGTACCGTTACACGGCACGAAATTGGAATGACATCGGCAACGATGTATTGGTGAGATGTCACACTTCTACATATCGTGGACGACTCACCAACGATGTAGTGAACAGGTATCGTTTGCACAACCCAGTGGACGATCCGTGTTCATTGCTGTGAATGGGCGAAGTCGTCTACAATATCGTTATTGCGGTGTCACACACAAAGATATAGGAGGTTGGCAGATCGTTGACCGTGTGGTTTGAGAACATGTTCTCAAACCTGCGATCAGCGATCCAGCGACTTATCGTAGTTGAATCTCGGTGTTACATGCAACGAAGCCCTAACGATGTCGCTGGAACGACTCCAAACCCGTGACATATTAGCGACATCGTTAACGGTGTCGTGCCGTGTATCGAAGCCTTAAGATTAACTCAGCACAGGAGATGTATGATCAGACCATGTTCCTGTATGAAAAACTGATACTGAGCCGGATCACAATGTGAACAGGGCTGTAAACCGTGTTCACACCACCAAGAATCTATATCACAAAAAAGACAGTGTAAAAAACGTCCAAAAATATATCTCTGCTATATAAGTAAAAAGCAAGTGCAAAATTGTGTCAACAGCAGGGTTCTTAGTTAGTACGTTTTTTGCAAAAAAGGTACGGAAGCCGTTCTACCACTCCACGGTGACCCCTATCAGAACAGTCCCTAGACTAACGTATTTAAAACCTGATCTAAATACGTTAGTCTAGGGACCGTTCTGATAGGGGTCACCGTGGAGTGGTAGAACGGCTTCCGTACCTTTTTTGCAAAAAACGTACTAACTAAGAACCCTGCTGTTGACACAATTTTGCACTTACTTTTTACTTATATAGCAGAGATATATTTTTGGACGTCTTTTACACTGTCTTTTTTGTGATACATGTTCCTGTATGGTCAGACACATCCATTACACAGTACATAGCAGAGACATATATATAAGATTTTCTCAGCACAGGAACATTTTTTTTTAATCATATCCAATTATGGAAATTATTATCCCAAGATCTATTGATTAAAATCAACTTTAAAATTAACTTTATTAGTGGGGAAACCCAAGGGGAATCTGTCAGCAGGTTTTTGGTACCGTAAGGAGATTCTGAATCCAAATATGTATCACATAGATTACTGACTGCAGCTGTTCTGAAACAAACAAAGACTTTAATTTCAGGAACACAGCAGAGCTGGCAGAGCTGCCCTCGTACACACCAGGCTCTCAAAAGTAATTGTGCTTTGACAGTGAGCTGTCAATCACAGCAGTGGACATTATGGGCTGGCATACGCATGACTGTGTAGTCCTGTAATATTAATACCAAGTTAATAAACCCTTTAGTATATGTAAACAATAGCTCACACACAGATAAGGGAAGCACAATTGCTTTTTGTTTAATAAGTCTTACAGCATGCTGTCTTCGGCTGCCTTCACACTTGCAGATGGATCTGCAGCGTTTTGCAGATGCATCTGCAAGTGTGAGCATGCTGACCGCGGCCCCTATGTTTATAATAGGGCGCACGCGGTGTGAAAGCTCTCATTCACTCCTATATGTGTACTGTCAGCAGGCGTATGCCTGCTTACAGATCACACTCTCCCGCCCGCAGCATGGACGCTACATCTCGCGTCCACAGTGCGGACGGGAGTGTGTGATCTGTCAGCAGGCATACGCCTGCTGACAGTACACATATAGGAGTGAATGAGAGCTTTCACACCGCGTGCGCCCTATTATAAACATAGGGGCCGCGGTCAGCATGCTCACACTTGCAGATGCATCTGCAAAACGCTGCAGATCCATCTGCAAGTGTGAAGCCAGCCTAAATCTTACATTGCAAAAACGTGCTGACAGATTCCCTTTAACCAGTATTAGAAAAGACTAAACCTAAGGAAAAACAGTATACAAAACATACATAAATATGCTGTCATGAAAAAATAAGTAAAAAGGAAATGCTAGCAAAAAACTGGGTACGTAACATATATGTTTTTGCAAAAGTGTAAAAAGCCATCCCACCACGTCAAGGTGTACCCACTTCGGGACGGTAAATACTCTATCTAATTAAATACCTATTGATTTGTTGACTGACCTCAATGAAAGCAGGATGAAGAGTGTGACCAGGGTCCCAAAATGGACACAAAGCTCTTACTAGGCATGTACACTTATGTCTGCTTTGGCTCAGTGTTTTTGTGTATTCAGTATTAGAAAAGACATATGACAGGTAGGGGGTACCCTGCAAAAATTTAACAGTAAAGTCTAGGATATTTAAGTAGCGCCAAATTTCACTAGTAAACATAACATTTCCACCTATTTTAGCTCAGCCAGTCATCTATTTACTTCAATAAATTGACATCAGAACATAGAAAAGCTTCATTCACAGTTCCAAAAGGTCTCCAGTGAGGGAACCTTTCTGCCGCCACTTGACTGGTGAGATATTTGGAGTATCCACTCTTGGGCAATCATCTTACCCATCACAGACTTGACGTAGAGCAAAAATAATCAAAAAATGGCCTTCAACAAACAATCCATACAGACGATTATACAGAGAGTTTAGAAAACACGTTCCCACTATATATACAAGATGGAATCAGTGGCCTTAAACAACTGCTGAGAGTGTAAGCGCTCAACGTCTCAGGATTGTTCTTTATAAATAAACAGATGGGCTTGTCCAAACAGTGAGATGCTGCCGTATGTGGCCAGCAAAAACATGAAGACTTCAAGGGGTGCTTAACCTAAGCAGCGGCCATAAACTTACAAGGGCTCCAGCATATAGTGAGTCTTTGTTAAGGCTGTGGCGTGTGTTTAAAAATGGATGAAAGCGTCCGCTCTGCCCATCAGTTCGAGCCGTGAAAGCACAAGAGGACATCTGTTGCTCTTCCAGTTTTGTGAGACGAGACATGATTCGATGTGTCAGTTCTTTCTCTTCATCTAAACAAGCTCTCGGGTTGGTTTGGTGGAGAAATCAAAGCGTTTATTTGGAGCGGTTAACAGTAATTTTGTTTACAAGCTACACCTCTTGTTAAAGAGATCCTGAACAGATGCTGAGATTCTATCACACTTTCCGAAGGGCTAGTAATTGGTCGTCATTTAACCCTCCTGCCACTGCAAGGCGAGGGGGCTTCTTCAAGTTGATGAAATGAAACACTAAAGGTGCCGTCACACAGCACAACCTGGCCAGCGATGTCGGAAGCGATGCGCGGGTGCCCGCTCGGTTCCGACATCGCTGGCCAGCTGTCACACAGCACGGCTGCGGCCGGCGATGCCGCAGCGATTCGGGCGGTGACATCGCTCGCTGGGCTGGGCTTAGCCCAGCGAGCGATCCGCAGCAACGCTGCGGTATAGGCTGTATCGCCGCCGACATCGCTCTGGCGATGTCACACGGCGCGATCCAGCCTAATCGCAGGTCGCAGGTTGTCAGGTTTACAGTTCTTCCCGTAAACCTGACAACCTGCGACTAGCGATAAAACGCGGTTGCGTCGCGCTGTCACACAGCGCGACGTCGCTAGCAACATCGCTGGTACGTCACTTTTCCGGCGATGTTGCTAGCAACGTCGCCTGGTGTGACAGCACCTTAAGGGTATGTCACACGCGTCAATATCGCTGTCAATGTCGCTCATGCGTCACGGATTTTCAGTCGCTCAAGCGACGTAAAAGTAACGCAGGAGCGACATTGAGGCGTGTGACCAAGCGATGCAACCAGTGATATGTCGCTGATCGCAGATTTCACTGCCAGATGTAAAACCTGTCGCTCATCGCTCAGTAGACCTTGTGCATCGCTGCGTGTGACACTAAACTCAGCGACGTATTTTCTATCTTGACAACGTAAAGCGACTAAATAAAATCGCTTGCAAGATGGCGACATCACCGCATCGCTGGGTCATATTGACGCGTGTGACATCTTACCTGCGATAATTCCACATCGCTCAGGCGATTAATAATTTGTGACGCATGAGCGATATCGCGGACGACATTGACACGTGTGACAGGCCCCGATTCAACATTTGCTCATTTTTATGGTTACTTTTTCATTGTTTTATTTGCTGATGATTCGTCAAGCCAATTCTTCAAATTGGTGTATGCCGCTTCATGAATTTGGTACAAAATAATAAATGCTGTTTTTTTTTCCCTTTAAAGTCTTCAACCGTTTTTTGATTCTTTTTAGCTCAAAAAGTCAAAAATCCTTTAAAAATACCAATGGTAGTCTTCAAATGTGCTAAAATAAAAACTCCACCAGAAACCTTTCTCCAGCCAGTGACTAGGGAGAGATGTGCCAAAAAAATAGGACATTTGGAAAAAGTTTCATTTTTAGAATCTAAAACTTTTCAAGGAGCAAAGTCGTTAAGGAGAAATTCTCAAAAAAAGAAAAACCAACTTAAAAAGTGGTGCAAATCATATGGGGAATAAAGTGTTAATACTAAAGAAATCAATAAAGAGAAAATTACTACAAAAAATAGAGAAACAACAATGATGAATTAGGGCCTTAAAGTAATTTTCCTCTTTTTGTAATTTTTAAAATAAAAAAGACAAAAAAAGGTTAATCAAAATGTATCCCACTGCTGGATGTGCCATGATTGGCTGTAACCTGTGGAAGGAATAGGCAGCAAGTCTTCACTTCTCTGAAGACAAAGGAAATATAAATGCCCGATGTATCATCCTATTTTCACCAGTTTTTTTTAAATTAATATCTCTCAATTAGTGACTTTGTGATTTTTGACAACTTGATCCAACAATTCCCGCCCTTTTTATTGTCTTTTGTTGTTTAGTAAGACTGGCTTCACACCGCGGCAGCATCATGTCTGGGGATGTCCGGTATAAACCGGATAACCCCGGACCTGATTTTGCAGTAATGTAACCCTATGGGGCCAGATGGAACCGGATGGCAGCTATGTACCATCCGATTTCCATCTGTCCGGGACGATCTGGGTGAATTCGGATTTTCCTGCCGGTACAAAATTCGCCTGGTCAGACGCTCCTGGAAACGCCCAATTGGGCGTTTCTGGGTGCTAAGTGACAGGCGCATGCGCCGAGCGCTCTCCCACTTTCACTTGCAATTCTCACTATACAGAGTGCGCACTCGTCTGTGCTCGGTCATAGGCTATAATAGGGGCACCAAGCGCAGCTGAGCGCAAATGCAGGGCATCTATGCTTCCCTGCGCTAGGCTGACCAAGCCCCTTGCATTTGTGCTGGCGCAGTCAGAGCAGCCAAGCGCAGGAATCTCATAGATGTGAAACCACCCTTAGATGTCAGTCACTGATAGGACCACTGTCACAAAGCGTTTGGCTCAAAACTCACAGTGTCATGGCGGCATCTGGCGCTGTTCACACTACAGGTTCTGACACTCCTCACTAGAGTTTCTCTGATGCCTATGAGTTGCACAGGCAGCTTGGGTGTCACCAAGCGGTGTTCTCATTAGTGATTGGACTAGCAGGAGTTAATCTCTGCTAGTCTCCTGATTACCTCTGGATCAAATGTTTTGGGAAATGTATTGCAGTTGCTCCCTGCCTTTTTAAGATCTCTTCCAATAACAACTATAGCTTTTGCAATACCGGTCCTTGAGCTGTTGTGAACCAGTTGCTGGTGATTCTCTGAGTGCTGTTTGGTGTGCTGTGGAAATCCTCTCGTTGATTCGTTATTTCCTCCCTGTTCTTTGTTTCCTCCTGAGCATATATTGTCTTATACCTCTATGTGTTTTGCTGTGAGTGAGAGTTTTTGGTTTGGTTTCCCCATTGTTCTATTTGTGTGGGCTATTATCACTTCTGCCCTGGCCTTTGCCTGGGGTGGGGGAGAGGGATTGTTAAATCAGGGCTGGCTAGGAGCAGGGCAAGTGTGTCAGCCCAGACATTTTCACCATCACAGGTATCTCTGGGATAAGGGACAGCTGGGGCCCCCCAGCCTGGGAGCCAGTCTAGGAGACCCAGTCCCCATGTTATTCCTTACAACTCCTTGACAACCACCTACTGGACCCAAAATTTCAGAAAGAACAGAAGTTTAAAAGATAAAAGCATAGGTTATATGGAATCTCTTCCCACAAAATTAAATATCAATCTACTCTTCTCCTCCTGCTCTATAACATGAGGCTGGCAGACTGGATGGCATTTTCATAATTACAGATTTCCTTTAAGAAAGCACATCCACAATTTTTTTTATTCCCTAAACCCTCATAAATGTATGTGTTCAATAGTCATGAGGCTACTATTTCAGAGAATGGCTTCTCCTATTCTAGGGGTCAGAAGGTTGCTGTGCATGGCTACATGCATGCCTGCGCTGGATGAAGATGCTTTGCTTTCCTGCTAGCCATGCAGGTTACCCTTGCGCTGCTGCGGCAAGAGTTAAAGCTGTTCTTTTGTTTCCTAAGGCTTTCCTTCCTGGCCTATCTCAGCTTTTCTGATTTATCCACTCCCCTCTGGTATAAGTACTCACTTCATAGCTTGGGTAATTGCCATCGATCACCTGCTATACCTTGGTATTGGTGTGGAGGTGTGACCCGCGGAAAGAAAAGCCCATTTGAATTTGTTTCTAAAGATGACTGCCTGGGAGATACTTTTATCTTTGTCTGTGTAAGGCTGCCTTCACATCACAATTTTCCTGCATCCATGTGTATCCATTTCATAACAGATACACACAGATCCAATTTTGCCTCCCATGTATCCCTATGGGCAATGGATCGGATCGGATGTGTCCCTAATGGCATCCGATTTTAGCACCATCCGTTGCTGTCCAATCTAGTCACGGAGCCAATGTCGTAGCCTGCTACGATTTTGGTCTCCGTGACTCAAATCGGAAACCACAGATCCGTAACGGATCCATTGCGTTCTGCGTTACATAACTTGGGAGTCTATGTATCTCGGATACTTCAAAAAATTGGATCTGTAAAACAAATCCGATTTGCTGTACTGCGCATACTCAGAAGCAAGGTACAGCCCTATGTGTGCTAACTGATGACGGATCTGTGGAAAACACAGATCCGTGGGCATCAGTGGCATCTGTTGGCACAGATCCGTGCCTGTCCGTGTGATCCTTGAAATTCAAGGATCACTATGGATGCAGAAAAATCGTGATGTGAAGGCAGCCTTGAATTTCAAGGATCATACGTACAGGTGCCACTGATGCCCACGGATCCGTGTTTTCCATGGATCCGTCATCAGTTAGCAGAGATAGGGCTTTACCTTGCTTCTGCGCATGCGCAGTACAGCAAATTGGATCCGTTTTACGGATCAGATTTTTTGACGGATCCGTTTTGAAACGGACAGCAACAAATCCATTTCTGTCCATTTCTGTCCGATTTTTTTAAGGCAGGCCAAAATCGGAGTAGGCTCCGATTTTGGGTCCTGGAAAAATCTGATACAAACGGATCCATCACAAAACTGACACGATTGGATGCCAATAAGGACAAATCCGATCAGATCCGTTGCCCATAGGGATACATGGGGGCCAAATCAAATCCGTAGATGTCAGTTTTACAATGGATAGCCACGGATGAACAAAAATCGTGATATGAAAGCAGCCTTAGGCTGTCTTCACAATGCGATTTTTGAGGATGCGTGGCTATCCATTGTAAAACTGACATCAAAGGATAGAATTTGGCCCCCATGTATCCCTATGGGCAACGGATCTGATTGGATTTGCCCTTAATGGCATCCGATTTGTGACAGATCCGATTCTGTCCGATATTTTGCTGTACCCAAAATCAGAGACTGCACAGCGGACCAAATCGGACAGAATCGAACCGACACGATCTGCGGCCATTAACATGGGGGTCCTATGGAGTACAGGTCTAGGAAAACATCGGATTGTTTCCCGGACCTGAGTTTCATGTACTGAGCACGCTCAGTACACTAAAACTGCTCTGTTCCCCTGTAATTTCACTTCTGCAATGTATATATGTATACATTGCAGAAGTGAAATTAACTAAAGCAAGGGTTAAAAATAAAAAAAAAATCTCCTCACCTCTCCGGTGTGTCCCACGAAGTGCGCAGTCTAGCTTAAGGACCTGGTGGGGTGGGGCTATGACCGCATCAGCTGAGAGGTTTAAATAGCCAGCGTGATCGACGCGCAGGAGATTTAAACCGCTCAGCTGATGCGGTCATGTGACCAATCAGCTGATCGGGTTGTCACATTGTAAATGTACATTGTAAGAGTGACTTCTGGCTCACACATAAACTCCAGTGTTATCCCATGAACAGATTTGCAGTCTTGTGAATAAGAAGAGGACCGGAGTAGAGATTAGTGAGTACATTAAGGCAGTTACACTACATTACACACACTTTTCATAGGTTCAGGAAATAAAACTGTGGCTACTTTATCATCTAACAATTAATAGTAAATGGAGTCTCTATCTCCATAGAAGAGTCTCACCATCAGATGACAAGTGTCCACATAAATATATGATTCTAGAATTCACTTGCTGTAGTAAAACACACTATTTTATATACTTCGTATTCCTTTCACTAAGCCAAAAAGTTCAGTCCTTGAATATAAATGTCGTTATGGCAGCCCTCAGGTGATGTATGTTTAGTCTCCCAGACAGAGGTTTAAAATAAATGTTTTACTTCTAATATTTCCTTTTCAACATAAAAAACAAAATTGTAGGTCCAACAGAAATAAATGTAGGGATAAAGAGCCAGGGTTATTCCTTGTTTAGATTGAGAAAACCAAAATGTGCATGTTTTCTAATGTGTCTGAGCGAAAGCCTTCTATCTGATGTGTAGTCGTATCTTTTCACCGCCTGATATTATTCTTGATTTTTCTAAAAGGCTTTTATAAATTCCAGTGAAAAAAAGATCAACAAAGGGGGTAATGTTACAGGGTCTTTCTCCTTCGGTGATGTACTACAAGCCATGTTATCATGTGCTATATGGGCACTGACCCAGGACATGCTGCCTGTATTAGATACTTTTACCTACTCTTGGGCAACTCATGGACGCTGCTGGGTTATGTGCCGATGTAATATTAAGGGTATGTGCCCACAGGACATTTTTTCATCGTTTTTACTGCGCCTGCAGTTTACCCTTGGCTTTATGTTAATTTATGTTAATTTGTTCCTGTGGTTGGGCTTCCTTGCAAAACCAATGTGTTTCACAGAAACGTTGTGCCCGCACATTGGTTCCACACATTGGTTTTGCAAGTGTCAAGAAGTGTCAAATCCCTCCGGTTTTGTTGCGGATGGGAAAGAATGATCATGTCCTATTTTTCCTGCGTTTTTGCTGCACACAATGGCAAAAACGCTGTAAAAACGCAGCATCAAAAATGCGCAAAAAACAGGATAAAAACGCAGGACATGAATGCAGCAAATCTCCTGGCAAGGACTCTAGAGATCCTTGAAACCAGTACCGGTTTTGCTGCATTCAGGACTGCTTGAAAGACATCCTTTGGGCACATACCCTTATATTGCCCCATTTGACTGACATGGTACTTCCTCCACTAAGTAGATCTGAGGAGCAAATAGACAATGAGCAGATGGGATGAATGGGATGACGCTCTTTTAAGTGATTTTTCATTCTCGGATATTTATGGATGGTCTGCAGAATGTTCCATAAATGTTTGAAAAGGTTGAGTCCTATCTCTTAGCCCTTCACTCCCTTTCCAACCTCTCTTTTCCATTCCAATATCCTGTAGAGTTTTCATCACTGTCTAAAGTGTGAATATCGCTTAAAGGAAACCTATCATGTTGTACAGGCAGTCCAATATGAGGATATCATGGTACTCCATGTGACTGTAGGCTTATCAATCCTCCCATGGCAAGCACTGGGTGCTGCAAGGATTTGTTGGTTTTAAAGCCGGGAACAGACCACAATTATGCAGTATGTATGTTCCCGGCAACAACATGACTACTGGACGTGTCCTCGCTCAATACAAGTCTATGGAGCAGGGCGTTCAACTAGTGAGAGTGGCTATCTAGTTGGCGCGGCCTTGCTTATGTGGCACCCCAGAGTCCAAGTGCCACAGTGTCATTTTCGCCCCTAGGTGGTAGTGTCACACTTGAGAGCAACAGAGGGTATCCACACCAGACAGAAACTGCACACAACACCTTCCTGCCTCCAGGCCTGAAAGGGGAGATCTAAACCTGCGTTCAGGGTGAGCTCCACTATAAATTCTGGTCTGGGGCAGAGTTAGTCAGTTCAGTTCCTAGGAGAGCTGAGAATGACATCCTGTGGACTAGGAGCAGTGCTAAGCTTGTCCCAGGACAGTGCAGCCTAGCGTGAGGGACCCGAGTCAGAGGTCTGAGGAAGTGGAGGAAAGCCTGGGGAGCAGAGTGGTGTCATGCTCACCCCAGAGGAGAAGTGCCACAGAACGGACACTGGAGTCCGAGGCTGTGCAGGGCCTAATGATTCGACAGCCAATACTGGAAGGTGGGGAATTCCACGGTCTCCAGCCACACTGTGCCTGGAGGCAAAGCAGCATAAAGAGCCAGGAACAGCAGCCTGAGACTTGGGGCTAGAGAAGGACTCGAGTTGCCTAGCTTACGGCACCAAGCAGGGGAGAGAGAGGGCCAGCAGCTCAGCTTAAGCAGCTGCAAGGACCTACCAACAAGGCGCAGCACGGTGGCCTCAGAACCTGTTGGGTAAGGAGAATCCCGAGTTGCTCTCAGGTGCAAGGACTGTGTATATCATCTGTATATCATCGCCTGTCAGTATTCCAGTCGCATCAGTAAAAGGACTAGGGAACGAACAAACCGTGAGTCTGTCTGTTGCTTTCCACCTGCCATCCTGCACGCTACACCCTTACCACATGCACTGCCCTGGGGATTCGCTCCACCCGTGGGGAGCCACTCCATCCCAGCTGCCTATCGATCATCCACAGAGATTCTGCATCAGCAGTGGCCACTAATAGCCACAAACCATGGGTAGCGTCATGACTAACCTTCCCTTTCATCACCCCCTTACTTATCAAGCCAAGAACTCAATTAACAACTTAACCCAGTGCCACAGAAGCCGGGTCTCGACCCCTGTGACTCCGCAGAACTGCTTAACAGCCCGGTTCCGAGTACCCCACGGCCCTGGGGTGTAACACTTACACTTGTATTGAGCAAGACCACACCTACTAGTCAGGGGCTCTGGTCAGGAACATGCATACTGCATAACTGCAGTGAAATCCCAGTTTAGAAACCGCGAATGTGGACACTGAGAGGATTGATAAGTACGCAGTCACCCACGCAGTTAGTTTAGGCTGGACAATCCCTTTAAGGCTATAGTAGGCAAATCTGTAACCTTTATAATGAAACCAAATTGCAAAAATGTTTTTTTCTGCTAGAAGTAAGTCCATTTAAGTAGGAAAAAAAATACTTCCTAACTTTAGTCAACTCATATATGTGAGGTTTAATTCATGAAGTCAGTGAAATGAGTATGTGAGTGCATAAAACTACTTTAGGATGTTGGAGATACTAGAGGATAACTAATATGTAACGAGCTCAACTTTATGCTGGGTATTCTCACCTTGATTAATGTTGTTTTGATTACTCAGATTTGTAGCTTATGTCTTTATTCTGTAATTGAGATAACATTAACAAATAATGTGTCCAAATTGCAGGTGCACATGATGCACTTTTGGAGTTCAATATTTGGTGAGCTGAATTATGACAAAGCCATACTTTTTTATATTGTGGCTAACACACTAGAATGACATTTCCACACTGAAGCACTTGGCTCCTGGCGCTCACCCCAGTACCGGGATGCATACCACTTACAGACACACGGCTGAACTACCCCTAATGTGGTCACACTTTGCTCTTTTATGTGCCATACTTCCTCTCTCTTGCATCTGTGCTCACTCAGGAATACCCAGGACCTTGACTTTATTCACAGTGCTGTTTTCTCTTGCATTGGTGGCCATGTAATAGTTTTCTTCCTCTCCTTAAAGGGGTGAAGTCATGTTCTTCATGTGGGGGTCCCTCCTCCTTACATTTTTTCTACCTGTCTACTTGTTCAACGATTGATGACTCTTTTAACAAGCTTTTATCACAATGAAATGTTGACTAGAGATATGGGAAGGTTCTATACTCCAGGAGCCACCACAAAATGGAAAATAGAAACTTATTTAAAAGGAACCAGTCATGTCAAAAAATGCTATTAACCTGAGGTTATTCTGCAGGTTTATAGTATTTTGATACATTGTGGCCGTGGCAAGGAGAGCCCCGATGGCGGGAGGAAACAACAATTAATCCTCTCGGTCATCTCCGGCTTTCAGTCATAGAGGAGTAAACAAAGCATCTTCAGTCACTGCTCTGTACATAGTGAGCAGTGGCTGTAACATTGCACAGCACTGACTACTTAACTGCATCAGTTTAGAGCTGACTGTCAGTCAATGTCAGAGTGAGGATATATGCATTGCACTGAAAGCCCCACCGCCAGGAAGAATTGGACTTTTTTGCTACTGGCAGCTTCCAGCTTTCAGTTATAGGGGAGTGGCCAGAGAAGCTTAAGTCTTTAATCAGTATTTAGTGAGCAGTGACTGTTACAGCTCCCCAGCACTGACTGCTGAGTGTTGCAGCAATATAGAGCCAGCTCTCAGTCAATGTCAGGCCATGGTTATTGCAACCCCATATCTGAAAACTAATAGTGTTTTTGACATGAAAAAATATTTTAAGGCTTTCATACACAGTAGATTAATTTCACCTGAATTCGCTGATATTGACAGGTTTGACCAATAGTCTTGGGGCACCCATCAATTATTTGTCCAGGGAGAGCAATCAGGTATGTCTGATAGCTTTGTTCTCCGAGAGATAAGCTGCAGCCAGACATGACTGATGACTGCATTCTCATACAGAACATGAGCTATCGGCCGAAGCATCATTCATTCAATAGCCTTCTAAAAGCTTTAGAGGTCTAATGTTACAAAGTTTTAGCTGAACAACCCTATTGATCATCATTGTTACAACCCCTAACAACATTGGCAGATAGTTTAAATTAAAACACCAAAGCTGTTTACTAGAGGGAAGAAATTCGGAGAGAAGCCAGATAAGGTGGTAGTTGTGTGGTGCAGCTACTAATTATACAAGCCCGTGATGTCAGAGAAGGGGTGAAGTTGGTACAAAGTCTTGGAAGGAAGCAGAAGGGTGAGCGGTGGATTTGGCCTTGAGCAGTGAATTGGGCCTACAGTAGCCATTATTGAAGAAGTACCCATGTACTGAAGTTATACTAGACTCCAAAAGGAACCCGTAGACCTAAAACCAAACATTGACTCCAGGAGGAACTAAAGAAGGAACCTGAAGACTGAATACCAAAGATCAACTCCAGAAGAAACTCAAAGACTGAAGATGCCGCCAGTAAACGATCTGCATGAACCAGGCCGTTGCTTCCTGTCCAGACATATGGAGCTTAGTGGGAGTACGTTATCCACTCACATTGGACTTGAGGATTAATAGGTTACCCTATCGTCCCATTAGAAACACTGGGTTAATAGGTTTAGTTATTTGATTGGTGGGATTGGTGCCAAGGTAACACTGACCCATCCAAGACTGGAAGACTCTATGTTAATTCTAGATTTATCCGTTATTTAGTGTTATAGGGAACCAAGTGTACTATATTGCATTCAGAACTTGTGTAGCGCTTTTTGAGTATCCGTCTTGATTTCTTTGTAATCAATTGTGTTGCTCCCTTATTGAACTTCATTCTTTTTACTCTGATTTTTGTGAAATAAATCTTGGTTGTGAATCATCATTGCATTGCCTTTTCTGCATCTTTGCATCCTTGTAACTTGTTCTTCACCTGAAACAACATAGAGTGTGTGGACGTTACATTTTAAGAGGGACTAATGTGAGCGGTGACAATACATGTACAACACTGAAGAATATAGTAGCGGATCGCAATGAATTAGAATATCATCAAAAATCTATGTAATATTGCCATGTTTCAGGGCATTTCTGGGAGCCCTGAAACACGTTGACTAATAAATCAAGATCACTGATTTATCGGCAGGAGATTCTCACTAAAGGACAAGATATCATATGCCTCCTGGTCCAACCATGCCCCCAAAATTAATTAGCATTTGTTTGTCAATGCACAATGTACACAGGAAGCTGCCAATCAGATATGTGGGCAGAGGTATTCAGGGCTCAGCATTCCAAGTTCTGCTACATCTGCAGCAGAGAAAACCTGCCGACAGATTCACTTTTACCCATTACTGAGATATGCCATACATATACTGCAAACGTTGGCAGCAGATAAATGGAGCAGGCTCAATTTAGTGATCTCGCTCCATAGGCCGAGTTCACACCACGGCACAATACGATTCTGTCAGGTTCAGCCCCGGACCGGATTTGCAAACAGAACCGGAGGGCTAATATGCCCTCCGGTCCTGTTTGTAGCCGGATGCAGCTCAGCTGTCCCCTGCAAAATGGTGCTGAACCACTTCACAGAGGTCAGCTCCCTGGTGCTGAAGTTCAGCGTAGCTCACACTGAACTTTAGCTTCCGGCGTCCGGTTCCCGGATCCTACCGGATCGAGGCAATCCGGCCCATAGACTCCCATGTTAGGGAGTGCTGGATTGCCCCAGATCTGGGAGGATCCGGAAGAATCCGGGAGGATCCAATTTGGGGAGATTTTTCTCTCCGGACTCAAAAATGCTGCAAGTAGCATTTTTATGTCCAAGAGAAAAATCCGAATACACCCGGATCCTCTCGGACAGATGGAAGCCGGATGGCAGATAGCTGCCATTCGGCTCCATCCGGCCCCATAGAATACTATGGGGCCGAAATCCGGTCCGGGGCTGTTCGATTCACATTTGATAACCCCGGATGGATTGTGCCATGGTGTGAACCTGGCCATACACTGCAGGTGATAGCTGTGTGTTACAGCCAGACCCTGCCTCTAATAATCCCAGGTGATGTGTAGTGCTGCCTGTTATTGTTAACCTGTCAAAAGCTGCTGTCAAACTCTGACAGTGAGTGTGTCATCAAATGTATGCAGTCGTTATATGAGCTGATCGTCATGATTTGTACTATATACTGCAATACTATGTTATCATTGTATATAGCACATGCAATCACACTATTGCAGTTAATAGTCCTTAAGGGACCTAACAAATACTGTGGAGATTAAAAATGAATGTAAAGAATTGTAAAAAAACATAAGAGTTAAAATCACCCCTTTTTCCTCCTTTAAAAATAAATATAATAAAACATACAAAAAACACCCATATGTGGTATCGCCACATTCTGAAAAATATATATTTTTTAAATTCTGATTTTTATTAATTAAATATAAAAATTAAATTAAAAATAAACTAGACAAGTTTGGTATTGCCATAATTGTACTGATATATAGAGTCATACTGCAAGGTCATTTTTACCACACAGTGCATGCCATAAACATAAAGTCCAAAAAAATAATGTTAAAATTGTTTTTTTTCACAATTTTACCGCACTTAGATTTTTTTTTTTCTAACTGGCCAGTACATCATTTGGTAAAATGAATAATGCCAATCAAAAGTACAACACACCTTGCAAAATAACACAATCTCTCATCCTTCTATTTTTGCAGAAAATAAAAATTGAGTTACGGCTTTTGTAAGGCTGGGGTCACACATAAGCCCTTGGTCCGTTTTTGGCTTCATTTTTGTCATTTTTTTTTTCTAAGTCCAAAAATTGACAGAAAAACGGATTGGATGTAATAAACACCCTGTCCGTTTTTTTCTGGACCTCAAAACCTTGCTCTGTCCGTTTTTGAGCCAAAAACGTTGCTAGCAACGTTTTTGGCATCAGTTAAAAAATGCATGCGTTTTTTTAACATGGGGCCCTATGGGAAACGCATGCGTTAACGCATGGCACATATAGGCACATGCGTTAACGCATATGCGTTTTTAATGAAAAAATGACTAAGTCCAAAAACGTTTAGGGGTGCAGGAGGCTCAAAAAGCACCCTATAAAAAACGGATTGGTGATGAAAATCACTTCCAAAAACGGACTTCTATGTGTGACCCCAGCCTAAGAAGGAGAAGAAAAAATGGTTACACAAATTGTCGGCGAGGGGATACGTTGCAACAAGTCAATAACGTCAGATATTACCCAAGATTCAATTGAGCCGGGTCCAGGATTTCCCTCCAGGCTTGAACTGTCTAATTTGTTAGTAAAAAAGATACAAAAAATAAAACAGCCTAAAATTAGGGGTGTAACTACAATAGGTGCAGGGGTTGCAATAGCACCCGGACCTTGGAACCTAAGAGGCCCCAAAAGTTTCTTTGGCCAATAGAAATAGACTAATGCTATTAAAGATTTGCAATAATTTGGGGCCCCATTGCAGGTTTTGCATCAGGACCCATGAGCTTCAGGTTACGTCACTGCCTAAAACTGAAATATTTCTTTCTCATGTTCAGACTTCTAACCTTTTCCTTGTTGTGTTGATTCTCGTCATCTTGCACACATACGGTAACATTTTCCTTACTAAACAGCCATGTTTTCCTCTTGAAGGGGACACATGAGGTGAAGTAAATGTAGTAGCCTTATCGCTCACTAGAGTTGTGACATAAACCGCTCAATGAGACTTTTATTTTGCAATAGCTGCAGGGGCATCATCTGAATGCAATGAAAATTGGCTGGATCCTTATCTGAAGTTCTGGTGTATACTTTGCTGAAAGAAAGTCATCAGCATATATAATGAATTTAGTATTGTAACTTCTTCCTAACTTCCATGGAGACAGTTGCCTTGAATTCGTTTGCTTTCTACAGATCCACAGCAGTAAGCCCAAAGCAAGTCTATTGGAACATTTTCTACCTCCTTGTTTTAATCTTTCACCAAGTCCTGACTTTTGCCTCCAGCCCATCTAATTGAAACTAATCTTCGCGGGCGAGGCCTGTCTCTTTCCCCTAATCCTTCTCTAAGGAAGCTCAGATGGTCCCAATTACAGCCACACCGACCTCTTTTATTCAATTCCTCCTCTCCTTCTGCCAGCTTGGTTTTTTCTGAAACTCTGTATTATTAACTCCATGCTTGCAAGTTCCTGACTGTCACGGGGGCCTGAAGATGTTATCAGGACCTGCCGATGTATAAGGTTACCATGAAAGCATTCGGTGGATTACGTTTTTGCAAAGAGGCGATAGAGGGCATGATAGCTAGCAGAGTGGTGAGCTTTTATAGAGGGATCCTTTTATCAGACAGAAACAGGGAAGCCAAGCAAGTGTTTATTTTGGACTTAAGGAATATACCTGCTTGGCCAAGTCAGAAGAAAGACAATGATTGCAAAGAAAGTCTCCGACATTGAGTTTGACTCAGATGCCTCTAGGATGTTCCTCCTTTCCGGGAAGGAATCTGGTCATGAAGGTTCATCAGTAAAAGTCTGTTTGGCATTACAGGGTTTAGAAGGTTGCATGGCCTAAAGATTATTATCCAAGGCCCATAGGTTTAAAGTGGTACAATAATATTTTATAACTTTATTATATAACTTGGATAAAACATAAACACGTGATTCATTGTTTGGTTTTGGTAAAGGGAGGGAAATAAGATAGAATCTCCTACAATCAAAAGCTCTTCTTGAAGGAAGAATGTCAACATTATTATCATCTTGGTCTTCTACACAGAGAACAGAAGCTGGGTGACATCAATTATCGTCGACCATTATGTGTCTTATAAATGGTACTGAATCACACCTATCCCATCATGCCCTTCACAATTGTTTCATTCAAACATGTGAATATTTCATTCAAACACATTTGTGAATAGTGAAAACAAGCACTAAGTGATAAGCTTTCTTAACCCCTTCATGATATCCACCATACATGTACGACGCTACGATCATGCCAACTCACATGCGGCACTGGTGAAATTACCAGCAGGCGTCAGCTATGTAATGCTATGTGAGTACCGACTGTAAGCGTTTAACCCCTCTATTGCCATAGTCAATAGTGAAAGCGGTATTGATCTGCTGGTAGAGGAAGGGGCTCCTGCTTTCCTCTTCCATTGGCACAACGTGATTGCTATCGCTTTGTGCCAATGTTCTCCATGGTGACTCTTGAGAAGGACCTGACACAAGTCCTGCCTGTGCCTGATTCAGTGATCTAATGCCTCTGCAATTCAAAAGCATTGCAAATAGTGATGGGCGAATCCTAAATTACTCGGAATCGCTTGACTCTAGCGAGTCCGAGCACAGGACTCGCTACTCGTTGCGAGTCTAGCGAGTCCAATGTTAATGAATGGGGAAGCGAGTAATAGCGAGTAGTGTGAGATTTACAAATCGCAGATGTGTCTCGGAAGCTTCAGCCTGAAGCAATCCTAGTTTTGTCATTTGCATTGCTCGTTTACTTTGTAAGTAATCGCTGACTCTTACAGATAAGATCCTGTCTTCTCTGTGTTCTGGCTGCCCCAGCTCCAGGGTCCTAGAGCCTGCCTGCTGCCTGATGTAGCAGTGCTGAGATTGTTCTCAGTCTGCTCATTCCCTGTGTACAGACATGAATGTCTGTGCACAGAGATGATGTAGCAGAGCTGAGATTGTTCTCAGTCTGCTCATTCCCTGTGTACAGACATGAATGTCTGTGCACAGAGATGATGTAGCAGAGCTGAGATTGTTCTCAGTCTGCTCATTCCCTGTGTACAGACATGAATGTCTGTGCACAGAGATGATGTAGCAGAGCTGAGATTGTTCTCAGTCTGCTTATTCCCTGTGCATAGACATCTATATTTATGCACAGGGGATGTAGCAGAGAGGACATCGCGTTTTGGACTGCGTCGGACGGAAGAGGATTTTTTTAATTAAAGATGGAGTCCCTAATGGCTTTTTTTTTTATTTCTAATAAAAAATTTTCCTTGTGTTGTGTTTTTTTTTAAACAATTTAATAGAAATTCATGGCGGTCATGTCTAATATTGGCGTGACCGCCATAAATTTCGGGCTTAGGGCCAGCTGATAATACAAAGCTGGCCCTAACCTCTTTATTACCCAGCGTGCCATCGCTACCAGGGCCGCTGGAAGAGCGGGGTTCAGCGCCAGAGGATGGCGCTTCAATGAACGCGCCATCTTCTGGGGCGGCTGCGGGCTGCAATTTGCAGCAGGGGGTGCCCAGAAAGCTTGGGCATCCCTGCGCTGCGGATTCCAGCCCCCAGCTGCTTAGCTGTACCTGGCTAGACATAGAAATTGCGCGGAGCCCCACGCATTTTTTTTTAATTATTTCATGAAATTCTGAGATTCTGACTCTGAGACTCTGACTCTGAGACTCTGAATCTCAGCACTGCTACATCATCTCTGTGCACAGACATTCATGTCTGTACACAGGGAATGAGCAGACTGAGAACAATCTCAGCACTGCTACATCATCTCTGTGCACAGACATTCATGTCTGTACACAGGGAATGAGCAGACTGAGAACAATCTCAGCACTGCTACATCAGGCAGCAGGCGGGCTCTAGGACCCTGGAGCTGCACAGAGAAGACAGCTGGACTCAGCTCGCAAAGAAACAGCAGTTATCTGCGAGTTTCCCTGCTATCACTGGCACAGTAGCCAGTGATTACTCGCGAGTCTAATGCAAACAATGGCAATCCTAGTTTTGTCAGCGTTTCTGACAAAACTAGGATTGATATTGATTTGCATTGGACTCGTGCGAGTAATCACTGGGAGACTCGCAGAGTACCGAGTCCTGCGAGTCCCTTACTACTCGCCGAGTAACGAGTCCTAGCGAGTAGATTCGCCCATCCCTAATTGCAAAGCAATAGATTAGTGATCAGACTATGTATACATGATGTCCCATCCTGAGACTAGGTAAAAAGTTAAAAAGAAGTTTAAAAAAATTGTGGAAAAAAAAAAAAAACACAAAATAAAGAACAAAAAAAATTAAAAATATACAAATAAATACATATATTTATTTAAAAAATGATAATAAAGTACACATATGTGGTATTACCAAATGCGGAACAACATGATCTATAAAACTGAAACACCAGTTAACCTCTTCAGTGAACAGAGTATAAAAAAATAGCAAAAAGCTATGCTTTTTCATCATACTATGAAAAAAGTGGAATAAAATGCAATCAAAAAGTCAAATGTAAATAAAAATATTAAAGCTGTAATCAACATCTTATCTCGCCAAAAATAAGGCCCCAGTTAACTCTGTTGGTGGAGAAAGAAAAAAGCTGCAGCTTTCAGAATAGAGTGAAGCAAAAACAATTCTTTTTTTTCAATCAAATTTCTTTTATTGTGTAAAAGTGGCAAAACATAAAAATACAACATAATTTTGATATCACTGGTATGGCTGCATTTGCACTTACCCGAAGAATAAAACCATCTAATCACTTGGTGATTGGCGTAAAAAATAAATATAACCAGTTCTTGACCTGCTGTTGATTTGTCCATTCTTCCTCCCAAAGTTCACTGCAAGGCTCACATTTATCCTGCACTCTATGCTGAGCATTTACACCAGAGCGTCCATGTAAATCTGTAGAGCGGAAAAGTGTGGATTCCTGTCAAGCGCTGCCATGGGATTAGGAATTTTCACAAGTAATCTTAAAAATAATTTATCAGCCTATGCATTTCGTAGCATGCTTGCTACTTTTTCAGGGCAAAATCATCTCACCATATCATCCAGCTGTCCGGGAAATCGCTACAGTGATTCCACGGACGGCTGGATGATATGGTGGGATGATTTTGTAGGCTAATAAATCATTTTGAAGATCACTTTTGCAAATTCTTAATTCCACAGCAGTGCAGGATCTGAATCCACACTTTTCAATTCTACTTTAATTCATAACCATGTGGATGTTTGCGGCAGCCGAAGATGCCTTCATGGTGGTTGCAACTAGAGATGAGCGATGTTCGATTCGAAATGTTCGCCAATCTCAAATTCGAGCTGTTTTGAGCGGTGTTCGAGTTATTCAAATTCGACAGTTCGAGGTTATGTTCGATAGCAGTTTGTTCACCAAAAGGACTCTATAAAGTGGTCTGGGGGCAGAGGAAAAGGCTGAAATGGGGGCATGATTGTTTAAAAGCCTGCGGTAAAAAGCCGCCGGCTTTTAAACAATCATGCAGCCCGATCCACTGCCCCCTGCACCCTCCCATCCCAATCCTCCGCTTCCCTCGCCACCTCCCATCCCAATCCTAAGTTAGGACCGGACCGGGCAGGGAACAAAGCACCAGGGAGCAGGGAGCGAAAGACACAGGCAGGGAAGGCGGCGGCGGTGAGAAGACTTCACCGCCGGCTTTCCTGCTCTGTGCTGCGCTCCCCGCTTCCTGATGCCTCCTCCCTGCTCCCTGGATCTGCTCCCCCCACCTGGTCCTAACTTAGGATCAGGCGGGGAGGCGGCGGGGGGAGCTATGAGGGGGCATTGAGGAGCGGGGAGCGCAGAACAGAGCAGGAAAGCCGGCGGTGAAGTCTCACCGCCGGCTTTCCCGACAGTTATTTCAAATGATCAGCTGATGCAGATCAGCTGTTCATTTGAAGTAGCCGCAGTGCTGTGAGGGTTCATGTGAGTTCATGCAGCATGAACTCACATGAACTTTCCCACACTGGGTGCTGCACAGCTCAGCTACCTCTCTGGTAGAGGTTCTCTACCAGAGATGTAGCTGAGCTAAAGAAGAAAACCTGATCGGACTACGTCGGACGGAAGAGGAATTTTTTAATAAAGATGGAGTCTCTAAGTGTATGTCAAATATGCAATGTCAGCACTGCTACATCGCTCTGCATAGACACACATGTCTTTGCAGAGCGGGAGCAGGCTGACAACTGACTGTGCAGTCAGGGTTCACATCAGGTCATAGCTCGGGCTATGACTGCAGGTGAACCCTGCCGGCACAGCCCGAACTCTGCCGACGCCAGCGGAGATTGCCAAGCGCCGACACAGCAGTGAATAAATCGGAAGTCATTAACTTCCGGTATTATTAACTGCACTGCCCGGGGCTCGACAATCTCCGCCAGCGTCTGCAGTGTTCGGACTGTGCTAGCAGGGATCATCCGCGGTTATAGCCCGGGGCAAGGGCAGGGAAGGTGCATAACAGAGGGTGTAATATCATATTAACATACAAAAAGGACTGTGGCACTCAATCCTGTCAGTGAACGCAGATGCACACCAAACACAATACTTACAATAGTAGAAAAAAGCGTCACTCTGCTATAACAATTAGGACATAGGAATATTTCATAAGCAAAAATTGCAGCACTTCCTGAAAATGATTGCAATCACAAATTCTTTGGTATTATTATCTTCATTTAATTTGTCTTCAATGAAAAAACACAAAACAGAATGAAGCAAAAAGCAAAACATTGATCATTTCACAGAAAACTCCTAAAATGGGCCAGACAAAAGTATTGGCACCCTCAGCCTAATACTTGGTTGCACAACCTTAAGCCAAAGTAACTGCGATCAACCGCTTCCGGTAACCATCAATGAGTTTCTTACAATGCTCTGCTGGAATTTTAGACCATTCTTCTTTGGCAAACTGCTCCAGGTCCCTGATATTTGAAGGGTGCCTTCTCCAAACTGCCATTTTTAGATCTCTCCACAGGTGTTCTATGGGATTGAGGTCTGGACTCATTGCTGGCCACCTTAGAAGTCTCCAGTGCTTTCTCTTAAACCATTTTCTAGTGCTTTTTGAAGTGTGTTTTGGGTCATTGTCCTGCTGGAAGACCCATGACCTCTTTGGGAGACGCAGCTTTCTCACACTGGGCCCTACATTATGCTGCAAAATTTGTTGGTAGTCTTCAGACTTCATAATGCCATGCACACAGTCAAGCAGTCCAGTGCCAGAGGCAGCAAACCAACCCCGAAACATCAGGGAACCTCCGCTATGTTTGACTGTAGGGACCGTGTTCTTTTCTTTGAATGCCTCTTTTTTTCTCCTGTAAACTCTATGTTGATGCCTTTGCCCAAAAAGCTCTACTTTTGTATCATCTGACCATAGAACATTCTTCCAAACCGTTTTAGGCTTTCTCAGGTGAGTTTTGGCAAACTCCAGCCTTGCTTTTTTATGTCTCAGGGTAAGAAGTGGGGTCTTCCTGGGTCTTCTTGCGTTGAAATCTCTCGTCAATTTTTCTTTTCCGCCCACATCTAGGGAGGTTAGCCACAGTGCCATGGGTTTAAAACTTCTTGATGACACTGCGCATGGTAGACACAGGAACATTCAGGTTTTTGGAGATGGACTTGTAGCCTTGAGATTGCTCATGCTTCCTCACAATTTAGTTTCTCAAGTCTTCAGACAGTTCTTTGGTCTTCTTTCTTTTCTCCATGCTCAATGTGGTACACACAAGGACACAGGACAGAGGTCAACTTTAATCCATGTCAACTGGCTGCAAGTGTGATTTAGTTATTGCCAACACCTGTTAGGTACCACAGGTAAGTTACAGGTGCTGTTAATTACACAAATTAGAGAAGCATCACATGATTTTTCTAACAGTGCCAATACTTTTGTCCACCCCTTTTTATGTTTGGTGTGGAATTACCGTATTTTCCGGCATATAAAACGACTTTTTAACCCCTAAAAATCTTCTCCAAAGTCGGGGGTCGTCTTATACGCCAGGTACAAGGAAAAGAGAAAGGCCGGTAACTACAGGGGGCTCGCCGTGCTTAACATAAGAGCCATGGCAGGCAAAAAAAAAAAATTGATACTCACCTCTGCCGCCACTGTTCATCCATGTCCTCCGGAGCTTCCCGCTGCCACCGCCGCCGCTGCTTGATGTCACCCGTAGCCGCCGGGTGCCGTAGATGTACGATAATATGCCATCAACCAATCAGGTGGCTGCTGGCGTCTGATTGGCCGCGGCATTACCGTACATCTCCTATACGGAGGTCATCTGCGCCGCTCAGCAGAGATGTACGGTAATGCCGAGGCCAATCAGACGCCAGACGCTGCCTGATTGGCTGATGGCTTATTATCGTACATCTACGGCGCCCGGCTACATACAGCGGCGGTGGCGGTGGCAGCAGTAAGCAACTTTACACAACTATGTTTATCTATGGCCAGCTAGTGATTGTAATGCAATCTGCAGCCTCCAAAGTGCAGAGGCAGTGTGTGTGTGTCTGACTGTGTGTGTCTGTATCTGACTATGTGTGTGTGTGTGTCTGTATCTGTATCTGACTGTGTGTGTGTGTCTGTATCTGACTGTGTGTGTGTGTGTCTGTATCTGACTGTGTGTGTGTCTGTATCTGACTGTGTGTGTGTCTGTATCTGACTGTGTGTTTGTCTGACACCATGTGTATGTGTGTGTGTGTGTGTTTGTCTGACACTGTGTGTATGTGTGACTGTGTTTGGCTACTGGGGAATGATGGGGGCTGCAGAGGAATATTGGAGGTTCATGGGGGCTGTACTCCCCCACCACCACTGGCACGACCCTCTCTCCAAGTCACCCTCCCCTTGACGCTGTCACGTCCCCATCTCTTTGTCTCTTAAACCCCCCGCCCCCCATCTGGAGCTGGCCTGTCCCCCTCTCCGTGTCACCTACCCTTCCCAGCCATCCCAGTACTGGCACATTACCCTCTGTATTTATAGTATATGGAGGACTATGGGGTGCAATACACTATATGGAGGACTATGGGGAGTGCATTATAATATATGGAGGACTAGAGGGGTGCATTATACTATATGGAGCACTATGATGATGCATTAGAATATATGGAGATAATTATGCTATATGGAACATTATAATACTTGGAGGGCTCTGTGGGAGCATGATAATACTTGAAGGGGTATGAGGTAGCCTCTATATTTTATGCACGGCTATTTGAGGGCTGTGTGGGGTTCATAATACAGTGTGAAGAGATGTAGGGGCCATTATTCTATACGTAGGTCCATTATACTGTATGGAGGACTGTGTGTCACAGTGAGGATCATACCGTAGAAGAGGGGTAGTCTTATACGGCGAGTATATTGCAAACTCTATATTTTAACTGGAAAAGTTGGGGTCGTCTTATATGCCCAGTCGTCTTATACGCCGGAAAATACGTTATATCCAATTTGGCTTTAGGACAATTCTTTTTGTGTTTTTTCATTGAAGACAAATTAAATGAAGATAATAATACCAAAGAATTTGTGATTGCAATCATTTTCAGGAAGAAACTGACAGAATTGCAGGGGTGTCAATACTTTTGGCCACAACTGTAGCTTTATAAATATGGCCATATCGATAAACCACCCAGTCGCCGCGTTGAGGCATGTCTGCTTGACTGGGTCCCTATACTCAATTTTCAGCCTCTATCTTGTATGTTAGTATGGGTTTACCATACTTTCATAGGAGGTTTCCTGGGAAACCTGGAGGTCCAGTGGCCCTCCCTTAAGGTACCTTTACACGCCACCACAGAGGGTAGCAACAGGTAGGCACTGCACGAGCACGAGCGCGTTTTTACCTGTTGCTAACGGTTGCCGATGCCGCATATACACGCCGCCACAGCGTGCTGCACAGAAGGTATTTGCGTTCCCCGGAAGTGCCGACGGGTGCCGCAGTTTTCCTCCTGTGGAGTACCTTCCCTGGTTTACACGCCGCTACCACAAAGGAATATGGGCGTACATATTGTGCGCTGTAAGTACATTGGCGTGACAGAGTTGCGTATTACGTGACGCTCGTACGGTGATTGGACAATGCAATAACATCATGATTGGCCAGCCAGCGCAGGAAGGCTGGCTAATACATGACGCCATTGCAATTGTGGACTGTGAATGGATAGCTCTTTAAATATGGTGCCCTGTGAAGGGACAACCAATCGTAACACAGGAGCTTCCACCAATGATCGCTGATAGGGCGTGGTATCCATGACGCTGTGGCACGCCCCTGGGAATTTGCTAGGCCACGCAAATACCTTCCTGTGCCCCGATTACACGCCGCCACCATAGGGATTGTTCCTTCCTGTTTTTGAGCACGGCTCAGACACAGGTATCCGAAGGAACTGCAAGACACATGAAGGAAATTCCTGAATTACACGCCGCCACTTCGTGGTGTTTTCATGGCAACAGGCACAATTGTGTCCGATGCCTGGCGGTTTCTACCTTCCTGTGGCGGCGTGTAAAGGTACCATTAGAGGAGAGGATACTGTGTTGATTATTATTTTTTTATTTTTTTATTATTTATTTATATAGTGCCATTAGGTTCCATGGCGCTTTACATGAGGATGAGGGAGACAAGCACAAGTACACTAACTCTAGACAAACAGGACATACAGGTACAGGAGGGAGGGGGACCATGTCCACGAGGGCTCATAGTCTAAGAGGGGCGGGTGGGGATACAGTAGGATGGGGGAATGTCAGTTATGGGGTGGTCGCCTGGGTCTCATGGCAAGTTGTAGGCTTGACAGAATAGGTGAGTCTTCAGGTGACATTTGAAGCTTCTCAGGGTCGGAGAGTGTCTGACGTGTTGGGGCAGGGAGATACAGAGTATGGCAGATGCCCGGGTGAAGTCCTGGACGCGGTTGTGCGAAGAGGAGATGAGGGGGGAGCAGTAGGGTAGGTATTGGGAGACCAGGTCGGAAATGTATGGTGGGGACAGGTTGTGTATCGCTTTGTATGTCATGGCTAGTGTTTTAAAAAATGAAAATGCGCATAGGGTCTTATCCCACTTAGGAGATTGGAATCGGGTAGTTTCAAAATTTGCTCACCTGGTTCGGTTGTGAGACTCACAACCAGCTTGATCGCTCAAACTGCTGCCGCAGGGACCGCACTTCCACGTTGTGGGAATGTAAACTCGCTCCAGGACCAAGTGCCTCCAGGTCCGCGCTGCTGCCACGAAGATGTAACAAAGACACCGGGATGCTTTGTATAAAATCTTACTCTGCTTTATTTTTCGACGCGTTTCGGAGCTCAAAATCCCAGCTCCTTCCTCAGGTCATTCCCTGAGGAAGAAGCTGGGATTTTGAGCTCCGAAACGCGTCGGAAAATATAGCAGAATAAGATTTTATACAAAGCATCCCGGTGTCTTTGTTACATCTTCGTGGCAGCAGCGCGGACCTGGAGGCACTTGGTCCTGGAGCGATGGTTAGTGTTTTGAACTGTGATCTCTTGGAGGCGGGGAGCCAGTGAAGGGCTTGGCAGAGGGGAGAGACAGGAGAGTAGCGGGGGGAGAGATGGACTAGTTGGGCAGCTGAATTGAGGATAGATTGGAGAGGTGTAATGGAGTTAGCCGGGAGGCCAGTGAGAAGGAGGTTGCAGTAGTCAAGGCGGGAGATGATAAGAGCATGAATAAGTGTTTTAGCGGTGTCATGGGTAAGGAAGGAGCGGATCTGTGAAATGTTTCTAAGCTGGAGCCGGGGGGATGTGCTGAGGGCCTCGATGTGGGGCTTGAAGGATAGGGAGGAGTTAAGGATTACCCCGAGGCACTTGGCTTGGGGGACAGGGGAGAGGGTGCAGTCATTGACGCAGATGGATAGGTTGGGAAGTGGGGGGGAATTTCTTGGGGGGAAGACTATGAATTCAGTTTTGTCTATGTTGAGTATAAGGAAGCGAGCAGAGAAAAAGGATGAGATGGCGGAAAGCCATTGCGGGATTTTGGAGAGTAGGGAGGTGATGTCGGGGCCGGACAGGTAGATTTGGGTGTCATCAGCATAGAGGTGGTATTGGAGGCCGTGGGACTCAATGAGTCGCCCTAGGCTGAGAGTGTATATAGAGAAAAGTAGCGATCCCAGGACCGAACCTTGGGGGACTCTGACAAAAAGGGGGTAGGGCGAGGAGGAGGTGTGGGAGAGGGAGACACTGAAGGTCCGGTCTGCAAGGTATGAGGCGATCCATGAGAGGGCAAGGAGGGTGATGCCGAGTGATTCCAGGATCCTGAGAAGAAGGGAGTGGTCAACCGTGTCGAAGGCGGCAGACAGGTCGAGGAGGAGGAGGATGGAGTAATGGCGTTGGTTCATGGTGGTCAGTAGGTCATTAGTGACTTTAGTCAAGGCAGTTTCGGTGGAGTGGAGGGGTCGGAAGCCGGACTGTAGGCGGTGAAAGTGGGAGCAGGAAGATTGGTGAGAGGACAGTTCGGAGTGGACGTGCTGTTCAAGTAGCTTAGAGGCGAATGGGAGAGGAGATATGGGGTGATAGTTAGAGACAGAGGTGGGGTCGAGGGAGGGTTTTTTAAGCATGGGTGTGATTAGGGCGTGTTTGAAGGCCGAGGGGAAGGCGCCAGTGGTAAGTGATAGGTTGAAGAGGTGGGTGAAAGCTGGGATAAAAATGGAGGTGTGGTTGGGAATGAGGTAGGATGGGAGCGGGTCGTGGGCGCTGGTGGTGAGGTGTGATTTCGACAGAAGGGAGGAGAGTTGGTCTTCAGTTATGGGGGGAAGTGGCTAATTGAGGAGGAGGGCAGTGTTGGTGAGAGGGGGAGTTGTGGGGATAGCGGGCGAAAGCTGTTTCTGATCTTGTCGATCTTCTCCTTGAAGAAGGTTGCAAAGTCTTCAGCAGAGATGAGGGAAGAAGGGGGAGGAGCGGGCGGGCGGAGTAAGGAGTTGAAAGTTTTGAACAGCTGTTTGGGGATGCGGGACAGAGAGGATATTAGGGATGAGAAGAAGGCTTGCTTGGCGATAGCAAGTGCCGTCTTGAAGTCAGTGAGGGATTGTTTGAAAAGAGCAAAGTGCTCGGAGGTGCAGGACTTTTTCCATCTCCTCTCGGTGACCCTGGACGCCCGTCTTAAGTTTTTAGTGAGGGTGGTGTGCCAGGGTTGCCTGTTAGTGCGTGGAGCGTGGAGTGTGAGGGGGGCAGCTAGGTCGAGGGCATTCGTTATTGTGGTGTAGAGGGTGGTGGCAATGTCTATGTCACTGGTGGAGGGCATGTTGGTGAGAGGGAAGAGGGATTCAGAGAATAAAGGAAGATCGAGATCTTTTAGGTTTCGGCGAGGGTGATCAAGTTTGCGGAGTGGGAGTATTGTGGCAGGGGATGAGAGGGTGGAGAAGGTCAAGAGATGGTGGTCAGTTCCGAGGTTGTGAGGTTAGAGAGAGAGTAGAGGCGAGTAAAGATGAGGTCAAGTGTGTGGCCTTGTTCGTGGGTATAAATTAAAAGAGAAAGGAAGCGCACATAGAGTAGTATTGCTATTATACAGGTCCCCCAGACCCCAAATGGTTAAACTCACCTGATGTAGTTGTGAGTGTCACAACTACAATAAAAGCACACAGGAGGTCGCTGCAGGCTCCCAGCTGAGAACTGAAGAATCCAGATAAGAGTAAAAAGAGCTAGGATCAAATGCCGCGCTGACCACAAAGATAAACACAGAGTTAATCACACACTCTGTTTATTTTGCCTACACGTGTTTCATGGCTGATAGCCCTGAGGAAGTGGCTATGAGCCATGAAACACGTGTAGGCAAAATAAACAGAGTGTGTGATTAACTCTGTGTTTATCTTTGTGGTCAGGGCGGCATTTGATCCTAGCTCTTTTTACTCTTATCTGGATTCTTATTCGTGGGTGGGAGAGGAGGACCATTGGGAGAGCCCTAGGGAAGTGGACAGGGAAAGAAGGTTGGAGGTGGCTGGGCGGGGAGTGTCAATGGGGATATTGAAGTCGCCCATGATGATGGTGGGGATGTCAAGTAGTGGAGAGGAAGTGAAGTAGCCAGATGGTGAAGTGGTCAAGGAAGGAGGCGGTGGGTCCAGGGGGCGGTAGATGATGGCTAGCTGGAGGTTGCAGGGGGAAAAGATTCGAACCGAGTGGGCTTCGAAGGAGGGGACAGTGACGGAGGGGGGGCAGGGGAATAGGGCTGAAGGCGCAGGAGTTAGACAATAGTATGCTGACACCACCGCCGTGTTTGCCAGAGGGACGGGGGGTGTGGGACAGGCTGAAGCTGCCGTAAGATAGTGCAGCGGGGGAGGCAGTGTCGGAGGGGGTGAACCAGGTCTCGGTGATGCCAAGGAATGATAGTTTCTTGAGATAAAGAGTTCATGGATGTCTGGGAGCTTATTGCACACTGAGCGGTCATTCCAGGGTAGAATGGTAGGGGGGGCAGGGGTTGGGGAATGGGTCTTAAGGTTGGTGGGGTTGCGAGGGTTAGTGATGGTGAGGCTGCGGGAGTTGGCGATGGGTCGTGGGTGTGGGATAAAGGTGGTTGTGGGGATGTGGTGGGGGGGACCAGGATTGAGGGAGATGTCACAGGCAAGGAGGAGGAGTAGGCAGAGGGTTAGCAGGTGGGAGCAGGAGAGCTTACGTGGCGGGCGTGCTTGTTTGGTGATTGAGGATTGAAAGTGAATGAATAGGTCGGAGAAGTGGGTGAGGTGGGTAGGCAGGATGGAGGGTGAGAGCAGTATTTCGTTGCTGGGAGGGTGGATAAGTGGGGGTAGAAGGAAGTGTAGAAGGATGGGCGTGAGATAGGGATGGGCGAATACTAAATTACTCGGACTCGCTAGACTCTAACGAGTAGGATCCCGATACTCGCTACTCATTGCGAGTCTAGCAAGTCCACTGTAAATGAATGGGGAAGCGAGTATTGCAGCGATTCCTCTGCTGCTGGACCCCATAAAGGGGTCTGGCAACAGAGGAAAAATGTGCAATTCCTCATTTTATTCTTTAAAAGCCAACAGCAAAAAGCTGCAGGCTTTTAAAGAATAGTTAAAAAAAAAACGGATTGAACCGGTCCGGTTCAATCCGGTCCCATAGACAGTCATGTTAAAGTTAACCTGATTGAACCTGACCGGGTCAATCCGGGACAATCCGGTTCAAAGAAGTAGAGGAATAGAATTTACAATTGATTTTCATTGCAATGAAAAGTAATCGCAATGAAACTCGCAGAGTAAGGAGTCGGCCGAGTACCCTACTACTTGCAGAGTAACGAGTAGTAACGAGTAGATTCACCCATCCCTAGTGTGAGAGTGAGGAGTAGCCGAAACATTGTTTACAGTGAGCAGGGAGAGAGTGTGGCGGCAGGGGTCAGAAGCAGATTCCTCCGCTCTGCAATCAGGGTGTGCTTGGCTGGGTGATTGACAGCTTAGTTATCCTATCTGGAGTTGGGATGTGCTGGGCTGTTGATTAGTGATGGGCGAATCCTAAATTACTCGGAATCGCTTGACTCTAGCGAGTCCGAGCACAGGACTCGCTACTCGTTGCGAGTCTAGCGAGTCCAATGTTAATGAATGGGGAAGCGAGTAATAGCGAGTAGTGTGAGATTTACAAATCGCAGATGTGTCTCGGAAGCTTCAGCCTGAAGCAATCCTAGTTTTGTCATTTATTTGCATTGGACTCGTTTACTTTGCAACTGTAATCGCTGGGAAACTCGCACAGATAAGAGTCCTGTCTGCTCAGTGTGCTGGCTGCCACAGCTCCAGGGTCCTAGAGCCTGCCTGCTGCCTGATGTAGCAGAGCTGAGATTGTTCTCAGTCTGCTCATTCCCTGTGCATAGACATCTATATCTATGCACAGGGGATGTAGCAGAGAGGACATCGCGTTTTGGACTGCGTCGGACGGAAGAGGATTTTTTTAATTAAAGATGGAGTCTCTAATGACTTTTTTTTTATTTCTAATAAAAATTTTTCTCTGTGTTGTGTTTTTTTTAAACAATTTAATAGAAATTCATGGCGGTCATGTCTAATATTGGCGTGACCGCCATAAATTTCGGGCTTAGGGCCAGCTGATAATACAAAGCTGGCCCTAACCTCTTTATTACCCAGCGTGCCACGGCCACCAGGGCCGCTGGAAGAGCGGGGTTCAGCGCCAGAGGATGGCGCTTCAATGAACGCGCCATCTTCTGGGGCGGCTGCGGGCTGCAATTTGCTGCAATTTGCAGCGGGGGGGTGCCCAGAAAGCTTGGGCATCCCTGCGCTGCGGATTCCAGCCCCCAGCTGCTTTGCTGTACCTGGCTAGACATAGAAATTGCGCGGAGCCCCACGCATTTTTTTAAAATTATTTCATGAAATTCTGAGATTCTAACTCTGAGACTCTGACTCTGAGACTCTGACTCTGAGACTCTGACTCTGGCTCTGAGGGTGAGACTCTGAATCTGAGACTCTGACTCTGAGACTCTGACTCTGGCTCTGAGGGTGAGACTCTGAATCTGAGACTCTGACTCTGAGACTCTGACTCTGAGACTCTGACTCTGAGACTCTGAGACTCTGACTCTGAGACTCTGAGACTCTGACTCTGAGACTCTGACTCTGAGACTCTGACTCTGACTCTGAGACTTTGACTCTGATCTGAGACTCTGACTCTGAGACTCTGACTCTGAGACTCTGACACTCTGACTCTGGCTCTGAGGGTGAGACTCTGAATCTGAGACTCTGACTCTGAGACTCTGACTCTGACTCTGGCTCTGAGGGTGAGACTCTGAATCTGAGACTCTGACTCTGAGACTCTGACTCTGACTCTGAGACTTTGACTCTGACTCTGAGACTCTGACTCTGAGACTCTGACTCTGAGACTCTGAGACTCTGACTCTGAGACTCTGACTCTGAGACTCTGACTCTGACTCTGAGACTCTGAGACTCTGACTCTGAGACTCTGACTCTGACTCTGAGACTCTGACTCTGAGACTCTGACTCTGAGACTCTGACTCTGAGACTCTGAGACTCTGACTCTGAGACTCTGACTCTGAGACTCTGAGACTCTGACTCTGAGACTCTGACTCTGAGACTCTGAGTCTGACTCTGAGACTCTGAGACTCTGACTCTGAAATTCATGAAATAATTAAAAAAAAATGCGTGGGGCTCCGCGCAATTTCTTTGTCTAGCCAGGTACAGCTAAGCAGCTGGGGCTGGAATCCGCAGCGCAGGGATGTCCAAGCTTTCTGGGCACCCCCCGCTGCAAATTGCAGCCCGCAGCCGCCCCAGAAGATGGCGCGTTCATTGAAGCGCCATCCTCTGGCGCTGAACCCCGCTCTTCCAGCGGCCCTGGTGGCGGTGGCACGCTGGGTAATAAAGGGGTTAATACCAGCTTTGTTATACAAGCTGGTATTAAGCCCGAGATTCTTAATGTCAGGCCACGTTTGACCCAGCCACTAAGAATCTCCAATAAAGGGTTAAAAAAACACAGAGAAAAATTTTTATTTGAAATAAAAAAAAAAGCCATTAGGGACTCCATCTTTAATTAAAAAAATCCTCTTCCGTCCGACGTAGTCCAAAACGCGATGTCCTCTCTGCTACATCCCCTGTGCATAGATATAGATGTCTATGCACAGGGAATGAGCAGACTGAGAACAATCTCAGCACTGCTACATCATCTCTGTGAGCAGGCGGGCTCTAGGACCCTGGAGCTGCACAGAGAAGACAGCTGGACTCGGCTCGCAATGTAACAGCAGTTATTTGCGAGTTTCCCTGCTATCACTGGCACAGTAGCCGAGTCTAATGCAAACAATGGCAATCCTAGTTTTGTCAGCGTTTGCTATTGATTTGCATTGGACTCGTGCGAGTAAACGCTGGTTAACTCGCAGAGTACCGAGTCCTGCGAGTCCCTTACTACTCGCCGAGTAACGAGTCCTAGCGAGTAGATTCGCCCATCCCTACTGTTGATTTTCTTATTGACAGCTCAGTTACTCAATCTCTTTCTAGCTTGTGCTGATCTTCTGCAGGTGCTCTTTGTCTCATTTAATTGCTCAGCCTTTTAGCTTTGCAGTAATTCCCAGAGCACTGTCTGTCTTAAGGTACCGTTACACAGTTCGAGATCATTAACGATATTGCATAAATGTCACGGGTTTGCAGGCGTTCAAGTGACATTGTTACTACCTCATTGCGTATGACTCTGAGATATGGATACATCAAATCGTTGGATCGCTGTATCTAGATTTGAGAACATGTTCTCAAATCAGAGGATTAACGATCAGCCAACCTGCTGCATCGTTCTGTCTAACACCGCGATAACGATGTCGTTAACGATTTCCCCTATTCTCAGCAATGAAGAAGTATTGTTCGCTGGGTTGTGCGAACAATACCTACTCGTCGCATAGTTGGTGCGTCGTGCTCGATATCTAGCCATGTGACAACTCATCAACGATCTCTAAACGATGTCCTAACAGCCGCCCCGCCAATGAGATCGTTGGCGATGTCGTTTCAACATTGCAGCGTGTAAGGGTACCTTTAGTTTTGGCTCTGAGGTGTTAAGTTGGTCTCTTGAATCTGTGCTCTGAGAATTGATCTTTTATTGCCTGACCTTGCCTGTGTTTGGCCATTCTTTTGGTCTCGTCTCTCTCTTCTGACCACTCCTTTCCAGGTAACTCACTTTGGACTGTGACTTAACTGCGGCTCGGTTTTATCCCCTATGTCTTGAAGTGCTCTCCTTGTATCTGACGTAAATGTTTGACTATTCTACTTTTGCTTGTCCGTATGTTGACTACCATCACAATCTCTCAGTAAAAGTTGCTAAGAATTAATAAGAATAAGATAAGAATTTCTCATAGTAATCCACTTTGTAAGCTAAGCTAAAGAAAAGGTTATACATTCTAGAAATATTTATATGTTAAAAAGGATTTTTACATGTTTACTACTATACTATACTACTATAATTTATATTTTATATAGGGTCATTATAAACTATATCAAATACACACAAAATCATGTTTTAGTGAAATCTGAGAAGACCTTTCATTTGCATGGTCCATGGGCTTTTTTGGAAAGTTCAATGTGTAATGACACCCCAAAATAACACAGGAAATACACCACTTACTGAAGGGTTTCACAGTATGGGGGATTCATATCATTCTAGGAAACGACAAGAAAATTGTCCAAGTTGTTCATCCTTCGGGAAGGTCATGGCGCTGAAATATTTTGACATCTGTCAAGCTGCAAATAGAGACCATATGGAGAAAGGATAATGCAGAGAAGGGCGTTAAGAAAGGTCAGAGAAGAGGCAGAAGAAGAAGTTACTATACAGTATTATAAATGACTGGGCCACCCAATCTGGTATAGAGTCTATACACAGAGGACGAGACACCAATTTTAAAAAAACAGATTCACAAAGAAGCAGTAAAAACATTCTTCTGAGATGTAATTCAGAAATAGTTATTATACACAAGTGTTTAAAACATTCTCATGTAACCCAATCTAGATGAAGGTTTGTCCAGAATCCAGAACGGAACTCAATGACAGACAAGATGAATTCTCACCCATGAATTATTAATATTGTCTAGAAGAAGAGAGATGTAGACTCCACCAGGACTTGACTTGTCTTCAATATGTCCTCACATACAAAAATATCGGTTATACACATTTGAATAGAAATCTAACAACTCTTGTCTTCCTTATACTGAAAGAAAAGTATACTGCCTGGAGAATGTAATCTACTATTCAGAGGCATAACTAGAGTTCAATGGGCCTTGAGAAAAATTTGGATCTGAGTCTCTCCCTGCATGACGGTCAGATGGGTGGGCCCTTGTAGCATTCAATATCCTAGAAAGAAATGTGTTGCACTCCCACCCCCATTATATAGTAAAGTTTCCCATCCTGGGCTCCTTCCAGGTATACATGTCTCCCATCCTGGTATATATGTCCTTCATCCTGGGACCATCCTGGTATATATGTCCAAATCTTGGCATATATGTCCCTATTCTGGTGTTAGGACTTTGGATCTTCTTTTGACATTCTGTGCATTTTTCCCCTTTTCAAAATGGAGTCTGATGCTTTACTCCTGATCATGTGATCCTTCCCTCTGCCTTTATAAACCTTTCCCTACCCTCCACCTGTGCTTGAGTATTCAGTTTGAATTCCAGGCTTCCTGTGCTTTCCAAGTGTGCTCCACCTCCTGCTGATCTGCTCCTTTTTTTTTAGCTACTGCCTTGGACTCCAGTTTTCTCATCAGCCTCAGCTACTCTCCTGCTTCCAACTGTCTATGTTTAGTCTCCTGACTTTGCTCCTGCTTCAGAAAGAAAAAGGAAGAAATGGAAGAGGGGCACACAATAGTGTATATCTGACTGAAATTTTTGGAAAACAGAGAAATAATGAAATCCGCTCACCTGTTAGGGTTGTGAGAAGTCACAACCACTTTTTGCACCTTTGACAACTGTAGATGTCAAGCTTTTCCACGGTTTGCAGCAGTCCTCCCTTATTATGAATCTAGGATTGCAGATTGGCGAAAAGAGACTAATGGACGCACTCCTGCTCCAAATAATTCCAAGTTCAAAGGTTGTGTGAATTCATCAGGTAGTATTTATTCTACGTGGTTTGGGGACGAGCCCTTTCCTCATGAATAGCATTAAAAATGACACATCTCTTTACTGTCACAAAGCACTCACTGATCTCAGGGAGACCAGTCAAGCAAAACACTGCGGGCTGCCGGCTAAAGCGCTCAAACACAGCAAAATCCATGATGCATTACCATCCGCAAGGATTCCACCCCAGAGCTAGGTCCTTCCCTGGAGGGATATCTGGCTAGTCCTGTGTTTAAGACTCTTAATCGAGGCTCCACGGACTCCATTTGCATATTCAAATTTCCAGGGGGCAATGCATCATGGATTTCGCTGTGTTTGAGCGCTTTACCCAGCTGCCCGCAGTGTTTTCCTTGACTGGTCTCCCTGAGATCAGTGAGTGCTTTGTGATGTTGGTCTACCAGGCATTGCTCCCACCTAGATATACACATTCCATATGTTTTTTGTTAACATACAGCTATCAGGAGTTTACCCGATAAGCTAGGCAACTCTTTAGTCACAACTCTTAAAAAGGAGGGATATATGTGGAGTCAAAAATGCTTAAGAATCATAGAAATCACTTTATTACAGACATTTTTAAACGTAAATATGCAGGAAAACAAGTGCAGTATTAAAAGCACATAGTACTCAATCCATATACAAAAGACAAGGGCCCACTATATATTAAATCATTGCACAATCATAGGATAACAGCAGCATGAAATCACCAGTAATCAATCCTATAGATCTCTGTGAAGCAGCCAAGGTAGTCTAAGCGCAGACTGGCAGTTCACACTTCATATATTGCAACATCCCATAAAGTGCATGAAGTCAATACATTTCATATATAAGTGCAAAACATGTCAAATGAATAAGGTACTAGTGCAGGATAAAGGGTAGAAACCTCCATATCAGACTCCTTACGTACGTTTCGCTTTGCTTTAAACACGCATATGCTTCATCATGAGGAGTGATAGTGAAGTGTAATGGCGGAGTTTATATCCCTGTCCACACAGCGATCACGTGCTGCGCTACAGCCAATCAGATCTTTGTTGGCGGCGCATACGCAGATGCTGCTCGCCGCCGGCGATGTCACTTCCGGCGCGACGCACATTCTACCACACACACATCCGGCATTCGCCGAGGAGGTGTGTAATCAGGCAGCACGTCTGAGTGCACCTCCACGGCAACCCGGCAGGGCCCGCAAACCGCGCATTCGCACAAGATCAGATCGCTCCCAAGATACCTGAACATCATACACAGCCAAAAAATGTATACAATACCAATCAAATTTGAAGAATAAATTCATTTCTTCATCCGGAATGGCAATGTCGTTATGTTCTTATCACATATACAGCAGCATACATAGATAGATGTTTGGCCTGACAACTAGAGAGTTGAGGGTCCGGGCTCGTAAACACGTTCGAGACATTATAGCTGCAAAAAAAGCTAAAAGTGAGGAGGTCGCGGCCCTAAAAACCTTACCCCGTCATTTAACATCCGTGATTTTTGGTGTGGGCCCCCCACGGAAAGGATTTTTCCCTTGTGGAGACTGCAGTGCGTGTCCAAATTTAGTCAGGAGCTCTGACTTCACCTCTAGTGATGGCTCAAGGACCTACCAGATTAACCAATACATCTCATGTGGCAGTACACATGTTGTGTACTATGCCACATGTGGATGTAATAAGATATGTCGGCCTGACAACTAGGGAGTTGAGGGTCCGGGCTCGTGAACACGTTCGAGACATTATAGCTGCAAAAAAAGCTAAAAGTGAGGAGGTCGCGGCCCTAAAAACCTTACCCCGTCATTTCTATCACTATCATGGATATAATGTAAAGACCCTGCAAATAAGAGGGATAGATTTGATACATGGGGGAATTAGGGGGGTGACCTTCAAAAAATGTTGTCCCAACGGGAATTAAAATGGATTATAACGCTCGACACTGTGTCCCCTAGGGGACTAAATGAAGCTGTTAGCTTCGTTCCGTTTCTCTGATGAGACTGTAGGTACCTGGATCTTGCAGTAAAATGTCTAAAAAAAATCTGATTGTCACTGTCATCACTTGCCCAAACTGATAAGGATTTATGTAAATTGTTTTTTCTCCTTTTTTCTGTATTCTTTTCTTTTCCCTCCTTATCGAAGTTAAAATGGATGTTTTATCTGATTATTTTGATTTTAATTGTTTTTATTTATGTTAACAGCGGTTATCCTACCACAGTGTATCTATGTATGCTGCTGTATACGTGATAAGAATGCCCATCTACTATAGAACATGACGACATTGCCATTCCGGATGAAGAAATTAATTTATTCTTCAAATTTGATTTGTATTGTATACATTTTCTGGCTGTGTATGATGTTCAGGTATCTTGGGAGCGATCTGATCTTGTGCGCATGCGCGGTTTGTGGCCCCTGCCGGGTTGCCATGGAGGTGCACTCAGACGCGCTGCCTGATTACACACCTCCTCGGCGAATGCTGGATGTGTGTGTGTCAGAATGTGCGTCGCGCTAGAAGTGACATCGCCGGCGGCGAGCAGCATCTGCGCATGCGCCGCCAACAAAGATCTGATTGGCTGTAGCGCAGCACGTGATCGCTGTGTGGACAGGGATATAAACTCCGCCATTACACTTCACTATCACTTCTCATGATGAAGCATATGCGTGTTTAAAGCAAAGCGAAACGTACGTAAGGAGTCTGATATGGAGGTTTCTACCCTTTATCCTGCACTAGCACCTTATTCATTTGACATGTTTTGCACTTATATATGAAATGTATTGATTTCATGCACTTTATGGGATGTTGCAATATATGAAGTGTGAGCTGCCAGTCTGCACTTAGACTACCTTGGCTACTTCACAGAGATCTATAGGATTGATTACTGGTGATTTCATGCTGCTGTTATCCTATGATTGTGCAATGATTTAATATATAATGTGCCCTTGTCTTTTGTATATGGATTGAGTACTATGTGCTTTTAATACTGCACTTGTTTTCCTGCATATTTATGTTTAAAAATGTCTCTAATAAAGTGATTTCTATGATTCTTAAGCATTTTTGACTCCACATATATCCCTCCTTTTGATGAATTGCTCCCACCTAGCCAGAATCCTACTCCACACTGATGAGGGGCAATACCCCGAAACAGCTGTCTGTGGATGGATACCTGACTCTGTTAATTCCCTTGTCATATCCTTAACTCGTAACTGAGTGGGATATTAACTAAAAGGGCCTCTTAATATGGTGGTTATGGTGGTCTCCGCAAGGATTCCACCCCAGGGCTAGGTCCTTCCCTGGAGGGATATCTGGCCAGTCCTGTGTTTGAGACTCTTAATCGAGACTCCACGGACTACATTTGCACATCTCTTTACTGTGTCATTTTTTGTGGTATCCTGAGGAAGGGGCTCGTCCCCGAAATGCATAGAATAAATACAACCTGATGAATTCACACAACCTTTGAATTTGGAATTATTTGGAGCGGGAGTGCATCCATTAGTCCCTTTTCTCCTATCTGCAATCCTTTGCTCCTGCTTCACTAGCCCTGTGTCACAAAAGCCTTGTGTATCCTGCCAGAACTAAATGAACTATTGTTTATAGTGCAGATAGAACTCTGTGGACATCAGGACTCTTTAAAAGCTGTACTGCACCAGCTCTATGGACATCAGGACTCTTTAAAAGCTGTACTGCACCAATACGTATTGGACTTGTTTTTCAGGGGTCCCCTTTCCAGGACTCTTGGGGTTTACTATTCTTGGAATGTGTTTTTCTCCATTGGTTTCTCTCAGTGAGACTTATCTCCAGATACTTGCGTGTCCAGAAATGTTCTGTGTTATCTGCTTGATGAACATTCTCATTTGCTGCACACCACATTTTATCTGCCGCGTGTGTTAAATATAGACTTATTCACCCTACAATTGGTTCCAGTGTTGTCTGTGCTCCCAATTGCTAATAGATCCCTGGGTAATCCTACAGTACATTTCATCTGGTATATATGTCCACATCTTGGTATATATGTTCCCTGTTCTACTTCTGCATTTAAAAAAAACCTTCCTCCGCTGCCCTGCCTTGTGGCATTCTTTTATGCAGTCGGCTCAGAAACTGGCAGCTTACATTGGTGTGCAGGCCATGACACATAATGTCACTGTCAGGTGCCCCCAGTCACGAGCACACCAATATCAGCTGGTGGGCCGTGATTGGCTGGCCACATGTATTGCAACTTAGGGAAGAGTCTCGATGGGTCTCTGTACCACGATACATTTCTGCTGTTGCAGTCTCTTTTTGCCCCTGCTACTATCTGGAAGCATTGGGAATCTGCAGTGGTAATTTAAAGTGATGATATATGTTTAATTATAGGGGATGTATCCAACAGCGATTAGAGCAAACAATTCAATAGTACATATGAAAATGAGAAATATTGTAATAAATCTTATTATTATTTTGTTTTTTCTCCTCTAGGACTGATCATTCTTAAATTTTTCAATTCACTGGTAAAATCTGGCTTAAGTGAACACAGGTTTTACCATTACTGGTTTAAAGAGAACCTGTCACACCCCTAGTGCTTTGCAAAGTGAATGCACCACTGAATGCAGCGAGTATGCTGCATTCAGGGAAGTTTTCTCCCATGTCTCTACCCCCCTGTAACCCGAAAAAAAATCACTTTTAAAAGTTGTAAGTTAAGAGGTCTGGAGGGACTTATCTTATTTCGCAGTCCTCTATGCTCACGGGCTCCTCCCTGCCTCTCTGTACCATCTCCTGCCTCCCTGTGCCACCTCTTGCCTGTGTAGGTTTCCTCTCCTCGTCTGCGTCTGCACCTCAGCGTGTCAATTCACACAGATGCACAGTGAGGAATTGGTAGGAGCAGGTCCTGGCTGCTGCAGCGGCGCATGCGTGGGAACGTAATTGCCAGATTGCTGCCCTGCTGTATGCATACAGGATAATCCTTAGCAGGGCAGGCTCTGGCGCTGATGTTCTCGCACATGCACCGTTCCAGCAGCTGGGACCCGCTCCTACCAATTCCTCGCTGTGCACCTGCATGAATTGACACACTGAGACGCAGGCGCAGGCAAGGAAGGGAGAGCCAGACAGGCAGGATGCGGCACAGAGAGGCAGAAGGTGGAACAGAGAGGCAGGAGGCAGGGAGGACCGCGTGAGCAACAAGGACTGCAAAATAAGATAAGTATCATGATTTATTCCGTCATCTCAGCACGACGTTTCGGTCTGGCGACCTTTTTCAAGTGCTGAGATGACGGAATAAATCATGATACTTTGAAATATACCGGCTGGTGAGGCGCTGTTCTTACTTATACTTATATGCTTAGGCCAGGTGGAGCTCCCTGGCTGTTGACGTGCGCCCATTGGGAATACAATTGATTCCGATTGCCACGAGGTGCTGTGGAGTTTGTAGCATTTATTGCAAAATAAGATAAGTCCCTCCGGGCCTCTTAACGCACAACTTTCAAAAGTAATCTTTTCTGGTTACCGGAGGGGGGGGGGTAGAGACATGGGAGATGCCTTCTTTGAATACAGTATTCATGATGCATTCACTTTGCAAAGCACCAGAGGGGTGACAGATTCTCTTTAAATGTTTTTATTGAAGTTTTCATGTGCAGCTACTCCCAGTGATCTTCTGTGCCGAAAGCAGCAACAACTAAAATAAAACATTCCACCTTTTGTCTGCAGGACGCCTGCAGAGCCCAAACAAAGGAGACTTAAGGGCCTGTCACACGTGTCAATGTCGCCCGCGATATCGCTCATGCGTCACATATTATTCGTCGCGCTGAGCGATGTGGAATTATCGCAGGTAAGATGTCACACGCGTCAATATGACCCAGCGATGCGGTGATGTCGCCATCTTGCGGACGATCCAGCGAGCGATTTTATTTAGTCACTTGTACGGTGTCAAAATAGAAAATACGTCGCTGAGTTTAGTGTCACACGCAGCGATGCACAAGGTCTACTGAGCGATGAGCGACAGGTTGTACGTGTGGCAGTGAAACCTGCGATCGGCGATCAGCGACATATCGCTGGTTGCATCGCTTGGTCACACGCTTCAATGTCGCTCCTACGTCATTCCTATGTTGCTTGAGCGACTGAAAATCTGTAACGTATGAGCGACATTGACAGCGATATCGACGCGTGTGACATACCCTTTACAGTTCTGTTGTAGCATCCAAGAGTCAGAATAAGTTCATGGGGAGACACTTCACAAGGGCTTGCAATCTTCCTCTTGATCTTCACAAGAGTCCACTCTTTTACACTTGCACACTTCCCCCCCTCCCCCGACAGCAGACAGCCTGCTTCTTTATGGTGAAGATTCCCTCTGTCTTCCTCTAGCTTCCGTCCAGTCTCAATTCCATCCAGCATGGACCTCCACAATGCTCTCAAACCCTTGCAGCACTCTACCACATTATGCTCAATCTTCTGCCTCACTTTTTCTTTGCAAAACATCCCCTCAGAACCCCTCCCTGCAAGGGGGAAAACCCTTAGTCCTGGTGGCCTCAATGTACTTCCCCACACAGTGCTGTATGGAACGAGAAAGGAACTGTCAATACTAACAGATCTTTGCACACTCTTACAGAAGTTTGGAAGGGAAGTAGAATAGCAGCAGTTGGTGGTGTGTGCCACAAGTAGGCTTAGGAGTAGCTGCATTTGATTATTCCTGATATTGTTTAGTATTTCACAAATATCTATTTGCAAAAGATTTCATTCCGGTTCCAATGTCTCCCAATGGGGATAATATAGTACCCGAATAACATAGGAAGTCCAATTATTTATGCAGAAAAACGGGGCACCTTCTGTGTGGCTAGGGTTGCTCATATAATCAATAACTGCTGCAATAGTTGGAAGCCCTCGGTGACGAGTGACGGTGACGGGTGTTGCACGCCCTGTTATAGTCAATACCACAGTCACTGCAATAGAAAAAAGAGAAGGGCAGCACTCATCGGTTTTCAGTGATCCTCTATTTGTCGTTCATCGTTATAGATGTGTTCAGCGCGGAGAAGGAGTGGAGATGGTGGACGACAGCTGCCGTTTCGCGGGACTATGTCGCTTCAACGGGTCCAGTTCCGGATCAAAAGTTCACATACCCCAGTTTTTAATACCGTGCATTGCCCTCGCTAACATCAATGACAGCTTGAAGTCTTTTGTGGTAGTTGTGGATGAGGTTCTTATTTTCTCATGTGGAAAAGCTATCCATTCTTCTTGGCAAAAAGCCTCCAGTTCCTGTCAATTCCTGGGCTTTCTTGCATGAACTGCGCTCTTGCGTTATCCCCAAAGTGGCTCAATGATATTGAGGTCAAGAAACTGAGTTTACTGCTCCAGAATCTTCACTTTGTTCTGCTGTAGACAATGACAGATCGACTTGGACTTGTGTTTTGGATCGTTGTAATGTTGAACCATGCTCAGCTTCCAGGCTGATGAGTGCAGATTTGCCTCCAGTATTTGCTTATAAGGTGCTGCATTCATCTTTCCTTTAACTTTGCCCAAGTTTCCTTTGCCTTTGGAGTTCACACATCTCCACATAATCAGCGATCCACCTCCATGCTTTATGGTGTTCCTTTCATCATAGGCCTTGTTGACACCACTCCAAATGTAACGTTTGCAGGTGAGATACTTTATGGTATTTGAGCAGTAATGGCTTTCTTCTGGCAACTCGATCATGCAACCAATTTTTATTGAAGTGCCTCCTTATTGTGCAATATCAAACAATCACACCACTAGTTTTCAGTGAGTCCTGTATCTCAGCTGATGTTATTTGTGGGTTTTGCATTCTGAACAATTTTCCTGGCAGTTGTGGCTGAAATTTTTGTTCGTGTGTACCTGATCATGGTATGGTTTTTACAGAGTCCTTGATTTGCCTTTTGTTAATCAGTTTGAACACTGCTTGCATTATCAATTCCTTGGGTATCTTTTTGTATCCCTTTCCTGTTTTATACAGTTCAAGTACCTTTTCCCGTACATCCGTTGACAATTCTTTTGCTTTCCCCATGACTCACAATCCTGAAATGTCAGTGGCTGGAGGAAAGATGCAAGAGTCTGTCTGGATCCCAGACACTCACTCAGCTTTTATGCACATACACTGATTACAAGCAAACAGGTCAGAGGTGAGGATGTTACCTTTATTAGCCGTTCAAACCCATTTGTCTCAAATTCTGTGCATGTTATGAGGCCAAAATCACCAGGGTATGTGAACTTTTGATCAGGCTCATTTGGATGATTTTAATTGTCATTATGATTTAAGAAGAGAAAACACAGTAGTTTGACAATAAATGGCTTCACCCAACCACTAACCATGAGTGGAAAAAGGTTTTTGTGTTACCATTCATATTCTCTGAAAAAAGGCCAAGAAAGCGAAACATTCTGCGATTGTATGTAAACTTTTGAGCACAACTGTATAGCTACATAGTTATTGTAAATTGTACAGCATTCTGCCAGCTGCTTACTTTTATTCTTTGACCCTATATACCATTGGTGAGTATGTCATTGGTGCTGCCAAGTGACAAGGGTTTTTAACTAATACCTTGGGTACTCAGTATTATATTGTAGTGTGGCTCACTTCATGCTTTGTGCAATTGACTATATCCCAACTGCACAAGATAGAACAGTCTGTACTTACAACCTCTGCAGGGAAACTCTAGCTGAGTTAATGTGTCTATCTTTACATTCAGTTTAAACACCTCTCTGTGATCAATTATTGTTGGAAGATCAGTAAATGCTGGAACAAAACTGAACACCAGTGTCAAATGCAATATCAGGGGTACTAGCATACCTCTGACTGCAATATAAAATCAAGGAAAATAAGAAACAAATGTAACTCTATTCATGTGTTATTTTTAAGCTAGATTTTACATTTTACCAGCCCATCACTTTAACTATGGGGCGGACTAGTTTAAACATTTGCTTTTCTAAAATTTGTTTTCTCATAAGAATAAATAAATAAAACATTTTCTTGAATCATCAAAAAACCCTGATCATTCCTGAGGAAGCAAAAGTGTGAAACGTGCAATGGGGAGTAGATATCTGGAGATCTAATTAGGTAACTACCATATATACCGTATATACTCGTGTATAAGCCGACCCGTGTATAAGCCGACCCCCCTACTTTTGCCCCCAAATCCTGGGAAAACCTATTGACTCGTGTATAAGCCGAGGGTGGACCCCAGCACAGGTATACAGCCCCCAGCAGTGTGGTATACAGGCCCCCCCAGTGGTAGTATACAGCAGCCTCCCCAGTGGTATGCAGGCCCCAGCAGTATATACAGCAGCCCCAGTGGTATACAGCAGCCCTTAGGTAGTACACAGCAGCCCCAGAGGTATATACAGCAGCCCCAGGGGTATACACAGCAGCCCCAGGGGTATACACATCAGCCCCAGGGGTGTACACAGCAGCCCCAGGGGTATACACAGCAGCCCCAGGGGTGTGCACAGCAGCCCCAGGGGTGTACACAGCAGCCCCAGGGGTGTACACAGCAGCCCCAGGGGTGTACACAGCAGCCCCAGGGGTATACACAGCAGCCCCAGGGGTATACACAGCAGCCCCAGGGGTAGTACACTGCAGCCCCAGGGGTAGTACACAGCAGCCCCAGGGGTAATACACAGCAGCCCCAGGGGTAGTACACAGCAGCCCCAGGGGTAATACACAGCAGCCCCAGGGGTAGTACACAGCAGCCCCAGGGGTAGTACACAGCAGCCCAGGGGTAGTACACAGCAGCCCCAGGGGTAGTACACAGCAGCCCCAGGGGTAGTACACATCAGCCCCAGGGGTAGTACACAGCAGCCCCAGGGGTAATACACAGCAGCCCCAGGGGTGTATACAGCAGCCCCAGGGGTAGTACACAGCAGTCCCGGGGGTATTTACAGCAGCCCCAGGGGTAGTACACAGCAGCCCCAGGCCCCCCTCACTTTTTGGCGCCCCCACCTCAGGATGCCCCCCCCCCCCCCGCACGCAGCGCTGCGCTCATACATTACCAGCCTGTCAGCTGTCATCCTCCAGTGGCGGATCGCGGCTCCCGGCTCCGGCTTCCATCTTCTTCTGTGTCTTCCTGCATTGTGACCGGGGCTCATCGCGATGACGTCATCGCGACGCCGGCCGGTCATGTGACATGCAGGAAGACACAGAAGAAGATGGAAGCCGGAGCCGGGAGCCGCGATCCGCCACCGGAGGATGACAGCTGACAGGCTGGTAATGTATGAGCGCAGCGCTGCGTGCGGTGGGGGGCATCCTGAGGTGGGGGCGCCAAAAAGTGAGGGGGTCCCGTATATACTCGCGTATAAGCCGAGGGGAGACTTTTCAGCCCAATTTTTGGGCTGAAAAACTCGGCTTATACGCGAGTATATACGGTACTCGAGTATAAGCCGAGTTTTTCAGCACAAAAGTTGTGCTGAAAAGTGCCCCCCTCGGCTTATACTCGAGTCAGTGGTACTGGCTGAGTGTGGGGGCGGTGATCAGGGGCTGGAGGAGGCAGGGGGAGGCTGTACAGTGAGCGGCCGGTCATGTGGGGCCGCTCATTAGTGCAATGCAATATGCACTCCTTCCCCCTGTCCATCAGAGGCAGGGGGAGCAGTGCATATTACATTGCACTGTGTATTCGCCCCCCCCCCCCCATCACAGGTTACTGCCCCCCATACTGTCGCACATCTAAAAATAACAAAGCATTCATTCTCACCCTCCGTCGCTATGTCACTCTGACGTCCTCCGGTCCCTGCTTCTTCCTGCTTTCACCAGCATCATGTGACCGACGCAGCAGCGATGACGTCATCGCTGCTCCGCTGGTCATACCAATAGAAGTCAGCAAATGCAGGAAGAAGTAGGGATCGGAGGACGCAAGAGTGACATAGGGACAGAGAGTGAGAATGAATGCTTGGTTATTTTAAGGTGTGCAGCAGCATGGGGGGCAGTAACCTGTGATGGGGCCTGTATACCACTAATGGGGATGCTGTATACAACTAATGGAGCTGCTGTCCACTGATGGGGACTGTATACCACTAATGGGGCCTGTATACCACAGATGGGGTCTGTTATACCACTAATGAGGGCCTGTATACCACTAATGGGGCCTGTATACCACTGATGGGGCCTGTATATCACTGACAAGGCCTGTATATCACTAATGGGGGCCTGTATACCACAGATGGGGCCTGTATACCACTAATGGGGGCCTGTATACCACTGATATGGCCTGATTACCACTGATGGGGTCTGTATACCACTAATGGGGCCTGTATACCACTGATGGGACCTGTATACCACTGATGGGGGCCTGTATGCCACTAATGGGGGCCTGTATACCACTGACGGGGGGGCCTGTATACCACTGACGGGGGGCATGTATACCACTGATGGGGGGGGGCTGTATACCACTGAAGGGGGGGACTGTATACCAGTGAAGAGGGTGCAATATACCAGCAATGGAGATCCTATATACCAGAGATGGAGGTCCATATACCAGTGATGGGGGGCCATTTACCATGATGAGAGTCTGCTTCATTTCTCACCCTAGGCTTATACTTGAGTCAATACATTTCCCTAGTTTTGGAGGGTAAAATTAGGGGCATCGGCTTATACTCGGTCGGCTTATACTCGAGTATATACGGTAATTTCCATTTATTATCATATTGGATTGCTTTTACGTATAGTTTTCACTTAATATGCTATGTAACGTGCTAATCTATGCAAACCTGATCAATTCGTGTTCTCAGTTTCATATAATTGTGTCTATAATATATTTATGCAGTTGCACCTTATTTATATATGATCATTTATGTATTTAGAGAGGACCTGTCACCCCCCCAAAGATTTCACTCTAAAGGCAGCGACTCACCCAAGAGCCTATGGGGACTTGGTACCCGGGTGTGGAGTCGCAGGAATGTCACTGGGGGCCTGACCGGACCCGTGGCCCTAGTGAAAAGCCTAACAATTGGGGGATGATTGAAGAGGAATAAAAGTTTAAAGTTTTTTCGTGACGACACCTGCAGATTCTGGTGATGGTCACCAGCGCCGCTTCAGACCTCCGGGGGGCGATGGTATTGCAGCTTGGATGATGCAGCTCCCTGCAGGTGTAGCTAAGTCCCTGGGGCAGGACAGCACTTCGTGCCGTGGTGCTGGTGTGGGCAGCGCAGCTGCGCAGTGGTTTGTGTAGAAAGAGATGCGGAGGCTGAATAATGTATGGGTACTTTTACTGGAACCGGATTCAGATGGCAGGTTAGGTTATAGCTTTTACAGTCTCTAGACGGGTAGCTGACCGGGTAGTCGCAGAAGAGGGTAAAGTCTTTTTGAGGCTCCCGTAGTATACCTTCTTTAGTCAATCCTACGTCCTGATGCCTTTAGTTGCACCTGCCCTGCACAACCTGCTTGTATACCAGGCCAGTTGGGCGCTATGAGGTACCCTTCTTTCTAAGGGGCTCTACCCAGTTTGGGAGATCCTGGCAGGGCTGTACGTTCTGGATGGGATTGTCGGGGCTGCTGAACTAACCCGCGATGGCCAGTGTGGACGACTCAGGGGGTGAACTTGCCTGTACCATTCCTCGGAGCCGGCACTCCGTTGGTGGACTAGGATTCCCCCGGATTATGGCAGATCCGATACGGGATTTCCTCTTGCTTTTCCTGAGCTGCCTTTTCTCTCACGCCCCCTCCTTGGGAGACCCTTCTCTCTCTCAGGGCTCCCTTTGCTTCATTTCTCAGACCAAACTAAAACTGTCTGTGTGTTTTCCCACCTCTCCTCAGGCCTCGTGCACACGCTGAGTATTTGATGAGTTTTTTACCTCAGGATTTGTAGACAAAACCAGGAGTGGAGCAATCAGAGGAAAAGTCTGACAGAAACAAGTGCTCCACTTCTGTATTTAATTATCCACTCCTGGTTTTGGCTACAAATCCTGAGGTAAAAAACTCATCAAATACTCAACGTGTGCACATGGCCTAACTCTGCCCTTCGGGAATGGGTCTGGCCATCTACCCTGGCTTAGTGTGGGAGTGCTGGGACGGGAGCCTCATGCAGACTTTACACGCTCCTGTGATAGGAATACTGCACACTCTATTGTGCGTGCAGCACCCCTACTGTGGTGCACTGACCAGTGAGACGCCACAGCAGTACTGAATGCAGCATATATGCTGAATTCAGGCAAGGGGTCCCCCATGTGTTTGTGATGTATAAATCATTAAATACTGCCTTTTAAAATGTGTAAAACAAAGTCAGGAGGGCATTACCAGAACCATGAGTCAGCTCCTTCTCCGGGGGCTATTCCCGCCCCCTGCTTCTTTGTTCCTTCCTCCTCCCTGTCATTGCCACCTCCTTCCTCACTCTGCGTCTGCGTCTCCTTGTACTACCTCACGCAGGCACAGAGCGAGGCGTTGCTACTGTAGGCTCCTCGCTCCTGCTCCCGCCTCCCACCCTGATAACAGCAATAGTTCCCGCACTGCTCCATGTTATACATGGAGCAGGGTGGGAACAAGTGCTGAGGCCTCATGCTCCTGTCCCGCCTAACGTCCTGATAGCAGCACTTGTTCCAGCCCTGCTCCGTGTTATACATGCAGCAGGGCAGGACCAATTGCTGCTGTCAGGGCGGGAGGCGGGACAGGAGCACAGGGTGGAAATAGCCCCCGGAGAAGGAGCTGACTCATGGATCTGGTAATGTCCTCCTGACTTTGTTTTACACATTTTAAAAGGCAGTATTTTATGATTTATACATCAGAAACACATGGGGGACCCCTTGCCTGAATGCAGCATATATGTTGTATTTAGTGCTGCCTTTAGATTGAAATCTTTGGGGGGTTGACAGGTCCTCTTTAATTGTATATTACTATACCTAAATTATTTCTGGATTTTAGTCTCATGTGATTGTATGTAAATTTACCTATGTGCATGGACTTTAGCCTTATGAATTGTGTATTTTATTTTTATGAAATTTTCCTTTCCTCATGACTTTATGTATGTACTGACCATCAGTGGCGTAATTAGATCCTGATGGACCCCGGTGAGAAACTTAGACCTGCCCCCCTTTCCCCCCGCACACACGTTGATTAGATGTGTGGGTCCCATGTAACGTTCTAAACACTATAAAGACTCACAAATTGACTCCTCTTCCCCTTTATTATGTATTAATGTCCCTCATCCTGCTATATATGGTCCTCCTCCTGGAATATGGCCCTTATCCTGGTGTATATGGTCTTCCTCCTCCCGCCATAACGTCTCCAATTATTATAATGCATCCCCATATTCCTCCATATATTACAATGTACCCCATAGTCATCTATGTATTATAATGCATTCCATAGTCCCACATTCATAACGCAGCCCCCATATTCATCCAAATATTATAATGCACCCCCATTATCCTCTATATAGTATAATTCAGCCTCATATGCTTCCATATAGTATAATGAAGCCTCATAGCCCTCCATATAGCATAAAACAGTCTAACAGCTCTCCATACAGTATATTGCAGCCTCATAGTCCTCCTTACACTATAATGCAGCCTCATAGTTCTCCACATAGCATAATGCACCCCCTTATAGCTCTACATATAGTATAATGAACCCCATAGTCCTCCATACAGTATAATACACCCCCATAGTCCTCCATACAGTATAATGCACCCCCATAGTCCTCTATGCAGTATAATGCACCCCTTAGTCCTCCATTTAGCATAGTGCATCCTCACAACCTTCCATATAGCATAGTACAGCCTTCCATACAGCATAGTGCAGCCTCATATCTCTCCATAAAGTATAATGCACCCACCCCCTTCCCCCCCATACTCCTCTGGCCAGTGTGTACTAATTAAAAAAATAAATCTGTACTTACATCTCCTGGTTCCCCTGCAGCTCCATTCTGCTTGCCAAAACTGAAGACACAGGAGAAGGCTGTGGCGGTGTGCGTTCCACAGTGGAAGGCATGAAGCAGGAAGTGTCACCTACTCCTAGTGTGGAGTAGGTGGAACTCCCTGCATTATGCGTTTCACTGTGGAATACATGCCGTCACCGTTGTGGTAAGAAGAAACGCGACAGCAGGAGGCTCCCGGACACAGAGGCCCCTTAGCGGCCGTGTGCTGCCATGCACAGTAGGCGCTGGGATCGGTGGGCACACGGGGCGGTCCCTATTTGTCTGCACCCCGTCACAGTCACGACCCCTGCCACCCCGATCGTTACAACCCTGCTGACCATATGTGCAAGTCATCCATTTTTGCATTTTGATTATAGTATTATTACCGCACTTATATTTCTCATATCCAGATACCCATTCATTGTGCTCAATCTATCTTGGTAATATTTATATATACAGTTTTGATATAATGGTATACGTTTTTAAAACAATTAAATAAACTATATATTTTATTGTTTACTTAAGTGTAGCAAACGTTTCTTGTAGGATATTTTCACTGTAGCTATTATCTTTTTGTGAATTGGAAATCACGAAACCAAAACAAGAAAGGTTGCCAACTGGTCAAGAATATGTCCTCTTTGTCCAGACAGTATATAAGTATCTCCATCCAATAAATCAACTTAATGTAACCTTTATGATTCCTGAGGAGCCAAAATTGGAAAGCAAAATTATACGGTACATAGCATAGAGGTAGTTTTTGTTTTAGAGTGGACACCAAATATAGGTTAACCTTCTCCCACCTTTTAATGGATGGTGAGAACTAGAACTTTAGAGGCTCTGCCATGTAAAAAAAAATATAGCATAAATTAGGCATATTAGGCAATCGATATTCCAAACATTTATTATCAAGGTTGCAAATGTGTGCAGAGATCCCCTCTACACAATGCTAGATTGTGTGGGCAGAGGTGTAACTAGAGTTCAATGAACCTGGGCCCCACCTGCATCTTGGTCAGATGTATGGACCCTTTTAGCATTCTAAATCCTTTAGATTGTGCCCCCCTCCTCCCGCGATAATGTAATCATGTCCTCCATCCTAGGCCTCTTCATGTAATAATGGTCCTATCTTATACTAATGTCCCCTATCCTGGGCTCCTTGGAGTAATAATGTCTAACATCTTGTGCCCTTCCAGTAAGAATGCCCACCACTGTAGTATAATCTCTTCCAGTAAAGCTTTCCCACATTCTGTATGTCCTCAGATGCATAACCAGCTGAAATAGGTGTTGGCATCAGAAGGCCACTCTACCACATGGGCTAGGTCATAGTTGCACCCTCTGCAACTGTAATTATTATGGCTTTGTTTATGTATAATCAACCCACTAAATATGTATTATAAGTAGTGATTGTGAAAAATATGTTGCGGCACTCCCCATGTAGAGTAAAATTTCAGTCTTTATTGGATTCCTTTACAACATACAGATAAGTATATGGATTGGAAATAGCAAGCAATCATGAAAGGATTTTTTCCCTTTAAATTTTCTGTCCAAAATATTTTTTTCTTTATTATAAATAATAAAATCACATTTCTCACCTTCCCTCAGTCCAGCGCTGCATTCCCACCCCTGTGAATGTCTGTAGCTTGCAGTATTGATGTCACCTCAACCATTTTGAAGCAAATCTCTGGTCTACATCAGCAGAGCCACTGCGCCGGGTGACTGGTTGTAGTGTGAGTGGTAAAGCTGTTGGTGCCACTTCTGAAAAAAATTTGCTTGACTGTAATCAATTACTTGTTTTATATGTGTCATGGACTCAATACAGTGACCTCTTGCTGCGTGGTGTATTTCCTTCCCTGCTGGGATACAGCCTATTCGATCTCTGTCCAACTGCTGATGGTTCTCTCCTCTCTGCTTTTCTTGCCTTGTTTTGCTGCTAGTCAGGTGTTTCCCCATTTCCTATTTTGTCTTTGCCCTATCACAGCTTGGGTGGGGTTATTTATACTCACCTTGCACTAGTCTTCTTTGCTGGCTATTTTTCTATGTGGATTTCCACTAAGGAGTTCCAGCCATGAAACTAAGGGTTTTGTCTGCAATTCAGAATCCAGTTTTGCTACTGTTCTGTGTTTGCTCATTCACAACACCTTTCCTCAACCCTCAGTTAGGTTGCTGGGAGGTTTCCCTTTGCTTTCATTTGTATTTCTCCTCATGCCCGCTTGTGCACATGCCTTAGGTTTCACCCGTCTACCTCTACACCTTCTCTCATGTTTATTTGTGCAAAGTGGCTTCCCCTCTGTTTCTTCAGGAGAACAATAAACAGCTCAATTGCCTTTCAGAAGCTAGGATCGCGTTGTGAGTTTTATTTGTGCGGCTAGGGATCTCCTAGGCAGTACAGGAACCAGGTCCAGCTGTTGTGTTACAGGCTTTAATCCCCCTTTACCTGTGTTTAAATTAGGTACGTGCCTAATATATGTGGTTTTATATAATCTTCATCACAGCACTTAGTTAGCCTGGTACCGACAGGGTTGACAATTTGGCCAGCTATGGCTTGAGAGCAGTTTAGGTATTAGGAATTTAGTTACTGTTTTTAGCAGTTGGTGATTTGCTGAAGAGAGGTTTCTGAAGCATAGACCAATAGTGCTAATAAAGAGAAGGCCACAAGTGGAGACTGTGTTCAGCGACAAAAGATCTAAGGATAGCAAGCTGATTTCTTACATGGCCAGAATGCAGAGATTGAAGAAGAGTAAAAAAATGGTATCTGGCATCCACTGTTAGTACAGCCTGTAGTAAATAGATCTTAAGGAGATGTAGGTCTCCTATTCAGTTAGAAGGAGCGAGTAGGGAACTAGGTTAGCTAGTCCTGGAGGATGAGAATTTCTATTCTGACCAATAGGGGACACGAGGTGCTACTCAACTACCGGTAGTGGATAGTGAAGGGAAGACCAGAGCTAGAAAGACTGAGAAGTACCTTTACACCTGCATAATTAAAAAGTACCATCAAATGCTCTGTCTGAAGAATGCCTCTGTATGACACAGAAGGATTTTGCCTGCTATCATTTCTTTGCATTTGAGGAATTCCAGTAAAGATGTTTTATCCTTTTTATTTTGGACTTTGGTTTCCCTGATTCATCGCATGTTTTCAAGGTCCTCATATCATCAAACCACGTATGGCCTGAATAGGTAAATCAGTCCCCAAGTCACACACACTCAGGGGTTCTGTTAGTTGGTGCTTTTGACCGCAAAGTAAAACTCGCTGCAAAAGGTCCCTTTCAATGTCACCCCTGCGACTTGTAGACAACCACTGGGGCAGCCGAGGAGACTCAGAATTGGACCTGCAGAGGGTGATTCATTGTTGATTCGATTATTTTTAATATGGGGACAAGTATTTTGCACAGACAGTTGGGAAAAACCAATTCATGTCCCACAGTTTCAGTTGATTAGAAACACGGAGATGTCAATCAGCACTAAAACGGGTCTTCTATTAATCTTTGATATGATGTCCCCCTTTGTTCTTAAAATCGTCAATGAATTTGCATGGGACAAGTTAGCAATCACATTTATAACTAAGCATATAGGGATATATTATATAATATAGGGATTATGCTTGTTTAAATAGTAGTAAGATGTAGAAATATGTTTTTCTATCTGTAAATTGCCTGTAGTACACTATAATAAAGGAGATCTAAAATAAAAATCTACATTTAAAAAAAAAACAAATAGTCTTGTCTTCGAGACATTTGGTAAATATATATGTTTTTAATCCTAATCAAGACTTGGGCAGCTGTTTTAATGAAACATGACATTTTCTGATTGATAGCTCACCTTCCTTAATGGCAAGTTTCACACCTTTGTAAAAAAGAAAATTCAACAGTGGGTCGGTAACAGACGTCCACAGGAACCTCAGACCCTAGCCACAGCCAACATCTCAAGTAGTCTGCGTTAAGAGCCGCCTGACATTTTCTGCAACTTAAGAGCTTCATGTAACAAGCTCTCCGATAGGTCACCCTTTGCAAAATGTTTTGCAAGCCATTACACAGTCTGAACTCCAGCACAGTAATACAATTGCAAGGCAGCTGCTCTCAGCAAGAGGCAAAGGTCACGGTGCTGTGTATATAAGCAAGCTGTGAAGGGTATAGCAGTCCAAATCTCACCCTCTTGCATTTTAAAAGCCAACACAAGCAAAAACAAACAGCAACGTGGTTTTTTTTTTCTTCAGTCTTGGAAAAACGTTTAAAAGCATGGCGAGATTTGTTTTTACCATTTGATTCCTATTGCTTCAGCCTAATCTGCTGCCTTTCGAATTTTTGGATAAGGCTCAGAAAGGCTGATTTTATAAATGCTAGCGTTTATTCGTTTATTGAAAAATTGTCTATTGCTCGGTGAAGACTGACTGTTTAATGAAGTCGAGGGTATTTAACCAGAAAATGTTATTAAGAAATTATTACAAATGATTGCTGCACATGGTGCTTGCTTAGTTATAAAGATTAGCGAAGGCTTTGCATTTTTTGGGCATCACCTGGACTTCCTCAGCTGGATAAGCAAATACAATTTCCTCCTGAACTAGAGATACATTATATGGTGCTGAATTACAATCTACTGAATTGTTCAGACAAGCGCATTATATGGATGTGTGTTGTCAGTGTATCCACCAACCGCACATGGAGAACGCATGCACCATTAGCCTAAGGTCCCATGAAAGTATAAAAAATCAGTCCAATTTTCATCCAGAATAGTGGGACTATTTTTTTTTCACTTGTCATTCGTGTGCTATCCATTTTTTACAGTAGCAGCTTTCATTAATTTACAAGACCATTAAAGGGAACCTGTCACCTAGGTAAAGCCCCCCAGGCTATCAATACCTGTCCCTGCACCTTCCTATTACTACTCTAACTGTCCCTTTCTATGCTAAATGTGTGTTGTGAGTGTGTAATAAAATGTATTTATCCCTTAGTGGGGCATATGTTAATGAAATGGGGGCTACTGTTGGTAGCTCCCCTGGGCATCCTTTTTGGTCCCTCTCGCCGCCTCCAGGAGTCTCTGTCACGCTCCGATGGGCGTGATATTGAAATCAAATGTTGCACCCCCAACCTTGCTCCCTCCGCTCTGCTGTGCAGCCTTCTTGTGGTATGACACCCAGAGCGTCATTTCCGAAACTGCAGGCCCCATAGAAACCTGATGTTTACCTTAGCAGTGCACATTCTGTGGCATTTCTCTATTTCTTGCATGGACTTGAATGTATGACTTACATGATATCTCCAAAGAAAAATTGAGCATCCGTAAATTTTTTCAGACTCAGATTATGTCAGTGAGAAAAAGATATCTGCAGTGTGATAAACCAAGGGTTCATAAGGATTCAGTGGGTCACAAACCAATCAATTTACTAAAGGTTTCTTTACTAAAGGGATGAGTGGTAGAGGGTAGGATTTCGGATATATGAAAGTTTATAAATACCCTACGATTTTTACACAAGAAAGATTCACACACACCCATTTCAGAAGACTGAAATCAAAGTGCTGACTCAAAGGATTCTCTCAGATGTACCATGGACTTCTGGAACAATTTGCCTATCAGCAACAGAAACTGGAAACCAACGACATCACACTGCTACCAACGTAATGTAAATTCTATGGGTGCTAAGCAGGAGTCTCTGTAGTAACATTATGATTCACAAACATATATCAAACCTATACACAGATAAACATATATATATACAGACCCTGACAGAAGTTATGTCGCTTATCCGTGTTATGTAAATAAAAGCTCATAACCTGACGTTAAATTCATTTATTGGTTTTATAAATTACTCTTTTGAAAGCTGAAACCCTCCAAAATGTGGTTTAGGTTAAGAAAATAAATTGTCATCAATGCTGAAATATTGATCATTTAATGAATACAGAATGGTTATAGCACATTAACTGCTTGTTCTCAAGAGAGGTTCCTTCTCGATTCAAAGCACTAACATACTGTCTATCCAGCCAGAGATGAGCACCCAAACAACAATCTGCCGCCACAAGTCTACAAGTCACTTTTAGGTTTTGCTCTCTCTCTCACACGCCCAGCCAAGTCTTTTATATGGGTCATGCTGGAGTCCCCCTGGAGCCTGGGAGGATTCACTGCAAGTTGCATGTGTTGTACACTCTCACAGCACTGCCCCACTAAATAAGATTGGTCTTAGTGCTGTTGTTTTTTTTTCACAGATAGCAATTGGACCAAAAATATGCTTGGGTGAACCTGCCATTATAGCCAGTGTGCCTATGCACATAGCAGATTTTCAACATGAAACATCAGTCTAAATGGAGAAAATCTTACTATGTAGTATTCTTGTCCAATTTCTGAACCAGATTAGTGCATAAAAAGAACAGGTCGCTCCTGGACCCAACAGATATGTGGATGTGCAAATAGAGTTGAACATTAAGGCAGTCACATTCATAATTTGTGAACATAACTAGCTAGAATTTTAGTCCAGGCATCTGAACTCACCCAGCACTAAAGAAAAGGATCATAAAAAAGTAAAACAATGTAAAAAAAAAGCATTAAAGGGATCCAGCCACCTCCAAAAAGCCACCTAAGCTACCAAAACATGTCCCTGCAGTATCCTATCACTATTCTCACACTCCTTTTGTCTCCTAAAAGCATCCTGTGAAATTGCATAAAAACAATTTTCTACTCACTCATTAGGCATTATAATTAGTAAGAGCTATATTCTTAACCCTTAGGCGTGTTTGTTTCGCAGGCTCTAGGATCCACCCACTCTCTGTCTGTGTTGCTTTGCTTGTGCAGGCTTTGCCCTCCCCCTCTCTGTCACTCACAGAATGAAAATCATTAGTCCTGATTTCAGCTCCACATCACAGCAGCACAGACAGAGAGAGGGCTGGATCCTGGAGCTGCAAAACAACTCGCCCAAAAGGCAATTGCATAAAGCCCCTACTTCATTATCATCCTAATGAGTAAGTATCAAAGTGTTTATTTCAACTTTGAAAAGAAGCATTTAGCACAGAGAAGGATGGTTATAATGCTAATAGGAAGGTGCAAGTACATGTATTGATAGGTTAGGTGGCTTCTAGGAGGTGACATGATCCCTTTAATGTTTTAATTTAAAAACAAAATATTCAATTATTTTTAATGATATAATATCCAAAAAATATTTCAAAAGTTTAGCTTTTTTTCAGCTTTTAGAACCTAAAGCCCTCAGAAGCTCACATTTGTCATGAAAACCAAATCTAATGTTAGCTTGTATTACAACTGCAGTAAATTTGGAAAGGATGCAAGGATTTGCTCTCATGTGTCTGATGTCACTCCTCCCCTCCCCTATCAGGTGTTTGCAAAAGATTAAGGGAGAAGGATAAAGTTTAGGATCAGGGATCACAGTGCAGCACCATTTTGTTGGTGACAATTGTGATACAGTGCTTCCATGTAGACAGTGTTAACAGGGCAGATTCCAGCTCAGGCTGGTTTCACACTACGATTTTGTGAAATCCGATGCTGTCCGATAGAAATTGGACAGCATCGGATTCGAATTTACCCCCATGTAACCCTATGGGGATCGGACCGATTTGGATGTGCACTAATTGCCATCCGAATCACGTCCGATCCGATTTTGTCCGATTTCTTTCCGGTGCAAAAATCGGGACTGCTCCAATTTTTGCATCCGAATTGAAAACCGGATAGAATCGGATCTGACAGATCGGATGGCAATTGTGCCAAATCCGATCCAATTCCTTTAACATGAGGACCTATGGAGCAGGGTCCGAGGAAACATCTGATGTCTCCTCGGACCCGATTTTAGTGTACTGAGCATGCTCAGTACACTAAAATTGCTCCAACCCTTCTAATTACACTTCTGCAATGTATAATATACATTGCAGAAGTGTAATTAAGTAAAAGAAAGAGTTAAAAATAAAAAAAATCAATATGCTCACCTATCCTCTATCCAGCGCTGCCTCCCAGCAAGGTCCGTGTGCTTACAGGACCTGTGATGATGTCAGAGAGCATCATCGGGTCACATGACCGCAGTGTTCCGCTTCCGTCCACGTATGAGGCTGTGGATTTCCGCTTACAGCTAACCCTCATCCACTTCGCAGTAAATAAGACTGAAGAGGTTCTGTAGTCTGAATTTATTGTGATGAAGTGAACTTGATTGGTAAAAACTATAACAGAAGTACAGAATAAACAAAGTCAGTACTGGTGCATTAAAGAAGCTGACACTGACATAGTTATAACACAGGTTACAGTCAACATGAATAACTGGGGTAAAAGGTCACTGCAGCAGGATCTATGCTAATACAGAGTGCATCTATCTGCAATACAGTGCAAAAGGCATTAACTGAGTGGTGTATCTCAAGCACAATACACTTTGCTTTAAAGTATTCTATACAGAAATACCTTTATTTAGGTACAATGCAAACAAGCTAACATGGAGAATTACAGGTAAAGCATTTCTCCTATCTCACAGTTCTTTCTGTAACAGTGACTGGATCATAACTTGCTTACACAGATTCTATTCAAAACATGTATTGGAATTTTCTCTTACTGAGATCATCTCACGACAGGTGAAGAGATTTGTACGTAGAAGGGAAGGAGCTAAAGATTCATGTCTCCTCAGGATGCCTGGAGCAGGAAAATGGCTGCTGTCTCCTTTATAACAGAGGAGTAGGGGCGTTCCCTTCTATATGACTCATTTTGTTAAAGGAGACATTCTTTTTAAGTATGGGAAAACATAATACATAGGTATCTAGTGACCTCTATGGGTCGTAACTGGTATAACACAATACCATTATCTGCACTCAAATGGCAGAACACGCAGTTACTGTGGTAACTGCGGTCATGTGACCTGATGATGCTCTGTGACATCATCACAGGTCCTGTAAACACTAAGACCTTGCTGGGAGGCAGCGCTGGATCGAGGATAGGTGAGCATAATGATTTTTTTATTTTTAACTCTTTCTTATATTTCACTTCTGCAATGTATATTATACATTGCAGAAGTGAAAGTGCCCCGCTGTGTCCAGATCCGTGATAATCACGGACCCGGACACAGAATAAAAGCATCTGGAGGTCACCTCCGATGCTTTCCTTTCCTGTCCGTGGGATCCTACAAAAAGTAGGATCCCACGGGCAGGGAAAAAATCGTAATGTGAAAGTAGCCTTACTTGATAACTGAGGAGAAAAATTAAATAAGGGCCCTCTCCGTAGTGCAATAAAAATATGCACAATTACTATATTTTAGTTGACTAGAGGAGACTGGTTTACAGCATTTATTTTATGGTATGACCATGAAGATCTCAAACTTGCATAGATTTTTTTTATTGTAATGGTGAGAAAAAAAATCTGAAGTTTAAAAAAAATGGTTTATGACAACAATTGCCGAGACCCCTAATGGTTTTAATTTTACATTAATGGAAATGTGTGAGGGCTGTTTTTTTTACATGGTGAGCTAATGTTTTTATTGACACCATAATGGGGTACAGGTACATACAATATTTTGATACATTTTTATTTGCGGGAGGTAGGATAACTGAGAAACTATCTCCAAAACCAGTCCCATCAACCTTGGCACGGCCACTGAGCCCAAACCGCTAAGCTCGCAAATGTCTAAAGCGGTGAACGCACTGTTGATTTGACATCACTGATGTGAAAGGAGAAGCGGTGAGGAGCCGGACCTGGTACTAGTGAAGGTGAGAACTAGAGATGAGGAGATCTTTTGAAATTCAAACTCCCGGCTTTGCCAAATTGTCCAAGGAAACTCTATTTGAGGTGGATTGAATTGTGTAACTAAAAAGTCTAGAATTGCCCAGAAAGTACTAGTGCATCTCAAGGAATCAGAATATCATTAAAAAGTTAATTTCAGTAATTCAATACAAAAAGTGAAATGCATATATTATATAGAGTCATTACAGATTGATCTTTTTCAAGTGTATTTTTTCTGTTAATATTGATGATTATGACTTACCGTCAATGAAAACCCAAAAGTCATTATCACAGAAAATTAAAGGGTTAATAACCATGCTGCCATATTCATCGAGACATCAAAGGGTGAATATAATATTGTTTTACTAGTCAACATGTTTCAGGTCTCCCAGAAACGCTCTGAAACATGGCAATATTACATTGATTTTTTGATGATATTCTAATTCATTCACATGCACTGGCATTTGTATAACACAATGAATTCCAATTGGAGTCTAATGATCCTGTTTTGAGCTTTGTAATGCAAACACTGCCTTTTCAGTATCTAAGTAATTTCAGTATATCTGACTTGGGGGTGTTAAGGATGGCAACCAGTGGTAAATAGAAGCCTGTTTAATCACACACAGCTGTTTCAGATTTTGTATATGGCCCACAAGGGTCTGGGGTACTTAGGTCTCGGGCACTTGGGTACTGTGGATGTCACGGGTGGTCGGTGCCCGAGCCTGTGCCCTTCCTGGGGTGAGCCGGGATGGCTCCTCTGCCCCCACTGTACTGTTCCTCGCCTCTGCCTTTCGCCCCCACTCTCTGGACCTCATGCTGTCTCTGGCGGTGCTTGGGTTTCAGGCATAGCACGGCTCCAGTAACCAGTTCAGCTCTCTAGGCTCTGAGCTGGTCTTCACAGTTCTCCTAGTGACTGCACACTCCGCCCCCAGCATCTGTATTTATATGGGATCTGGCTTAACAGCAACCAGTGGAGCTCCCCCTACAGGCCTGGAGTGGAAGGTATTGGGTGTAGTGAGTACCACATGTGGAAATCCCTTAGGGCCCCTTTACACGCGGCTACATTTCTTGGTGGCTACAGGTAACTTACTGGCTGCAATGAAATCATGGAGAGATTATTCCATTTGTACACAGCAACAAGATAGAACCATGTCTCCATGATTTCACTGCAACCAGTAAGTTACCTGTAGCCACCCAAGAAATGTAGCCGCGTGTAAAGGGGCCCTTAGTGTACTAGTTGGCTCTGTGGCTTACCTGGCACAGGGTGCCACATATATTGTATAAACAGTCCAAAAATGATTCTTTTCTGGAGGCAGAAGTATGCTTCAATAAAGAAGCCAGTGCATTTTTAAATATAAGGGAGGAAAAATATAACTGTTAGGGAAGCTTAGCAATTTGCTAAATGAAGAAGTGATATGGCAGCTTTTTCACTAGCTGTTGTTGGAGCAGTTCTATCTCCAATTTCAAAGTTTCAGGGATTCATTTTCTATGCGGTGTTGACCAAGAAATTTCACATGTAATTTCCTAGTATTCACTGATCTCAGGGAGACCAGTTCAAGAAAACACTGCGGTCCTGTGTTGAGACTCCTAAACGAGGCTCCACAGACTCTATTTGCATACATGTAATTTCCTGAAATTTATGAATCTACATGCATCATGCATAAATTTAGGCGGTTCTTCTCTAGGAGTGTCCAGGTGATCTCAGCTGTGCTGGAAGCTGCGGTGTCTCCCCATGTCTGCCAGGGGGATTCCTGCTCAGACTGGCAAGAGAGCTCTGCCCGGGCATGTCCCGAGCAGTGTGGACTACAAATGAAGACCGGGTGAATGTGTGCTGGCCAGATCTCTTCACCAAGTCAGCTATTTATCAGAGTTCATAGAGCCTATCTGTTCGTTTGTTGGACTGTAATGGTTTTTCCCTTGAGAAAAATCAGTGATTTGATGCCAGAGGGAGGATTGCAATGAGAGGGACATCTTCAGGGGCTGCCACCATGGGGTCAGACGGTTTATCATGTGCGTGAGGAGGATGCTCCTGGCAATTTGGTCGCTGAAGAAAGTGCTGTTTTTTCCTTAGTATTGGACAGAACAGTTGCATAAGCAGGGGCTGGCTGGAGCCTCTATACCCGGGTGGCAGATTTCCATTGCCGGCCCCGACTTGAGGAGCGGGGGGGGGGGGGGGGGGTGCTGTCAGCCAGCCACAGCCCTTACCTCATCCCGGACCTCCAGCGTCATGTGCTATCGCCGCGCCGGCCGATTCCCGACTCCCGCGGCCCGTTTCTGTAGGGGGCGGCCCGAAATGTGGACTATACCACCAGCCCAGGGGGCACCTGCCCCCCTGCCACCTGGGCCAGCCCGCCCCTGACCATAAGTCCTGGGCTTGGGCCTCACGTATGCAGTTTTTTGCGGAAATTGTGAGAACATTCTTTTTGGCACTATTAGTTGTAGTAGGCTACATTTTTACTACATAAAAGAAAAAAAAAAAAAGTTTTGCGCCACCTGTGGATTTATCCTGCTATTATAAGGTTGCACTTAGGGATCAACTAACCTTTTGTGGTTGTGCCAGTTCCACACAACCAGAAAGTGAGCGTGTGTTATGGCTCAGGCTGCCAGCCTCAGACCTGTATTTCCTTTGTGTCCTTGATCCTCTCAGCTCCCGATCAAGTGCCGATCAAGTGCTCACTCCAAGGCCAGGCCGGACGACGTCAATCAGGTCCTTTCCCTCTGCAGCTCTGTTAGACCGCTTTCCCCGAAGGGAGATGTATACGAGTAGAAATTGTTTAAGCGGTTCTTTGGTAGAGCGCTGAGATTACACGAACACAATTATCTCCAATCTCTATCTTTATTCTTTAAAAGATGATGCTCCAAACTCCAACCCACAACATGTTTCGACGTGGCAAACACGTCTTCCTCAAGCGGATACGGAGCCATTACAAACAATCCATTATATACTACTTCCAACCAATCAGCAATCAGTGCAGCCCACCTGATGCTGAGGGGTGGGAAAACACACAATCTAAAAACAAAGGATATGATAAAACTTATAAAATATATAAAAAATATAAAATAGAATAAGCATAAATGCACATATTATACTCTATGGGATTCTGTAGATTTTGATGATTATCTTTGTTAATCACCCTATTGGTTACTATATATTTGAATATTCATCTGAAGTTATTTCTGATTATTCTCACCACAATTGATAAATACCATGGGTTCTTCCTTATTCCCTAATATCAGCTATTTCTACAATTAGCATATTCATTTAATGTAATACAGATATTAATTAGGCATAGATTCAATGCTGTTTTATATTGTTCTATATTTTTTGGTACTGATTTTTTATTTTTTAGTGCTGATTTTTTTATATTTTAGTGCTGATTTTTAGTGGTGATCTTTTGGTGTTGATTTATCTATATGTACCGAACATCATTATTATTATTAATGTTATCATTGTTATTGATATGATGATTATTTTTAATGGTTATTTTTTAGTGCTGATTTCTGATTTTTTGGTGCTGATTTTTCAATACTTCTCATGTCCCTATAATTGACCATTTATTCTTTCACTTAGGGCTAACCCACATACTCTCTATGTTTTCCTCTATTCATTGATATTGATATAAAGGATATCCTTATCACAATGTTCTTTCTATGGTTAAATTCTGGCCTTCAGGTGTCAATGTGCCCAATTTATTTATCCAGGAGGATTCCCTCTTACACAAGGTTGCCACTTTATTTTGTACCCCTTCCTCTATTTGGTCAATTATTATCAATTTCAGACTGTTGGGTCTTTGTCATGTACCAGTGTGTAGTGGCGTGAAACACTATGTGCCATGAAGCCATTCACGATGTTGGCTCTGTGTTTATTTAGCCTGGCTTGCATACACTGTATTGTCCTGCCTACATACTGCTGTTTGCAAGGACATTCTATAAGATGTATTACGTTTCTTCATCTACAGTTTAATGATTGCTTTATAGTGAATATATCATTTGTGGTGTTGGACTTAAATGTTTTATTGCCTTGGCCCATACTTTTGCAGCATTTACACTTTGTAGAACCGCATTTAAAACTTCCTAGTTCACCTGGGACTTCCTGTTTGCTGGTATTATTTTTCATTTCTATGTTTCTCAGTTTACTTGGGGCTACTATAGTCTGAAGATTCCTTCCCTTCTTAAAAATTATTCTCGGTCTTTCAGGTATATACTTTGATAATACCGGGTCCTCTTTTAGAATGAACCAGTATTTTTTTAGTATTTAGTAAGGTTATTGCCATATTCTTTCTCATTATTTGCCACAGTTTTCTCCAGGCCCCTTCCACGACAGCATAGGAGGTTGCCTCTCCACACCCTAATTGGGACAGGAAGCACAAGAAAAGGTTAAAAGGCCCCTCCCACCACCCACAAGCCAGTGTCTTTCCTGTCCTCATGGGGCATGGAGATGTTTTTTCTCTGTGCTGTGGCAGCCAGTGAGCTTCAGCATACCTTTTTCCTTTTGATGCTGGGCAGTCTTGGTCGGGCTCCGCTCCTCCTCTACTGCTCCCATGGTGTTGTACTATGGGACCAATGCCTGGCCCTCCGGATCCCCGGTGGGGGTGATGCGGGCTGTGGTGTCCCTGGTCGGCGGCCTCCTCTGTTGGGGGAGCCTGCCTGCTTTCCGCGTGCATGCACGTTGTCCCGCGCGGCCGGAAGTGACGCCGGTGGGCGGGACTTCTGGTCAGGTGCTTTCCCGGCGGGAGAGCGGCGCTTGCGGGTGCCGGCGTTGGGACTCGGTGGGGTAGCATGCGGGCATGTCTCCCCTGAGGCGGCCTGCCCAGGACCCGGCGCGGGAGGTGGGGAACTCTTTTTTGAACACTGGGAGTGGCAGGCCTTTCTAGATGTAGGCTGCCCTGAAACCGGCTGAACCACGGTAAGCTCTTGTGCGGTGGTGCCCTTGCATCAGGCACAGCCCAGTGTTCCCCCTGCCTCTGAGCTGGGGGGGGTCCTTATGGTCCGGCTGACGGTTCCTTATCCTGTGGGTTTTCCTGGGGAGTCGACACTGTCCCTGGGAATGCTTTTGCATGCCCGGCTTGTGTGAAGGACTTCCCATTATGCTGGGATGTCGCAGTGTCAGAGCTGCGCGGATGACATGGGTCTCCCTTGCCTGGTGAGATGGTCCAGGGTAGCCCAGATCGTCTGGCTTCCCTGTCCTCCCTCGCTCCAGAGGCTCCTAAAGCCAGGCCTTCCTCCCCTAAAAATGAGGAAACTCCTGGCTGCCCCTTCTGGCTGTGAAGTCTTTGATTCAGCCTGTAATATGCCCTCTGTAGCAGCCTCTGCTTCCTGACAGGCTGGGCTTGGACAATTCCTGGTTTCCTCGGTTACCATGGAGGTCTTGTTTGTGGCTGTTCGGAGCACTATGGGTTGCGAGAGGAGCGAGTCCTCTCCTTTGTTGGGCCAAGTGGTTTGCTGGGCTTACATCTGCTAAGCTGCCTGTTTTTCCAGTTCATTCCTTCTTTTTGGCTCTCCCTTCTCAGGAATGGGATTTCCCGAGTACCGTTTCCAGAGTGATCTCAGTTGCAGGTTCCTCCTGAGTTCCCCTGGGTTGTCCCAAGTGGTGGACGTGAGGATGTAAATGGGAGCTCTCTGTGGCGCAGTTGGTAAACCAACTGGATAAAAGCCTGATCTGTTCTGTTAGCGTCCTCTCTTTACAGGCCCGCTGGACCGAACGATTGAGTGCTTTATGAAGTGTTCGTGGGAGGCCTCCTCCTCTAGCTTACGAGCGAATTTCGCTTCTTCTTGTGTGTCTAGATCCCTCCTTAACTGGCTGGATCTGTGGGTATCCCATGTTTCCCTAGGCACCCTTGGGAAGTTCTCCTTGCTTCCTTTCCCTTGGCCTGGCGGCACCCTGTGTACTCGGCCAGCCGGCTGTGTGGCTGTCGGCGTGGAGTGGGGATCCCACTTCCGAACTGCAGCTGGGCTCGATCCCCTTCACAGGTGATTGGGTATTCGGGCCGACTTTGGTGGAGATCCTGGAGAAGGCGCCTGTCCGCGGGGCTCTTGCGGTGCATGAGCCCCCTGGTCACGGACATTTTGTTCTTCGGTGCCTCGGAACTCCCAGCCCCACGGGACTGGGTAATCCGGACGGTGGAGTTCCCAGAAGGGTAGAGGGGACCATATCCTTGTCCCTTCCCGTCTGCAGCAGCAACAGCCTGCCTAACGGTGACTCGGTTCAGGTGAGGGAGGGGAAGCAGACTTGCGGCCTTTCTCCCCTCGTGGCGGCAGATTTTGTTGGCGGTGGATGATGGGGGTCCTTTCGGTTCCTCTTAGAGTTTGGGTTTCCAGGTGCCCGGCCTGCCTTCGCGGGGCACGCACGGTATTCTATACGCAAGAGTGCGGGATTTCCTGCTTGCAAAAGCCTCATTTCCATGCCATGGAGTGGTGTTAGGTCTACTCCCACCTCTTCTTGGTCAGGATGCCATCTGGCGTCTCCCGGGTCCTTATCTGCCTGACCCGCTCAACCTACATGTCAGGTACGAGCGTTTCCGGATGGAGTCTTTTCCTCTCAGCGATTCCGTTGATGGGCGACACCTCCAGATGGCTACAACCGATTTGATGGGCTCTTGCTTCCCCGTTCCCTTTCATCCTCGGCACCGGAAGTTCTTCATCTTCGCACTTCCAGTTCACTGTCCTTCCCTTCGGGCTCTCCTTGACTCCCTGAATTTTCTCGGAGCTGTTGACGGCGGTGGTGGCCTTCCTGTGGGGTCGGGGCAGTTGGATATTGCCATGTCGGGATGTCTTCCTTCTAGTTGCTCCCTCCGCTCACGCCTTCCTGCCTGGAGCCACGGCAGTCGTCCGTTGTCTCCCTCCCTTCGGTCGGCACTTCGGCTCTGGGATCCATGTCGTCCGGCATTCCATCTGTCTTGTGGACTCGGGCCCGCTCTAGAGCCTTCCCGACCACATCCTGTCTCATTGGGACAGATTCCTTTGTCCCGGACTTCCGGGTTTCGCCTCCCAGGAGGCGTCTCCTTGTCTCTCCTCTGGTGGTTGACCCTCTCGACCTGTTGCCAGGGGTTTCCTCGGTTTGGTCTCCGGGTCATCCCTCTGACTATGGCCGCCGGCCGGGTTCGGGGATTATGGGGTCGTGCCATATGTTCCCAGTCCTCCTTTTCTCGGGAGCTGGGGCGGTCGCGGACACCCTCCTTGCTGCTCGAGGTCTGCATGGAATCTCTCATTCTGGGGTCTTCAGTTGTTGTCACCTCGGTGACTCCCCTCCGTCATCAGGGGGTCCATGGTCTTGCGCCCTGCTGTTGGGGTCCTCCCGGTTCTTCCTCTGGGCAGAACTGTTCCTGCTTTTTCCTTCGACCATTCCCCTGATGAGGTCATTGCGCCTTCCGGCGGTTTTCCTCCGCCACCTGGTATTCCACCCAGAAGTGTGGAACTTGGACCAGGTGGGTTCTACTCTCTGTTGGCATGATTGGGTCCCCGGCCTTCGTCCTGTTCGCTCAGGTCCTCTGAGGAAGTCAGGGACGGCGATGTTCTAACCATCCTTGTGGCTCCTCTGTGGCCAAGGAGAGGCTGGTTTCACCCTGATTATATCTCTCAATCTCAAGGGTCCGGTTGGTTTGGGCCCTGACCCCTCCTTACTGTTTCTGGGTTCGCTATGTCCTCCAGATCTTTGGTGGCTCGGCTTAGCTGCATGGCTTCTGGGCCCCTGTACTGAGGCCTCCGGGCCTGTCGGGACGATTCGTGGCTACCTTGCCGGGGTCCCGTAAGCCGGTCCCTTCTGCGCAATGCGGTGTGGCTGTGATTCTTCTCTTGGTGTGGTTCTCGTCCTTCCAGGTGTCTCGCGCTTTCTGGCTTTTCTCCAGGTGGGTTGGTCGTGGGCCTTCCGCCAGCCACATTGTGGGCTGGTTTCGGCTCTCAGCCCGCTCGTTGGTGCAGTTGGGCATCTCTTCCCTGGGTTCGCCGATTTATGGTGTCTGCTTCCAGACTTTGTCCGCGAGGGGTCCTTGCTCCTGCCTGGGCTCTCGTTGTGGTCCTGTTTGGCTCTTCCAGTGCTGTCCGGTTGTTGTCTCGCAAGACTGCTTTTCTCGTGGCAATTACGTCTGCACGGCGGGTCGGGATGCTTCTGGCTTTGCCCATCCGGGACCCATAATTCTCTGTCCGTGCTGACAGTGTTGTCCCTCAGCTGGTCCCTTCATTCTTCCCCATGGGGGTCTTGATGTTCCATCGCTCCCAGTCGTTTGTCCTTCCTTCCTCCGATCGATATCCTCGGACTCCGAAGGAGGTCGACTTCCATTCCTTAATGATCGCAGGACCAGGCTAGGTTGTCTTAGGGTGGTGATACCCTGGCGCATAGTTCCCTGCCTTTTTCTTCTGCCCTTTGGCCGTCAGGTGGGCTCGTCGGGGCTTCGAGTCCCGTGGCCCCCTGGTCCACCCGTGCCATTCCGGTTCTGGCCTTGCCCGGCGGGTTCTGTCGCCTTCCGGGTTTCCTGCCCTTCCGCCTGAGCTTCCTCAGACTTCGGGGCACGTTGGGCAGGGGCTTCACCATAGCAGCTCTGCGCGGCTGCTGCGTGGTCCTCCCTGCGTACCTTCCCAACACCTTATCATCTGGATCTGGGATCCCCCGGGGATTTGGCTTTTTGCAGGATGTCCTGCAGGCTGTGCTTCCCCCCCTAGGTATCAATTCGTTGGTATTCCTCCTATGCTGTCGTGGAAGGGGCCTGGAGAAAACAGAATTATTCTTACCGTTAATTCCTTTTCTGGGGCCCTTCCACGACAGCACTTATTTCCCTCCCTATTTCCTTGTGTTTCCTGGAATGTGTTCCTATTCCTCCTGCTATGGTTCTTTGTAAGACACTGGCTTGTGGGAGGTGGGAGGGGCCTTTTAACCTCTCTTGTGCTTCCTGTCCCAATTAGGGTGTGGAGAGGCAACCTCCTATGCTGTCGTGGAAGGGCCCCAGAAAAGGAATTAACGGTAAGAATAATTCTGTTTTTATAGGGCTTTTTTTAGGACTTTTTTGGTCTTTCAGACGATCTACCATTCTTTTAATGCAATCTTCTTGTGTGAGTTCTTTACATTTCTCATATGCATTAACCAGTAATCCCTTTGGATATCCCTTTTCTTTAAATCGCTTATTTAGGATAGCTGCTTCTTTTTTATATTCAACATCATAGGTGCAGTTCTTCCTTATGCGCCAGTATTGACCATATGGAATATTCTTAATCCATTTCGGTAAATGTCCACTTTTATAGTTAAGATAACTGTTGACATCGACCTCCTTAAAGTAGGTCGATGTGCTGATTTTTCCTTGGTCGTCTAATCTAATCAAAAGATCTAAAAATTGAATTGATGAACTTGAAATGTTAGCTGTAAATTTTAAACCCCAATTGTTACTATTCAAGCTTTCTGCGAATCTTTGAGCTCCTCCTTCTGTTCCCCTCCATATTATAAACAGATCGTCTATGAATCTTCTATAGAACGAGACATGTTTGTTATATAGCGGGAATTCCAATATTGCCATTTTTTCAAATGCCCCCATATAAAGGCCTGCATAAATTGGGCACATTGACACCTGAAGGCCTGAATTTAACCATAGAAAGAACATCGTGATAAGGATATCCTTTATATCAATATCAATGAATAGAGGAAAACATAGAGAGTATGTGGGTTAGCCCTAAGTGAAAGAATAAATGGTCAATTATAGGGACATGAGAAGTATTGAAAAATCAGCACCAAAAAATCAGAAATCAGCAACAAAAAATAACCATTAAAAATAATCATCATATCAATAACAATGATAACATTAATAATAATAATGATGTTCGGTACATATAGATAAATCAACACCAAAAGATCAGCACTAAAAGATCAGCACTAAAATATAAAAAAATCAGCACTAAAAAATAACCATTAAAAATAATCATCGAGATCAATAACAATGATAATAATAATAACAATGATGTTCGGTATTTATAGAAAAATCAGCACCAATAAAACATTAGCACTAAAAAATCTAAAATCAGCACCAAAGAATAATCATTAAAAATAATCATCCAAATCTACAGAATAATATAGAATTTTGGTGCTTATATGAGTGAAATAAAGAAAAAAAGTTTAGAAAAATGGTCATATGAATACTCTGAGAATAATCATCAGAATCTATAGAACAATATAAAACAGCAAAATTAATATCTGTATTACATTAAATGAATATGCTAATTGTAGAAATAGCTGATATTAGGGAAAAAGGAAGAACCCATGGTATTTATCAATTGTGGTGAGAATAATCAGAAATAACTTCAGATGAATATTCAAATATATAGTAACCAATAGGGTGATTAACAAAGATAATCATCAAAATCTTCAGAATCCCATAGAGTATAATATGTGCATTTATGCTAATTCTATTTTATATTTTTAATATATTTTATAAGTTTTATCATATTCTTTGTTTTTAGATTGTGTGTTTTCCCACCCCTCAGCATCAGGTGGGCTGCACTGATTGCTGATTGGTTGGAAGTAGTATATAATGGATTGTTTGTAATGGCTCTGTATCCGCTTGAGGAAGACGTGTTTGCCACGTCGAAACATGTTGTGGGTTGGAGTTTGGAGCATCATCTTTTAAAGAATAAAGATAGAGATTGGAGATAATTGTGTTCGTGTAATCTCAGCGCTCTACCAAAGAACCGCTTAAACAATTTCTACTCGTATACATTTTTACTACAGGCCTTTACTGGACTAAATTATACTTACATTGTACAGAGAGTTCAATACCTGGATATCTATACTACTATGAGTATTTGTGGATGGGATAGGGTGGGCATAGATTTGGCGTTAAATTTGTTAATAATGGCGCTGGTCCAAAGACATGTTCTGCCGTGCACCCACTGATTTGCATTCATTTAGTACAGAAGTGACTTCCTTGTCCCTAATCCAAGTTTTGGTAGGCAAATTGATCCTGTGGTTCCGGAGACATTGAAGGGTGTCTTTGGGACAGTACTTTGACCTCAGTCCTTTGGATCGAGCGTATGTAAATATTTCTTATGGTAAACTTTGAGAGAAGCTGATATTTGAGTAATCCCGTATCCTCTTTGCTCCTAAGTGAAGGATCTTTTGGAAAGCGCCATGGAACCAATGGCGCTATATAAATAAACAATAATAATAAATAATAATAATAATACTACATTTCCCTTTGTGATCTGCTGTATCCTGAGTGGATCCCTTAGCTCCCAGACTTACATGATGGCAAATAGCAGAATACATAGCTATTAATAAACAACAACATATCCTGCATCCGCCCAGCTTAGGCTGCCTTCAGACTTGCAGATGCCTCCGCAGCGTTTTGCAGAGGCATCTGCAAGTATCTGCATGCAGACCGCGGCCCCTATGTTTATAATGGAGCGCACGGCGGTCTGCAGATGCTTGCAGACCGCCGTGCGCTCTCATTGCCCGCCATTAGTGATCTGTGCGCAGGCGGATGCCTGCGTACAGATCACACACTCTCGCCCGCACCAGGGACGCAACATCTCGCGTCCCTGGTGCGGACGAGAGTGTGTGATCTGTACGCAGGCATCCGCCTGCGCACAGATCACTAATGGCGGGCAATGAGAGTGCACGGCGGTCTGCAAGCATCTGTAGACCGCCGTGTGCTCCATTATAAACATAGGGGCCGCGGTCTGCATGCAGATACTTGCAGATGCCTCTGCAAAACGCTGTGGAGGCATCTGCAAGTCTGAAGGCAGCCTTAGTTACACCACTCAGCAATTCTTTGTTTAAGTGAGAATTACCATAACCTATTATTATGACATTTTGGCAGGTCTGAAGAGATTATCTCCTTCCCTACTTTGACAATGTACCAAAAATATCCCTGTAATTAGTGAATCTGATGAAGTCATTTTTTCTCGACTAGGATTAAAAAATATCCCTTTTCGGGGGTCGGCAACTGGATTGCTAATCACAAAATAATTAAACAATTCACAAAAAAGTTTGATGACTAAACAGATACATTCTTTTCAATGGGAAAAAGTGGTTGTTTCTCAAAATTACCCATTTTTGAGTAGTCTGCAACTCTTTAGCTAATCACAAAATGATTACGAAATTATAAAGGCTATTTATCAAACTGTCCACAAATTATTCCTTTTTAGGGAGACAGAACAAGAGTAGTGTTTTCAAAGTGAAGAATCTATGGTTTGTTGTCACCTCACCAAGCCTTTTCCAAAATTATCCTTACTTTGGGAGATATTTCATGCTTAGGGATGAGCGAGTATACTCGCTACTATTCGGAACTCGCCGAATAGTAGCGGTATTCGGCTACTCGCTACTCTCCGAGTATCTTATGAGTACTCGGGAGTAGCGAGTAGTCCTAATCCATAGATACACTGCGAAAGTAGCCTAAAAGTGAATAAAAGTTGTTAAAAATAATAAAATTACATACTCACCTGTCCGACGCCTGCACCGGGACCGTCCCAGAAGACCTGCAATCCCCGGACAAGGACCTGTGACTACCAGCCAATCAGATGGCCGGTAGCCATCTGGCCAATCAGATGGTGACACATCACAACCACGTGATCGATAGCGGCCACCTGATTGGCCAGATTGCAAGGTCCTAGGTGTACTGTCAGGAGCTTGCAATCTAGCCAATTAGGTGCCCGCTAGCGATCACATGGTTGTGATGTGTCGCCATCTGATTGGCCAGATCGCTACTGGCTATCTGAATGGCTGGTAGTCACAGGTCGTTGTCCGGGGATCGCAGGTCTTCTGGGACGGTCCCGGTACAGGCGTCGGACAGGTGAGTAGGTAATTTTATTATTTTTAATAACTTTTATTCACTTTTAGGTTACTTTCGCAGTGTATCTATAGATACACTGCAAAAGTATTCGGACTCGCTATACTCGCAACGAATACCGATACCTACTCGCTGCGAGTATAGCGAGTCCGAACAGAATTCACCTTCACACGATCGCCACTGCTGTGGCCTTGGTGCCGCATTTTTGTCATGACGAACTGTTATATCCAAGGTCAGTAAGCACCACCAACCCTAGATGTAACGGTATGTCTAAGGTCGTGAAGGAATTAGTTCCCGTAAAGCACCTAATGGATTATGGGTATGTGCACACAGTGCGTTTTTCATGTGTATTTCTTGTGTGTTTGTGCAGTGTTTTTACCATGGTTTTATGCTAATATATGCTAATCTAAACCTGTATTTTTACTTTCCAGTAAAACAATTATTATTATTATTATTATTATTATTATTAATAAATACACAGCAATCAAACCACAGCAAAAACGCACACAAAATGCAGGAAAAACAGAAAAAAACAACAGCAAATCTCCAGCCATGAAATCTGGAAATACTAGAAACCTGTACAAGTTTTGCTGCATGTTTTGATGCAGCAAAAACACAGGGTGTGCACATACCCTAAATGTGGTTTTGCGCAGTCGGAGGGGTGCACTATTAGTATGGTTTCACTGTAGTCTTTTTTTCTATCAGACATAACTCTCAAAGTCACTTCGAATGTGATGTGGTCCCAAAAAAGTTAGTTTTGTACATTTTGTTGGAAAAATAAAAAAAATTGCTGACAAACCTTTAACCTTTTTAAACTCTGTCCAATATATATATATATATATATATATATATAACTAGAAAAAGTTCTCTGCAGCACTCAGCTACTACCAATGACGTACAATTGCTAACAAGCTATATGTATATGAGAAAAAAGTTTAAAAACGTAAGTTTTTTTCAAAAAACTCAAAAATCTTATTTTTTATTTCTGAAGTTCTTAGTACATACATTGGCCAATGTCTGCTTGCTCATCGACTGCGACAAAGTGACTTCAGGTCCGATGAGTCCTACGCTGATATCCCTATCCTCCTTGTCCACCCCCCACTTCTCAGTGGGCAGACTCCATCTCGACCCTAGATCACCTGCAGGCTATGAGGCACCTGCAAGCAATTGTACATCATTGGTAGTAGCTGAGTGCTGCAGAGAACTTTTTCTAGTTTTTTGACCCAGCGTCCCTGCTAGCACCAGTTCACATTAGTCTGTGAGTGCTGTGCAGTTTTTTTTGTATCATATGGAGTTGCTGGCTCCATGCTGCAATTTGCACCCTCATAGCCTGCAGGTGATCTTTGAATGAGAAGGTTTGTCCAAACTTTTAGTCTGTACTGTATATATATGTATATATATATATATATATTAGGGCTGGTGTAAAGATGAGACGTGGAAGATTTTATTTCTTATTGATTTTTTTAGATTATTTATATTATCTGATGTTAGAGCATAACAAAGAAGGGTTGAAAATTTTAAAATGTAACATTTTTGGCAAATTCTCAATATTTTGACAAATAAACACAATTTATATCAACTGAAATTTACCATTAACATGAAGTACAATGTATCATGAAAAATCACTCTCAATCACTGGTAAATGTTGAAGGGGTATTACCACATAAAGTGACGCTGGTAACAACTGTACAATTTTGCCTTATCAGGTAGGTAAAAACAGGCTTGGGATGAACGGGTTAAATAAGCAAACTTCTTAATATAATCCATTGTGGATGACACAAGCATACGACAAAGGCAATAAGTATCTTGTATCTCTTTTAAGAAAACCCGTATCTGCTGACTTCATGATTTGAGTTGAGTTGAGGAATGAAATATGTTGTGAAAATTATCTATATTTTGTTATCTCTTTCTGATAATCGATTTGAGAAAAATTTTAAAAAGAGTTCCAAATCAAATATTAATATTTATAGCATACACCTTGTAAATAGGGATGGGCGAACTACTCGTGTTCATGATCAAAGTAGCTGTGTTAAAGTAAGTCGATAGTTAATACTTACCAGGTCTGCTTTCTCTCTTCCTGGTGTGACGCATCCCGGGCTGCCCCTTATCTTCTTGGCAAACGTGATTGGCTATTGGAGCCAGTCATGTGACTTTATCCCGGAAGTCCAGAAGTGACACATCGTCGAGGCACAGCTGAAATGGATAACGCAGACCCAGTAAGTATAATCAGTTCACCCATCCCTACTTGTAAATGGACAATGTAGCAAATGTAAGACACACCTAACAATTTTTTTTTTTTTACTTCAAGCCTAAATCTCTACAGGTAATCTCATTATACCCAAATCTGTCATCAGATTTAATCAATTGAGCAAATATTTTTGAATCAATTTAATCTGATTGGACGTTGAAGGGAGACTTTTAAATTAAACTTGAGGAGGAGGAGTAGATAACTATTATTTACAGTGCATTAGTTCTACTTAACTCCACCAGGGTGTTTCAAAGGGAGGACATGAAAAATGTATTATATTTAATTGACTTTATTCTGTTTTAGTAAACAAAAATACCAAAAACAAACCCACTCCGTATGGGCAGTAGTAGATTCACTTTATTAAGAGATTCCTGCTTGAGTTTCTCAGTGAAGACTACCATGAGTGAAGTGGAGGTTTTCAGTAGTGCTTGTGAAATCTTATCTGATACAGCTTAGGCATTTATAGGAAGTATTTAATATAAAAAGTAGCAGCAGAACCCTGTGAAAACTGATCCTCCCTCACTACTAAAAATTCCAGAATTCTTGCAGAGGTGTCCTTAGTGAGTTTTATAGCACATGCTTAGTAAAATTCCCATAAGTGTAATCTCTTAATAAATGCCCTATTTACATAGTGAACAAAGTTAAGCATTTTAATAATTTGGTTATGATACACAAATGAAAGAATTAATTTTAAATCTAAACTTATCTGAAAATATAACTTTATTTAATTCAGATTTTCTGTTGATTTTTAAAAATGTGTTTATAGGAATAGTCACCGACAAATCCTACAGTATTATAGCATTTTCTCAACTGATTGAAACGCATAAGGGGATGGTATTTTCTGTTTTCACTTCAATTTTGTTGTGTAGACTGGGTTTGAGTCAGCAGATTCATCTCGTTAAAATAGAACTATTGAGACATTGTCCAGCAAAGGTAGGCTAAGTCTAAATGTAGCTCCCATCACACTACCTAGTCTTTGAGGTTTGGTCACACCTGATTGGACTTGTGTCATAAATTAGGGCCCAGAGGTTTATTCAGACTTTAGTCTGCTCAGTGAATAATTGCAGAATTCAAAGTGTGATATAATGAATTAGACCAGAATTAGACTGGAAAGGACCCCAAGGTACTGGAATACATAGTTACTGTAAACAATGTTTCCTCTTTTGTTCACCTTCACCACCATACTACTTCATTTCTTACTAACTCCACTAATCCCTCCACCTAATAATGAAGTAGTCTTATGTTCCTCCATCCTACCCAGCCACCTCACTTCCTCCTCTGAACTGTTCCTTTACATACAATCCTTTGTCTCCAGACATGCACGCACACCACATACCCTCTTCTGATCCCACCTTCTAACGCTCTCTCTGCTTCTCCTACTTGCTGGTGACATATCCACAAATCCTGGACCCCCTCATCACATCTGCATAGTCATTTCCACACCCATGATCCAACAAAAACCTTTGCAACCTTAATAACCTTGTACCCATTCATCCAGCCCCTGCTCCCCCAGTCCCCCTACCCGGAGCACTATGGAATGCATCCTCTGTCTGCAACAAACTTTCATATATTCATGACCTCAATATCAATAACAAACTCTCTTTTATTGGCATCACTGAAACCAGGCTCACCCCCTCTGATAAAACCTCTCCAGCTGCACTTTCTTATTGTGGATTCAGTCTTTCTCACACCCCCTGCCCCAGTAACAAACATGGTGGAGGAGTTGGCTTGCTCCTGTCTTATAACTGCTCCTTTACCCCAATTTCCCTGCCTCCCTCCTTTACTCTGCCTCTTTCGAGGTGCATTCCGTCCACATCTATTCTCCCTGCAACCTTCAGCTGGCTGTCATTTACCGCCCCCCTGGGTCACCCTCCGCTTTTCTTGACCACTTCACCACCTGGCTACTTCACTTCCTTTCTGCTAACATCCCCACTATCATCATGGGGGACTTCAACATCCCCATTGACACTTCCCACCCAGATGTCTCTAAACTTTTATCACTGACTACCTCCTTTGGGCTCTCTCAATGGTCCTCCACAGCCACTCATAAAGATGGCCAAATGCTGGAACTTATCTTCACCCACCTATGTTCCCTCACTAACCTCTCAAACTCACACCTCCCCCTGTCTAACCACAACCTACTGACATTCTCTTCTCTCTCCTCTCCTACTACACAACCCCCACTCTACAAACTCGCTAATCATCGCAGAGATCTCAAATATATTGATTTAGACTCATTCTCAGTGTCCCTTCTCCCTCTCACAGACATAGCTTCATTACCTAACACACAGATGCTGCTGACACTCTATGTAACACCACAATAACTACAGCCTTCGATTTGGCTGCCCCCCTCACATACGACAAAACTCGCACAAACGGAACTGTGGCACACCAGCCTCACTAAAGAACTGAGATGGGCATCCAGGGTTGCTGAGATGGAAGAAATCCTGTATACAAGCAGTCCCTCAGTGACTTCAAGTCTACATTCACTGCCACAGAACAAGCCTACTTCTCATCTCTAACCTCCCTGTCTCACAATCCTAAACAGCTAATCAAAACTTTCAATTCTCTACTCTGTCCCCCAGCACCTCCTCCCTCTCTTCTTATCTAGCTGGAGACTTTGCCTCTTTTTTCAAGCAGAAGATTGATAACATCAAAGAAAGATTTGATCCACTGTCCCCATAGCCTCTCTGCATAACTGCACAGACCTCCTCTTCCAAAGCCAGCTTTTCCACTTTAACTATAGATAAAGGAGACACAAGAGGTGCAGATGGTGCCTTATCAAAAGGACACTTTGCTCGTATGTAGGTCACAAAGAGGTCCACTCACCTATTCAGGTTGTGTCACCCACAACCAGTTTGAGCACTTTATCAACTGCTGCAGAACCTCCACCGTCTTGCCAAAACCGCGGGAAAAACAGAAGTTTAAACAGGATTGGTTTCCACGGTCCACGCTGCTGCTTCAATAAATGTACTCCAAAGGGGTTGTTTCCTCCATCATATTCTTTATTCCACCATAAACCAACGCATTTCGGTGCTATCCTCGCACCTTCCTCAGGGTCTGAGGGTCTGAGGAAGGTGTGAGGATAGCACTGAAACTCGTTGGTTAATGGTGGAATAAAGAATATGATGGAGGAAACAACCCCTTAGGAGTACATTTATTGAAGCAGCAGCGCGGACCGTGGAAACCATTCCTGTTCCTGTTTAAACTTCAGCTTTTCCACCATGACAGAAGATCAGCTCTTCTCCCTTCTCTTCACACCTCACCACCAGTGCCTTTGACCCGCTCCAATCCCACCTCATTCTCAACCTCACCACAGTTTTTATCCCAAACCTAACCTCTCTCTTCAACTTATCACTAACTACTGGGGTCTTCCCCTCATCCATCAAAAATGCCTTGATCACACCCATCCTCAAAAAGCCCTCCCTCGATCCATCCTCTGTTTCTAGCTATCGCCACATATCACTTCTCCCCTTTGCCTATAAACTACTTCAACAGCATATTCATCTTGAACTGTCCTCCCACCTCTCTTCCTGTTTCCTCTTTGACTGCTTACAATCTGGCTTCCGACCATATCACTCTACCGAAACTGCCCTAACTAAGGTTACTAATGACCTACTAACTGCCAAGAGCAAGCTACACTACTCTGTCCTCCTCCACCTAGACCTGTCCTCTGCCTTCGACACTGTAGACTATTCCTTCCTGTTACAGATCCTCGAATTTCTTGGTGACTTGGCCCTCTCTTGGATCTCTTCATATCTAACAGACTTAAGATTCAGTGTCTCTCTCTCCCACACAACCTCCTCCCCTTATCCCCTATCTGTCAGTGTCCCCCTTGACTCAGTTCTTGGACCCCTACTTTTCTCCATCTACACACTTGGCTTGGGACAGCTTGTAGACTTGTAGAGTCCCACAGCTTTCAGTACCATCTCTACGCTGATGACACACGGATCTATCTCTCTGGACCTGACATCACCTCCTTACTAACCAAAATTCCACATTATCTGTCCACTATTTCATCCTTCTTTTCTGCTCAATTTCTAAAACTGAACATGGACAAAACAGAATTCATCATCTTTCTCCCAAGTCACTCTATCCCTCCACCAGACCCATCCTTCAAAGTCAATGGCTGCTCACTTGTTCCAGTCCCACATGCTCGGTGCCTTGGAGTGATACTTCACTCTGCCCTATCCTTCAAGCCACATATCCAAGCCCATGCCACCTCCTGCCAACTCCAACTCAAAAATATTTCCTGGATTCATACATTCCTTGACCAAGATACTGCAAAAACACTTGTCCATGCCCTCAATTCTCCCGTCTCAATTATTGTAATCTCCTGCTCTCTAGCCTCCCCTCTTGCACCCTTGTACCACTCCAGTCTATCCTAAACTCTGCTGCCTGACTAATCCACCTGTTTCCCCGCTATTCCCCAGTCTCTCCTCTCTGCCAGCCCTTCACTGGCTCCCCATTTCTCAGAGGCCCCAGCTCAAAACCCTAATCATGACATACAAAGCCATCCACAGTCTGTCTCCTCCGTTTATCTGTGACATGGTTTCCCGATACCTACACTCACGCAGCCTTCGATCCTCTCAAGATCTTCTCCTCTACTCCCCTCTTATCTCTTCTTCCTACAACTTCATACAAGATTTCTCCCTTGCATCCACTATACTCTGGAACTCTCTGCCCCAACACATATGACTCACACCCACTGTAGAAACCTTCAAACGGAACATGAAGACCTACCATTTCCTACAAGCCTACAACCTACAGTGAGCCTCAGTCCACCAAACCACCGCACAACCAGCTCTACCCTCTCCTATTGTATCCTCACCCATTCCTTGTAGACTGTGAGCCCTCGCGGGCAGGGTCCTCTCTCCTTCTGTACCTTGTGTGCCTTATATTGTTCATGTATTTGTACTTGTCTATGTGTGCCCTCTCCACATGTAAAGCGCCATGGAATATATGGTGCTATAATAATAATAAGAAGAAGAAGAAAGGGAACTTGATAGCAGTGCTGTGGAGTCAGTAAGCCAATCACTCAACTCTGACTCCTCAATCTCCCTGAATCCGACTCCAACTCCACCAAAATGAACACCAACTCAGACTCCACGACTCCAACTCCCCAACCAGGGCTGTGAAGTCAATAAGTCAAACATCCGACGCCTCAATTTCCCTGAATCCAACTCCGACACCACCAAAATGGACACCGACTCCACAACTCCGACTTCACAGCTCTGGTTGATAGAAAATTCATGGTGCCTGAAGGACAACTGCCTGACACTGGCAGCGTTATTGCAGCTTTGTACATTTTACTCTTAAATATTGCAGCATTTCACAGAAAACATAGTCTGAAAAGACGCAAGGAATTATATATCTTAGATGACTAGTCTGAGGCAAATTACAATAGCTGCTCTGCGCTCTGCTCCCTTAGACTGACCAGTCTCCCTATCTGTAAATAAAATTAATAACACATTCCCTTTAAGGCTTAAATAAAATACTATCAATTTACGTAAGTATAAACATTTTCTAACTAGTTTGTAATAACCAAAAAGTGGTCTCTTTTTTTACTTAGATTCCTAATGGTTTAATATCAACTACTTACTACCACAATCCCTCCTATCAACGTTTCTGAATGTAGTGAGTTACAGTTCAGTCTAACAATCTGAGGCTGGGGCATGCTGAGCTGTCAGTGTGGTAATGGACAGCTCAGCCGTCAAATCAGAGGCTGGGATGTGTTGAGCTGTCAGTGATGAGTGAAAATCAAGCTGCCCAATCAAAGCCAGGGCATGTGGGCTTCCCACATATGTCTCCTGTACAGAGTGATTAAGAGCTATGTATCTGAAGGCCACTTTACACGGCACGATATCGTTGCCCAACTATGATAAAAAGTCACGTGGTTCGTGCGTTGCCGCCGATATCGTTCGTGCGTTGTGTGGTGTAAATGAGCAATGCGACACAAGAAAAATGCAAAAACGATATCGTTTGGGAATTGTGAAGGCTCTCCAACTGGCCAATATTGGCTCTCCGATATGACCAGATCGTGCTGTGTGACGGCGCAACAACGATTTGGAGCACAACTTCCCCTATTCACTCCCATGTTAAATGGTCGTTCCCTGGGTCGCTCGTACGAGGGTGCGCAGACATCGCAGTTGTGTTGCCTGCCGATATCTCCCTGTGTAACATCTCCTATGTGATTTTGGACAAGTGCCAAAAAAGTGCGCGCTCCCGTGCCGTTGTATACAATATTGTAACGATATTGCGACATGTAAAGCGGCCTTGACTCTTTGCCAATTACACAAGATTTGCAATAAGAGAGAAGTGCACCATTGTGGTGAGTTTTATCTTTCTTTTAGTGCTAAATATACTCTAAAAAATTTTGGATTTCCATAAGTGGTCATTATGAAGACCCTGGAACTACTCCACTAACTTATTAATCAGTGTGATATAAACCCCAAAAAGAGTATGATATTCCAAAACTTGAACAATTTATTTTTATTATATGCAAAAAATGCGCATTAAAAATTAATTGATCATACACCCAGGAGAGGTGGTGTCAATAAAAGATACTGGAGATGATGATCACAAATGGTGGCCATGGGGAAAAGAGCACACACTGGTTACAATCAATAAAGCAATGAGTTGGCATTTACAAAATTAGGGTCAGAAGGACTCTCCTAAAGAAGGGTCTGTATGTCTAAATATCTCTGTTTTCATCATCCATTAAGCACATATAAGGCACGAATAGCCGACAATGAGGTAGAGTACAGAGGTATAATCCTTGGCAAAATCCCCCTAAAAGCATATAACACTACATACCATAGCTAGCTAGATGGGGTCAAATTATTCACTCTACCCAGGGTCACCTATGGTGCAGTCAGTGTAAATTTCATACACGCTGTGAGATCAATCAATGGGATTCCCAGATAGATATTCCTCCAATATACAGCCTATATCCTACATATATGTGAGACAAAAACAAGCGTAAAATGAAGCTCACTTATATGGAGTATCCTGTGTGATGACGATTGCCCAGACTCACCCGCCCAACGCATGTTTCGGTAATTCCTTTCTCAAGGGCTAGGAGTAGCGTGTAAAGAGAGAAGCTGCTCCATATAGTGCCATCCCATAATGAAAGTCCCATGCCATTGTGCGCACACTGCCATCGCATGCCGAAAGTGCTGTACATCATTCGGCGACATTAATACAGGACACTGCGCATATCAGAAGAACTCTCCATGACGACATCAATCAGACATGCGCAATTCCTACTACTGAAGCTGCAGGGTCTATACACCTAAGAAAGGCGCATGACCAGTGCACGCAACAGGTGCGTTAGGGACAAACAATAATGATCATATCACATAATAAAAGAAAATGTGACCTCCATGGAAACACATACCAAACAGGTTATAACATACAGTTGTGGCCAAAAGTATTGACACCCCTGCAATTCTGTCAGATAATACTCAGTTTCTTCCTGAAAATGGTTGCAATCACAAATTATTTGGTATTATTATCTTCATTTAATTTGTCTTCAATGAAAAAACACAAAAAGAATTGTCCTAAAGCCAAATTGGATCTAATTCCACACCAAACATAAAAAAGGTGGTGGACAAAAGTATTGGCACTGTTAGAAAAATCATGTGATGCTTCTCTAATTTGTGTCATTAACAGCACCTGTGACTTACCTGTGGCACCTAACAAGTGTTGGCAATAACTAAATCACACTTGCAGCAAGTTGACTTGGATTAACCCCTTAATGACGGAGCCAATTTCCACCTTAATGACCAGACCATTTTTTGTAATTCTGACCACTCTCCCTTTATGACGTAATATCTCCGGAACGCTTCAACGGATCCTAGCGATTCTGAGATTGTTTTTTCGTGACATATTGGGCTTCATGTTAGTATTAAATTTTGGTCGATAATTTTTGTGTTTATTTGTGAAAATATAAAATAATTGGCAAAAAGTTTGAAAATTTGACAATTTTCAAATTTGTAATTTTCATTCTGTTGAACCAGAGCTACTCAAAACTCCATTCAAAATAAATGATTAACCCTTCAGGTGCTTCACAGGAACTAAAGCAACGTGGAAACAAAAAATGGCCATTTTAATTTTTCCAACAAAAATGTTTTTTTAGCCTCAATTTTTTCATTTTCACAAGGGCAACAGGATAGAATGCATTCTAACATTTGTTGGCCAATTTCTCCTGAGTACACCGATACCTCATATGTGATCATGAACCACTGTTTGGGCGCACGGCAGGGCTCAGAAGGGAAGAAGCGCAATTTGGCTTTTGGAGCTAATTTACCATTCAAAAAGTGAAATGGTGCGCCTTCTCTTCTGAGCACTACCGTGCGCACAAACAGTGGTTTATGACCACATATGAGGTATCAGTGTACTCAGGAGAAATTGGCCAACAAATTTTAGGATGCTTTTTATCCTGTTGCTCATGTGAAAATGAAAAACTTGAGGACAAAAGAAAATTTTTGTGAAAAAAAAGTACTTTTTAATTTTTACGGATCAATTTGTAAAGCCCCAGAGGGTTCAAAGTGCTCACTATGCATCTAAATAAGTTCCTTGGGGCGTCTAGTTTCCAAAATGGGGTCACTTGTGGGGGAGCTCCAATGTTTAGGCACACAGGGGCTCTTTATACGCGACATGGTGTCCGCTAACAATTTGAATGGAAAATTAGCTCCAATTGTTAGCGGACACCATGTCACGTATGGAGAGCCCCTGTGTGCCTAAACATTGTAGCTCCCCCACAAGTGACCCCATTTTTGAAACGAGACCTCCCAAGGAACTTATCTAGATTGGTGGTGAGCACTTTGAACCCCCAGGTGCTTCACAAATGTATCCGTAAAAATGAAAAAAGAAAATTTTTGTGGAAAAGAAAGTACTTTTTCATTTTTACGGATCAATTTGTGAAGCACCTGGGGGTTCTAAGTGCTCTCTATGCATCTAGATAAGTTCCTTGGGGGGGTCTAGTTTCCAAAATAGGGTCACTTGTGGGGGAGCTCCAATGTTTAGGCACACAGGGGCTCTCCATACGCGACATGGTGTCCGCTAACAATTTGAATGGAAAATTAGCTCCAATTGTTAGCAGACACAATGTCACGTATGGAGAGCCCCTGTGTGCCTAAACATTGCAGCTCCCCCACAAGTGACCCCATTTTGGAAACTAGACCCCCCAAGGAACTTATTTAGATGCATAGTGAGCACTTTGAACCCCCAGGTGCTTCACAAACTGATCCGTAAAAATGAAAAAGTACTTTTTTTCTTTTTTTTCTTTTTACAGACTAATTTGTGAAGCACTTGGGGGTTGAAAGTGCTCACTATGCATCAAGATATGTTCCTTGGGGGGTCTAGTTTCCAAAATAGGGTCACTTGTGGGGGAGCTCCAATGTTTAGGCACACAGGGGCTCTCCATACGCGACATGGTGTCCGCTAACAATTTGAATGGAAAATTAGCTCCAATTGTTAGCAGACACAATGTCACGTATGGAGAGCCCCTGTGTGCCTAAACATTGCAGCTCCCCCACAAGTGACCCCATTTTGGAAACTAGACCCCCCAAGGAACTTATTTAGATGCATAGTGAGCACTTTGAACCCCCAGGTGCTTCACAAACTGATCCGTAAAAATGAAAAAGTACTTTTTTTCTTTTTTTTCTTTTTACAGACTAATTTGTGAAGCACTTGGGGGTTGAAAGTGCTCACTATGCATCAAGATATGTTCCTTGGGGGGTCTAGTTTCCAAAATGTGGTCACTTGTGGGGGAGCTCCAATGTTTAGGCACACAGGGGCTCTCCATATGCGACATGGTGTCCGCTAACAATTTGAATGGAAAATTAGCTCCAATAGTTAGCGGACACCATGTCGCATATGGGGAGCCCCTATGTGCCTAAATATTGGAGCTCCCGCACAAGTCACCCCATTTTGGAAACTAGACACCTCAAGGATTATATCTAGGGGTATAGTGAGCATTTGGAACCTACAGCTACTTCACAGAATTTGATAGTGTCATATTGAACATTTTCTTTTTTCACACAATTTCTCACTTTTAGAGCATGTGCACAAGATACGGAGACACCGTGTCCTGGTCGTCTCCAACCCTGCATTTTTTTTTAGTATTTCTTTATTAAATTTTTTAAAAAAACGACGTGGGGCTTCGCCATATTTTTGGTCCAGCCAGGTACAGCAGGCAGCTACGGGCTGCCACCAACCCCTTCTGCCTAGTTTTACCTGGCTGGAAACCAAAAATATAGGGAAGTCCCTTTTTTTAAAAAAATTATTTCATGAAGTAATTTTTAAAAAAAAATGGCGTGGGCTTCGCCATATTTTTGGGCTAGCCAGGTACAACTAGGCAGCTGGGGGCTGGAATCCTCAGCGTAGGGAGGCCCAAGCTTTCTGGGCCCCCCCCGCTGCGAATTGCAGCCCGCAGCCGCCCCAGAAAATGGCGCATTCATAGAAGCGCCATTTTCTGGCACTGTATCCAGCTCTTCCAGCTGCCGTGTAGCGGTGGCAGGCTGGGTAATAAGGGGTTAATGCCAGGTTTTTCGCAGCGGGTACTAAGCCCGAGATTCATAACGTCTGGCCAATATTAGACCGGACCATTAGGAGTCTCTAGTAATTTGTAAAGAAGACTCAATACAGAGAAAAATATTTTTATTAGAAAAAAAAACACAAACACTATTTGGACTCCATCTTTATTATTCTTTGACGTCCGACGTAGTCCAGTGGGAAGGTCCGACGTAGTCCAGTGGGAGATCCCGCGACGATTCTCAGTTTTATAACATATGGGGCATCCCCCATATGCTATAAAAGCAGGTTCATTGCCAGGAGGATGACAGGTCATGAACTCAGTGAGTTCATGACCTATCAGAATCCTCGGGTCACAAGGGGTTAACTGTGCTCTTCATGGCGGTCTCCACATCAGGTCAACATCAGTGGTGATCTATCAGGATCCTGGGATCCCATAGGGATCCTGGGATCACCACTGATGGTGATCTGATGTGAAAATCACCATGAAGAGCACAGTTAACAAGGGGTTAACTGTGCTGTTCATGGTGGTGGTCTCCACATCAGATCACCATCAGTGGTGATCTATCAGGATCCTGGGATCCCATTGGGATCCTGGGATCACCACTGATGATGATCTGATGTGGAGATCACCATAAAGAGCACAGTTAACAAGGGGTTAACAGTGCTGTTCATGGTGGTCTCCACATCAGATCACCATCAGTGGTGATCTATCAGGATCCTGGGATCCCATATGGATCCTGGGATCACCACTGATGGTGATCTGATGTGGAGATCACCATGAACAGCACAGTTAACAAGGGGTTAACTGTGCTGTTCATGGTGGTCTCCACATCAGATCACCATCAGTGGTGATCTATAAGGATCCTGGGATCCCATAGGGATCCTGGGATCACCACTGATGGTGATCTGATGTGGAGATCACCATAAAGAGCACAGTTAACAAGGGGTTAACTGTGCTGTTCATGGTGGTCTCCACATCAGATCACCATCAGTGGGGATCTCAGGATCCCTATGGGATCCCAGGATCCTGATAGATCACCACTGATTGTGATCTGATGTGGAGACCACCATGAACAGCACAGTTAACCCCTTGTGACCCGAGGATTCTGATAGGTCATGAACTCACTGAGTTCATGACCTGTCATTCCCTGGGCCTCACAGCAGGGGTTAACAGTGGCGCGCGCGTGCGCGCACACCAGGGCGCGCTCACAGTGGAGGCGCGCGCCACAGAAGAGAGCAGCAGGAGCCGCCGTCAGGAGAAGCCCCCAGGACCGGAGGACCCCGGGACCGGAATCAGGATCGTTGGTAGGTAAGAGTGGTGAGGGGGGGATTTACTGGGGCACAGGGGGGCCTGCAATAGTTTAGAGGCGGCGGGACCTCTGGGAAAAGGCACCGGACACCGGGCACCGGGGGAGGGGGCGGGGGGGGTGTGTCCGGAGGCTGGGGGATGCCCGGAGGCTGGGGGATCCCTGAAGGGGACTAGGGAGCACCGGGGGAGGACATTCCCATGCAGCCTGACATGTGTGACATGTCAGACTGCATTGAGATGCAGGGAAGGCAGCGCACCGCCGCCATTTTTTCATTGGCAGGGGGGGATGGAGGTGTGTGGGGGGGTGATCTCCGGCACAGGGTTTTTTGGGGGCCTTAGGGGTTAATGGATCACTTTGATCCGACATGTGTTTTCATGTCGGATCAATGTGAAAGCATTTTTTACAAAGCACTTTCACTTAAACGGTGTTTACCGGTCATCACATTACAGATGCGGGTACAAAAGCAGCTAATTACTAATCTCTAGGGTGTCAGCTACAATCGGTACGCTGACACCCTAGAGGTATTAGCTCCAGGGGCGGCGCTACAGGGCTTTTTCCTGGGGTATGTCTACAGACGTACGGCTAGGCTTTAGTACCCTTTTTTCCGACGTCTGTAGACGTACGGCTGTCGCCTAGAGGTTAAAGTTGACTCAACCTCTGTCCTGTGTCCTTGTGTGTACCACATTGAGCATGGAGAAAAGAAAGAAGACCAAAGAACTGTCTGAGGACTTGAGAAACCAAATTGTGAGGAAGCATGAGCAAGCTCAAGGCTACAAGTCCATCTCCAAAGACCTGAATGTTCCTGTGTCTACCGTGCACAGTGTCATCAAGAAGTTTAAAGCCCATGGCACTGTGGCCTAAAACGTTTTGGAAGAATGTTCTCTCTTTTTGGGCAAAGGCATCAACATAGAGTATACAGGAGAAAAAAAGAGGCATTCAAAGAAAAGAACACGGTCCATACAGTCAAACATGGTGGAGGTTCCCTGATGTTTTGGGGTTGCTTTGCTGCTTCTGGCACTGGACTGCTTGACCGTGTGCATGGCATTATGTAGTCTGAAGACTACCAACAAATTTTGCAGCATAATGTAGCGCCCAGTGTGAGAAAGCTGGGTCTCCCTCAGAGGTCATGGGTCTTCCAGCAGGACAATGACCCAAAACACACTTCAAAAAGCACTAGAAAATGATTTGAGAGAAAGCACTGGAGACTTCTAAGGTGGCCAGCAATGAGTCTAGACCTGAATCCCATAGAACACCTGTGGAGAGATCTAAAAATGGCAGTTTGGAGAAGGCACCCTTCAAATATCAGGGACGTGGAGCAGTTTGCCAAAGAAGAATGGTCTAAAATTCCAGCAGTGCATTGTAAGAAACTCAATGATGGTTACCGGAAGCGGTTGATCACAGTTATTTTGGCTAAAGGTTGTGCAACCAAGTATTAGGCTGAGGGTGCCAATACTTTTGTCTGGCCCATTTTTGGAGTTTAATGTGAAATGATCAATGTTTTGCTTTTTGCTTCATTCTCTTTTGTGTTTTTTCATTGAAGACAAATTAAATGAAGATAATAATACCAAAGAATTTGTGATTGCAATCATTTTCAGGAAGAAACTGAGTATTATCTGACAGAATTGCCGGGGTGTCAATACTTTTGGCCAACACTGTATACTTTTATTGTCCATCCATCTTTGTGAGAATGTCCGTGGAATCTCTAGCATATGATGGCAAATTCTGCACCAATAGTTTCAGATAATACTCCACAAATTTGCATATAGGCTCACAAAGTCAACCAATCCCTGAGACAATCAGGCATCCCAAAGGATTGATGGCATCTTCGTGAACCTTTAGTAGCAAATAAAAAGTGGGCAATTTTGGAAACTCCACATTGTGGAGTGCCGTCATTCTCTCTCATTTGCAATTGTTGTGCCTTTCCACTGACACGAGAAACACCAGTTAATGCCTCCTGCAGAAACCAGATATTTTGGACTTAACCCCTTAGTGACGAAGAAATTTGTCATTTTTCATTTTCGTTTTTTCGCTCCTTGGCTTCCAAGAGCCATAACGTTTTTATTTTTCCGTCAATATAGACATATGACGGCTTGTTTTTTGCGGGACGAGTTGTACTTTCAGATGCAATAATTTATTTTACCATATAATGTACAGGGAAATTGCAAAAAAAGTGCAATTACATGTTTGTTTTTTGGATTTTTCAGTCGCCGTCTTCACTATATGGTAAAACCGACGTGACGGTGCGATGCCTCGGGTCAGTACGAGTTTATAGATACCAAACATGTATACCTTTATTGGTATCTAGGTGGTGGAAAAAAATTCAAAAGCATGAAAAAAAAAAAACATTGCACTTTTTGCGCCATGTTCTGCGACCCGTAGCGTCCTCATTTTTCACGATCTGGGGCTGGGTGACGGCTTATTTTTTGCGTCTCGAGCTGACGTTTTTAATGATACCATACTTGGGTGGATGCGCTGTTTTGATCGCCCGTTATTGCATTTTTTAGCATTGTTGCAGCGACCAAAAAAACGTAATTTTGGCGTTTGAACCATTTTTTGCGCTACTCAGTTTACGGCTCTCATTATTTGATTATTTATATTGATAGATCGGGCGATTCTGAACGCGGCGATACCAAATATGTGTATTTTATTTAATTTTTTAATACTTTTATTGTGGATGGGAGAAAAGGGGGGTGATTTGAACTTTTATGTTTTTTTTTTTTTTTCAACTTTGTAAAAACTTTATTTGTTTAATAATTCTTAATTTTACACTGCCCCATAGAGAGGCACCCTGCTGCACAGTCCGATCGCTTCTGACACATACAGAGGAGCTGCAGCTCCTCTGTATGTGTCAGAATCGCGGACCTGTTGTGGTTGGCAGCCCCTGCCAACCACAAGCAGGAAATGCTCAATGACAGGTTCCAGGGTCAAGCCAGGACCCTGGCCTGTCACGTCAGCACGGGAGATCCCGCGATACTATCGCGAGATCTCCCCTGGAGCCCGGTAAGCGCGCGTTGCACGCTCCGGCTCCCTTAGATCCCGCTCTCAGAGATTGAGGGCGGGATCTAAGGGGTTAATAGCACCGATCGGATGGCGGGACCGATTGGTGCTGTTTCTCCCACATCTCAGCTAGTGAGATCAGCTGAGATGTGGGAGGTTTGAAGTGAGCTCCACGCCGGAGCTCACTCCAAACACGGGGGTAACGACAGCCGACGTCTAGAGACGTAAGGCTGTCGTTAATAGGTTAAAGTCTGGAAATTGGTGCTTTGTTTTGCTTTGTTTTGCTGGTGCCCAAATTCACTTCACCATTATTTCATCATAGTAATGGGTCACGATCAGCTGAGCTTATCTGTTCACATTACACGATTGCTATTGTGATCAGATCAGCTGACTGCGCTAGAGTGATGTGCACGGTCAGCTTATTTGGTTTCCATAGCAACCAAGTCAGGTGATCTGGACACCTGACTTGGTTACTATGGTGACCAAATCAGCGATCTCCGGTCCGGGTGTACAGTGACTCACTGAGGTTATCTGAGGTCACCGTTCAGGTAAGCATGATTGCTTACCTTAACGGTGACCTCAGGTGATCTCAGTGAGTCACCACACATCCTGATGGGGGCTTTCAGCTGGTTCATTCAGTGTCTGGAGGCTGCAGTGAGGATGCTGTATTCTTCATCACAGCCTCCATCCATTCAACAAGACATCACAGAGAATCGAGGATAAGTATGACGGAGAGGGGAGAGGGGTTAATAAATATGGAGTCGCTAAATGTCTTTGTGTTTTTTTTTTCTAATAATTTTATTTTCCTCTGTGTTGTGTCTTCTTCACTATTTAATTGAAATTCTTAATGGCCAGGTCTAACTTGGCCTGACATTAAGAATTTTGGGTTGAATGCCAGCTGGTAATACAAAACTGGTATTAACCCCTTATTACCTAGTGTGTCACTGCCATTAGGGAAACTGGATGAGCCAGGTAATGCACCTGAAAATGGTTCTACAATGAATGTGCCAATTTCAGGGGTAGCTGCAGGCTGCTATTCTTTAGCAAGTGTGGGCCCTAAAACAGTGGGCCCTCACCCCGCTGAGAATATCAGCCCTCATCTGCCTAGTTTTACTTTGGCTGGCAATTAAAAATAGGGCCAAGCCGTACACATTTTTTTTCCAGCCAAGGTAAAAATAAGTAGCTGAGGGTGGCAGCTCGTAGCTGTCCTCTTTATCTGTGCTGAGACAGAAAAATACAGCGGAGTCCTATGCATTGTTTTCCCATTATTTATTTATTTCACACCCTATGACATCAGGTTGGTTGCCATACACTAATATGTAGGACAGCAATGCAAAGACACCATCCAGATTGTGAAAATACAGTCTAATTGCAACAGCCAATCACAGACGGTCTCACAGAGCATGAATGTCTGTGAGTTGCTGTTTTGGAGTCAGTAAAGTGAATATGCAGAAAGTTTAATAGGCGCGAATGGAAGTGAGTTTGAGCTGATCTGGACTCGGTTTCTAATTAATCCATCACCTAAAAGGTCTCAGGACAGTACAGGAGAGTCGATCTGGAAGCAAGCATGCAGCCGGAGACAGGTAAGATTATCCCTGTTTTTGGTAGCTTTTGGACACCTTTAAAGGTGTTTTCTATGCATTTAAAGTTGGCGGTATCTGGCTCTGTTCACACTTCAGGTTCTTAAACTCCACACTGAGGTTTCCCTCATGCTTCCGAGTTCCACAGGTAGGCTTGGACATCTGTGGCACCCCCTGCAGACTGGTGGCCACAGTATAGTACAGCATTTGGGATGGTGAGCCATCCAGCCCAAACCAAACACCAAACACGCTCCCGAATCCTCAGACCTAGGACTTTATGCCAGGCAGAGGAAATGTGGGGAAAGTCTCAGTGGTGGGTGGAGCTTGGAGGAGACTCCTGTGAAAGGAGGAAGAGCTTGAGTAGTGACCTCAGAGAAGGAGAGTGACAGCTAGTGGGAGTTGGAGTTGGAGCAGAGGACAGGAGTGACAGAGGAGATAGAGAGTATCAACGAGAGAGGAAAACTGGGACCCGGTGGCCAGTGTCATCAGAGGCTGACCGGGTCCAAGGCTACTGACCCTCAGAGAGATATTAGGATGACTCAAGGGTGAGCACAGGTCCGGAGTTCCTGGTGAGTAAGGGGAGGAGGAGGAACCGGACTCCTAGCTGAAACCCCTGACATAGCTGAAGAGACTGACCAGGTGTAGTGGAGAAGGAGTCCAAGGTGGAAGACCGGCTTTACAGAGACACCGAGGGACTGACAGGGTACCGGCCCTGCATAAGTGGTTGGCTGCTTCACGTCCCGGACACAGATTAACTGGTGAGGTGAAGGGTCTTTATGCCCAGAACTGAACAGACTGTCACACTGAAGGAAAGGCCTCACATAGGACTAGGGATCCAAGAGAAGGGTGCCCAGGAAAGTCCACGACTGCTAGCCCTGAGGTAGTGAGCAGTCCTGAAGACAGACCCAAAAGGAAATAAGAAAGTAGGTGCTTTTGGTGATCCATCTCAGCTGCTGACAGGCCACCGGTACCGCTCACTGCAGGAAAACTGAGACTGCGTAAAACAAGAGCAAAAGCAGTGAGGAAAGTACCCAGTTGAAGTCGAAACTTATGTGAGAGTTTTTATTGAGCATCCACGGGTACAGATACTAGCATCTGAGAGCTTGCAAAGCTGAGAGATCCGAAGCACAGCTGTGAGAAGTAAGTTGCACCCCCACGGTCTCCTCACACAACTACCTCGCAATAGACAATTATTACCGGCTCAGGGGATAAACCAGCCCTGTCCGTGGAGGGCTTATCACCTTGCTGCGCCACACCGCCATCTCCCGGAGCTGAGACAAGCAGCGGCGGTCAAATTTGGCCTCACACCACAAGTGGCGTCACAGTGACAAACAAACTTTAATTTTATTTTTCCCCTTTTTACATTTTTCCCCTTTTAATTGCAGTCCCTTCAGGGCAACAGAACCGGTCCACGGCCACTACCAAGACATACCCATGTGACATGACAGCAGGGACTGGTCCCGAGTAACACACGGCCCTGGTGGGTGATGCACATCCACCAGCTGTATTTTCAGTAGTGATCGGGTTAGCAGGAGTTAATCTCTGTTTGACTCCTGATTACCCCTAGGATCACGTATTCTGGGAAACCTATCTCAGTTGCTCCCTGCCTTTTTTAAGTTGGTGGAATCTGTTCTCTCATGTTGCCTATAGCTTATGAAATAATGGTCCAGTTGCTTTGGCTTTCCAGTTTTTGGTGAACTTCTGAAGTGCTGTTGGTGTGCTGCGCAATAATGGGAAGCCTCTGTGTAGGCAAGCGATTCAGATGTCACTCAGAAAAAGAGGCTGCTGGACGGTGAGGAAAGGCAGGACAGACATCGAGGAGAGGCGAGACGGACCGAGCTAAAATCAAACCTATCGGACCGGAAACAGGTAATTATAATATATAAAACTTATTTATTAGGTTGTGATAAACACTGTATATATCAGTCACTATAACAGGGGTTACTCACTCGCTTTGCCACTCCATGAGGTAGCAGATGACAACATTCTTCATTTCAACATCCATAAGATTTATTCAGGTCTTCATAAACCAGGCACTTTTACACAAACAGGGGTCTTTCTCTGGTTGTACAGGCAACATAACAAACATACATAACAGTTCCACTGACCCCTCCCCCCCAGTCAGTCTGCAGACATGGACTTCAGGTCTGTTACTCTCAGGAGCTCTGGCATACTCCACACACACATGGTCTGTTTACCATGTGCTTCCAGAAAAATGACCACTGCAGTCACTTCCAAGCACACACATAGCTTGCTGACATCAGAGACATGTGACCTAGAACCAGTCACATGATATATCACCTGATACTCACCCATAGAAGGAGAAGTGTGTCTAGTCAAACACTCCCATGTTTTCTCAGCACACACAAAGGTGGTGCTTTTAGTTTAAAACACCCAAATCTGATGACAGGTTCACTTTAAGGAGTTTATTCTTAACTGAGGACATATAAGGACAATGTGGAAGAAAATGAATAAATACATTTTATGTCCCTGATCATCATGCATTGTATAGGCAATGGCATGTGGTGTAATTGAGGTATGTAATTCTAAAAACAATTGGTACAAATGATATACAATAGGAGCGCGCTTCTTACATGTAGTCTGCATCGTAGCTACACTGCGGTTAAGAGCTAAAAATCATTGGAAATAACTTGGCAGGTTACAGCCTTGTTTGGGCCACGATCCCACATCGAGGAGTTATTCCTAATCTAAATAAATAGATCCCAGTGTTATTCTTATTTAAGTTTAACAGCTAACATATCAGTTAAGTTTAGAGAATACAGTATTATCTGCTGGCAAAAAAATGAAATATTGTTATTTCTGTATCAATTTTCATTGAAAATTCGGAGAAAAAAATTGAGTAAATATTATTATATAGTAAGTATGTACTGGTTTCAGTAATGATTTATGACATCCCCTAAATGTATATCATTTCTAGAAATTTATTTGACCTTAACTTCATATGTTTTATAAGATATAGCTCCCTCATTGGGTGAGATAATATAGTAGAAACTCATTTGACAACATTGTCTTACCCCGGCTCTTTTTCTCCTATACTGAATGTCTGAAAAGAGAACTCTCCACAGGAGATGGTCCTTTTTCTTTGCTTGTTGTTCCTTTCATCCTGCTACACTAGTGATGGGCTCCTGCTTATAAACAGCAGCCAATCTCACAAAGCAGAGCTGCAGTGAAAAGTTTGGTAAGGGCCCTTTCACATCAGCATTTTTTTCAAATCGCGGCAGATGCGGTGAAAAAAACGCATCTGCCGCGATTACCGCATACCGGCTGCACTTGCGGCACGGTTGCGGTAAATGCCATACAATGTATAGGTGGACTTGTGGCAGGTGCGGCAAGTGCGGTTTTGGCACTTGCGGCAGGTGCGGCCGCAAAAAAAAATGCTGTCAGACACAGTTTTTTTCGCGGCCGCACCTGCCGTAAGTGCCAAAACCGCACTTGCCGCACCTGCCGCAAGTCCGCCTATACCTTGTATGGCGTTTAACCGCAACCGTGCCGCAAGTGCAGCCGGTATGCGGTAATCGCGGCAGATGCAGATCTGCCGCGATTTGATAAAAACGCTGATGTGAAAGGGCTCTAAGGGAATAAGGGAAACGGTGACATCCGAAGCCTTCAATGAAATGGGAAATGATATTTTTACAAAATAATAGGCTATGATAAGGTGGAGGGTGCAAAGAGTGCAGAAAGAGGCCCATTGATCACAGTCCCATTTTCAGCGGAATGCCTCCTTTTGTTTGCGCTGGATTTATGCTAAGGCTTAACCCCTTCTCTTCCGCCCTATATTATCCTGTTTTGGGGACAGCGATTGTGGTGGTTGTGACTACTCACAACTTTCTCAGGTGAGCAATTCATATCAATGGATAGTAATTTTATCCTATAATAAGGATAAAACACTATATGTGCCATTTGGCTGTTCCAGCTATCTCTTTCCTGAACATCATTATATTATTACGGTAATTATTATTATTATTGTCTTATATAGCACCATTAATTTCATGGTGCTGTACATGCGAAGGGGTTACATACAAAATACATATAGGTTACAGTAAAGAAATTTATAATGACAGACTGGGGAGAGAACCCTGTTCTTGTGGGCTTACATTCTGCAGGACAATGAGGGGAGACAGTAGGTTGGCGGGCAATAGCTTCAGTGGTGGTGGTGGTGGTGAGGTGGCCGGTCTGGTGGTGTTGAGGCAGCAGCTCCGGTGGTGTTGAGACGGTAGCTCTGGTGGTGGTGAAGCGTCCGCTTCGGTGGTGCTGAGGTGGCTGCTCCAATGGTGGTGAGGCAGCTACTGCGGTGGTGTTGAGGCAGCAGCTTCGGGGGTGTTGAGACGGTAGCTCTGGTGGTGGTGAAGCGGCCGCTTCGGTGGTGCTGAGGTGGCAGCTCCAATGATGGTGAGGCAGCTACTGCGGTGGTGTTGAGGCAGCAGCTTCGGGGGTGTTGAGACAGCAGCTCTATTGGTGGTGTGGGGTCATTGGAGGATGTAAGTTTTCCTGAAAAGATGGGTTTTCAGGTTCAGTCTGAAGGATCTGAGTGATAGGGCGCAGAATTCCAGAGGATGGGGGATATTCCCCGTTATCCGTTATGACACTGAACCATAATGATAATAGGAGGACTCCACTGACTCTGCTCTCTATATAACAACTTTACTGACTCTAACTTTAAGATATGAAAATTCCACCCTAACCTAATTACTTGGAACCACTCTGCCCTTAAAAAAAGAGATGACTCTACAGACCAATCCTCTAACAATAATGAGAGATTTTGTAGATCATGTGTGGCACCCCTGCAGTTCAATCACCACAGTGGTATCATCTCCCTAACAGGTGGTGGTATCATGACCAGAGGTAATTGGAGCTCCCTACACTAGGTAACCCATGCATTCATACACAAGCCTGATCCCTGACCAGAAGGGTAAGTGAGTCAGTCGACAGGGTAGGGGGTACTTGGATACCGGGACAGGGTGCTACTTCAGTGAGGATCACGGCTGGTTGGGTCCCGGTCCCGTGCCCTGGACACTCAATGGCTGACGGGAAAACTATTTGGGATGGGGGATTATTATACATGACACCACCTGTGGTACCTGGTAATGTGGTTACCAGCACTGCAGCCGGCCGCTGAGGTGATGCAGCTTTGGGTAGTACAGCTCCCCACAGGCAGGGTGTTGATGAGACCTTTTAGGCGACGGATTAATTAGAGACAGAGTCCATATCAGCTCAAACAGTTCTTTTTACTGGTACCAGGCAGATATTGAAGGTACACGGTACAGTCCAGTTTCCAGGGGTTAGTTACCACAGGCTTTGAAGTTCACCACAGAGTCTGTCTGAGATACCGTTCAACACTTTCCTCGGTCCTGCTCTTAAGGGCTCTTTTGGCTCTTTACTTCCCCACTCACAAGTCTAGTCTCTGGTCCTCGGGGTCAGTTGGTTTAAGTTTCTTTTCACTTGTCAGTGCCTTGAACCTGGCTATGGGACAGATGTTGGACTTCTTGATGGGTGCTGTGACTCCTTATCAGAATCACAGCCTGCCGGTCAGTGGTTTGGGATAAATCTGGCAAACCACCTCGGTTCCGGTACACCGGTGGTGACCTGGACACTCCAGATGGCTGTCAACAAGTCTGGGGTGCCCCCTTTCTTGTCTGGGTACCTCTTTAAGGTTGAGGTACCCTCCTGTCAGATATGCAGTCTCAGCTGTGTCCGTCCAGCTTGCTCTTTTCATGTGGCACCCCTGCGGGGGATTGCCACAGGATCCACCGGTGCAAGGAGGGAATTACACCTTGGTTCGCACAGCACACCACACCTTCCACCCCAGACCTGAAGGGGGAGCTCTACTGGCTGCCTTAATCAGTTTCTTTTTAAGAACATTCAGGCCTGAGGGGAGGAGTTAGTCAGTCCCTGAAGTGAGTCTAGAGTCTGCAGTGAGGAGAGGAGAGGAGACGGAGGAGCTGGTCGCTGGGAGAGATACAGGCCCAGGACCAGGGACCAATGACCGCTGAGTGCACCCTAGGGAAAGGGTCAGAGGCAAGTGGAGAAAGCAGGGAACTAAGAAAGGGAACCGGTTACTACAGCCCTTTAGTACACGCGGACACCGGAGTCCAACGCTGTAATCATTTATTGCTACATCAAAAGCCCGGAGGACTCAGGAGAAGTTTCCCCCTCAGGAGAACAAGTAAGAGACACTGAAACTGACCAAGCATAGAACCAGGGGCCTTAGGAGAAACAGGGACCCCGCAGAAGGACCTCATTGTCAGTTTGCATCAAAGCCCCGAGAGGGAAAAGAAGATGCGGTGGGTTCATGCTCAGGCAGGACTTACCCCAAACCACAGAGCACAGACATAGTGGAGGCCTCATAACTTTCTAAGGTGGAAGTCCCAAGTTGCACCGGGGACCTGGTTATTACTCTGGACTGTACCTGTTACCTTGTCACCAGTAAAAGGTACCGAAACAACAATCACTGTGTGTCTGTGTGCCTGTCTAACTGGAGCAATTCACCGCCTTGTCTGCAAGGACGCAACTACCACTCCCCTCATTCATCCCCACTGCCCTGAGGTAAAGCTCCACCTGTGGGGAGCCGTACCACACTCTACTGCACCCACCATCACCTCAGCGGCCGGCTGCAGCGCTGGTATACCTGTTACCAGGTACCATAGGTTGCGTCATGTTAACAATCCCCTTATTCCCCACTGTTCCCCGCCATTGAGGGTCCAGGGCACGGGAACGGGGATCGACCAGCCGTGATCCCCCCATCGAAGCCGCCATCAGCCCCGGTACACGAGTACCCCATACCCTGTCGACCGCCTCAATCCCACCGTCTGACTGACTGGTGTCAACTGTCACTGACGTCACGTCTCCTGCTCAACTAAGCTCCACCCCCGTGGGACCTACTGAATATTGAGTCCCTGGTACTAAAGTGTCTATGGCTGGGCTTGTTGTAGTTTTATAGACAGACTCTGCAGCTCCCCCCTCCACCCGTGACAATGGAAGCACCACACCTTCTATTTGGGATGTAGTACCTCTCCCGCCAGAGGGGCGCCACAGGAGCCCAAACACCTAGTTTATAGGATAACCCACTTTTCTGGCTGGGGGAAGGGGTTAGAGTAGTGAGTAAGGGAAGGGAAGAGAAGCACGAGAAGTTGGACAGAGAACATGCCTGGAGTTGAAGTTGCTGCAAACTCACTCCAAGATAATACTGAAAGCAGGACAAAGTCCTAGGCTATCTAAGGCAGAGGTTCCCAACTCCAGTCCTCAAGGCACACCAACAGTGCAGGTTTTCAGGGTTTCCTTAGTATTGCACAGGTGATAATTGAATCACCTGCACTGGGGATGATTCCAATTTCTAAGGAAATCCTGAAAACCTGCACTGTTGGTGTGCCTTGAGGACTGGAGTTGAGAACCTCTGATCTAGGGATTGCAAACCCTGGAAGCAGAATCTGGAGATCAGGAGACTGCATGTCTGCTGGTCACCCTTAGGGTACCATCACACGGGGAGATATCACCGGCGATGTCGCCGGGAACACAGGGGCGTGGCCTAATTGTGGCGACATCGCCGGCGAATTGCCGCGTGTGACAGGACGATAATCAGGCGATGAATCGCCTGAGCAACATCGCCAGGTTTCCCAACAATGTTGGGAAACCTGGCAATGTTGCTGAGGCGATCATGCCTGATCGCCCTGTGTAACGCGGCAACCTGCAATGTTGCGGGCGACACCGCCTATCTCCAACATTGCGAGTTACCGCTCGCTGGGTTGCTGGGCAACCCAGCGAGCGATAGCCGCGGCAACTAGCCTGCGACATCGCCGGTAAGTTGCTCCGTGTGACATCTCCCCGGCGATGTTGCCAGGGATGCGCGCTCCCGCGCATCGCCGGCAACATCGCCGCAACCGTCGCCCCGTGTGACGATACCATTAGAACCAGCAGCACAGCATTACAGAGAGCTCAGAGCTGTGACTAACAGGGCAGCTTGTAAAAGGGCTCTCAATATCTGCTGGCTGGAGCTGTTAAGAAGAGACACAGGGTGGACAGATTGGTGCACAAGCAGCTGAGTCCCCAGACAGGCAAGTATAGAAGGAAGGCATAGGGTATGTGCCTACAAGACGTTTTTTAAGCAGTCCTGAACGCAGCAAAACCTGAACTGCTTTCAAAGATCCTAGAGTCCTTGAAAGGAGATTAGCTATGATCTTGTCTGCATTTTCTGCACGTTTTCTGCACTTTTTTGTGCGTTTTTGCTGCGTTTTTGATGCTGCATTTTTCCTGTGTTTTTTCCATTGACTGCAGCAAAAACGTAGGAAAAATAGAACATGTCAATTCTCTCCCATCCGCACCAAAAAGGCAGGTATTTGACAGTTCTTGACACTTGCAAAACCAATGTGTGGGCACAGCGTTTCTGTGAAACACATTAGTTTTGCTGGGAATCAAAACCGCAGGATCAACTTAGCATACATTACCATAAAACCAATGGTAAAATGCATGCAGAAAACGTACCAAAAACGCAGCAAAAATGTCCTGTAGGCACATACCCTTATTCTCCCCACTTAGTGGAGTGGACTCCAGTTGCTTCTGGTCAGACTGGACCCTGGACCTGGTGACAGTACCCTGGATTCAACTTGCACCATTCTTCAGTAAAGGTAAAGACTGCAATCCTCTGCCTGCTTGTCTCTGTCTGCTGCACCTCTCACTACAAACACCTCTATTACCTACTATGACACCCCTGGGGCTCGCTTCTGCTGAGGGGAGTGCTCCATCTAGCTGCTCTACCATCTACTGCCCGGGGACCACTATCTGCAGCACATGTCACCCCTGACCAGATCCCTCAGCAGGCATCACAGATCATCCATAGCCTTCTATCTACCTATAAATACCCCCTTTTTACCGTACTTGTTCGATCAGGGACACGGTGTTGGGCAATTGCCACTGTGATATTCGTGATAGTACCCCGCCCCATGCAACCACAACTCATGTCTCAGTCAACACAGCAAATCTGACAAGTGATCTGCAAAAATAAAACTTTACAAGGTAAATGTAGCAGCATTTATTAACATATGTAATTCTCATTTTACCATTTAACACAACTTTGAATGTGCAACATTTACAAACTAATGGACTAACAAAGTTACAACTAGTGAGTGCTGCCTTGAGAAATGCCACCTGTGGACTGTGTCGGAGCTGTGCATTTATTGCCTTTCAGAAATATGTCAGGTAGCAAGTGGCCTATCACCCCTGTGTCATGCTGCTAATGATCTATATAGTCATTTACCATTATAATAATGAATCTTGCAGGGCAGCAGATGTTGAGATGTGTGCAGAATTCTCCCTCCGAATTCATTCGGGTGATGCCAGAGAAAAGGCTTTGTTCATGGGATGCCTGTAGTGTATACGAGACACCATTAAATGTATCAGTCGCAATATCTCAGGTCCCAGGTTTTTTTTCCCTTTCCCTTTTTTTTTATCTCCTGCAGAACTAAATATTTTCTAATTAAGTAAGTCCAAGGTTCACATTAACGAAACCTGCTGTTTGCGTGACAGAGAGGCCGGTGAAATCAGCGCAATAATGATTTTCATTTTTTTTCATTAAATAGAATTATACGCAGTCACTCAGGGCCATTGCTAGTTTAATTGAAAGAAAAGCCATTTCTTCTTAATTTACTTTCATGGCTGAGAGTGATAAAGAAGTATGTGGGCTCGGAAATTAAAGAAAAAAACATGATGTGCGAGGAAAAGGTTGTCCCTTGAAAGTAATGATCAGCAGGTGTAATGAATAGCTGAATAGCTCATGATTTTCCTCTGCTGAAAGAGTCAAGATTAGGCAGCAGGAAAGTGGAGCAGCAGATTAGATGTAAGGTAAAATTGCCTACAGGCCTAGAATATATCTTCTACTCATATTAGATTGATTAGGGCTCTAAACTTCAGGCCTGATGGTGTTGTGTACTTTTCATCCTGAGAAACATTGCCATCCTTGACTAGAGGACCTTGCCTAGTATTGGAGTTCATCGCCATTGTCTAGATCTGGACCCAGGGCCAGCTTCAGGTTTCTGTGGGCCCCGGGCGAAAAAGTCTCAGTGGGCCCCCTTTAGTACATATCATGGACTATAATATATATATTGCCGCACACTTACCGCAAACCCCATAGACAATGCATGGGGCTTGCCGCAAATGTGGAGCAAGTGCAGCCGCTAGGCGGAAAATGCGGTAGATGCAGGCTTTTTTACCGCAACTCCCACATTTTTCAAAAACGCCTATGTGAAGGCAGCCTTACAGGAACAGTGACTGCCGAAACCAGCAAGAGCTGTTTCTGACAGTGAGTATATTACACGTTGTTAGGAGCGGGCTAAAATGCGTTTGCATTCCCTTGCGCTTTTTAAAAATACCCTTCAAATGCAAAATGTTGCATTTTTGTGCGTCTGAGGACGCTTGGAATATACACAAGCATCCTCGAGCGCACAAATAATGCAAGCAGCTCAATGGAGCCGCACTGCCATATGGGTGGCACCGCAGCCAAGCGGAGTGTCTGGCCGTCCGGATCTCTCTTTCTCCTTACCTTTCTTCTCGCCGCTCCGGTCTCCTCCGGTCGCTCTGCACATATCAGCACAGTGATAACAACATCATGCCCCTCCATGCTGAAGACTCTGGAGAAGAATGCTGCTGGCAAAGGCGGCTGGGACTACAGGAGCGGGAGCAGAATCTGCGGGGGGCTACCACTGGCACACATACCTTGTACACACGCGTCTCTGCTCCATACACCTCGTATGCACGCGGCTCCACTCCATACACCTCGTACACACGCGGCTCCGCTCTGTACACCTAGTACCCACATGGCTCCGCTCTGTATACCTAGTACACACAGGGCTCCGCTCTGTACACCTAGTGCACACTCAGTTCTGCTCCATACCCTTATACACACACGGCTTCACTCCGTACACCTCGTACACACACGGCTCCGCTCCGTACACCTAGTACACACACGGCTCCGCTCCATACACCTAGTACCCACATGGCTCTGCTCCGTACACCTCGTACACACATGGCTCCGCTCCGTACACCTAGTGCACACTCAGCTCTGCTCCATACCCTCATACACACGGCTCCACTCTGTACACCTCGTACACACACGTCTCCACTCCGTACACCTAGTACCCACATGGCTCCGCTCCGTACACCTCGTACACACATGGCTCCGCTCTGTACACCTCATACACACACGGCTCCACTCCGTACACCTCATACAAACACGGCTCCACTCTGTACACCTCGTACACACACGGCTCCACTCCGTACACCTAGTACCCACTCGGCTCCGTTCTATACACCTAGTACACACTCGCCTCTGCTACATTCACAGTGTAAATCCCTCCCGACCCCACACATAAACTTCACCTAATTGAGAATCATGATGGGCAGCACAGCACAGCAAAGTCCTGCATACACTCACTGAGGAGCTAATCATGTGAGCCCTGACTCCACCCTCCATTGACATCATCACAGGTCCTGTCAGCCCAGAGTGTGCGGCTCTGTCGGCTCCCACTGAGGGGGGAGGAGGGAGACCTCAGGCGCTGCAGGAGGCTGAAAATGACCTCCCTGCAAATGATCCCCCAGCTGCCCCCTGGATATGGCCCTGGCTGTGGGGGCAGTGTGCTCAGGGGCCCCTGAGGCTAGGGTCACACTTGCATTGTGACCCTAGCCTGATGCAAATATTTTTGGCTGCAGCGCATAGCTTTTAATGCTATGCGCTGGAGCCCATAGAAACCCGATGTTTACCTTGCCAACCACTGGTTGGCAAGGTAAACATCGGGTTTCTATGGGCTCCGTTGCTGGCAGCACATAGCATTAAACGCTCTGTGCTGCAGCAGACAATACTTGCGTCAGTCTAGGGTCACAATGCAAGTGTGACCCTAGCCCTCAGGGGCCTGGTGGGCCCCCTCCAAGCTGTCGGGCCCCGGCACTTGCCCGGGTGCTGACGCCGGGCCTGCCTGGACCTCAGACCAAAAGTGGAAAGTCACCAAGTGGTCCTGCTTATCTGTGACTCTTTAAAGGGATAGCTATAGTGACTGTAGCCAGTAGGCTGCTTGTTACATGGGCAATGCAAATACACCCTGTTTCTCCAAAAATAAACCCTACCCCAAAAATAAGCCCTAGCAGGGTTTTTTGGGCTCTTTTAAGTATTTTTGAAGTATAAGCCCTAGTTGTGTACTCACAGCTGAGACTGACACCTGCATAGAAATACACAGTGCAGTGTCACCCATAGCTGATGAGCAGCGGCTGATTGCAAAGTGATACAATAGTCACCAGTGCAGCAGGAATATAGTGCGAGGTGAATACAGTATTCATTCCCCTTCCTCCCCCTTATTCTCATTCTCCTCCCCTATCATTAAAATAATAAAGCTTTATACTCCCCTCAGGATCCAGGGACATCAGGGGATCCAGCAATGTCAGGACCTGCACTCATGGAGTCCATGTGACCCATGACCAAACAGCACCCGGATTCAGTATGTCCCACCTTCTGACTCCAGTTGCTAATTGGTCACAGGTCATATGTGCTCCATGACTGCAGGTCCTGCTCGAGATTGAACAATGTGTCCTGATCTCATCTTTATGAGTAAGTACCGAACTGTATACCGTATGCTATAACCAGTAGTACGGTAGCTGCGACACTGCTCCACTCCCGAGTCCCACCTCTCAAACCTTCATGTCCATCTCCAAAGTCTGCCTTCCTGCAGATTTGCTCATCTTCAACAACTAGTATACTGTACCTCCACAACATTGTTGATTTTGTTCAATCATAAATGTGTGATTGGCTGATGGCTTATTCTTGGCCTTACCCCCAAAATAATCCCCAGCCCTTTTTTCAAAGAAGAAAAAATATAAGGCACTGTTTTATTTTTGCAGAAACATTGTGTCTTGTTCCTCTTAACCCATGAACAGTTATTGACTCCCTTCTACCACAAGCACATGTATTGTCATAGGACAAAAATACTAAACTATTTATAGTTTGCACTATGACTTTTTAGTATTTTTCTGCTTTTTGTTAAAATTTTAAAAAAATAATACATTGTTATATTTTGTTTCTTTAATCTATTTTTTTTAGATATTATCTTTATTTCCCTAGACGTATCGCTAACCCTAGCTGTAATTCTAAACCTAAACCTAACCCTAGTTTTAAGCCTGACCCTATAACCTATACACTAATCCCTAACCCTAGTTGGGGTTACATGAAGTGTAAAATACAATTGTCGCACCCGGGAGACTGGGGTACTCGGAACCGGGCCCTGTCGTCTTCTAGGGCTGTGGGGTGTCACGGTGATGTGACCCGGCTCCGTGGTCCCTGGTGCGGCAATAATAAAGGGGAAGAAGAAAAAGGGGAGTAAAGTTTGTAAAAGTAGTTTGTGACGCCACTCTTAGTTTTGTGGCCAGTGTGGGCCACTGCTGCCATCGGGGCCTCTGGGGATGATAAGGACTGGCAGCCAGGATGTTGAGCCCTCTACGGGCAGGGATGGTTTCCCCAGGGCAGGTATAGAGATGAAGTAGTGGTACGCCGCACTCAGCCTCTTCAGGCAGTCTCTCCTGCAGCTTGAAGAATCAGTGTGAGGCTTTGCAGGCGAGCCTCCGCTGTCACAGCACCAAGAAATCTCACACACAAGTCCTGAGTTCACCAGGTACTTTAGTGCTTTAGTTTCTCAACAGCAAAGTCACTGTCACAGTACGTTACAGCAGTCTACTTATGGTCCTGGTGACCGGTTAACAGCTGGGACGGTTTACTAGGGGCACCCCTTTCTAGTCCCTCTCCGGGCCTCGTTCTCAGTTCCGGGTGCTAGCTGCGGGCCAGCAGTTGCAGGTCCTTTCCCGGGGGGAGCTCAGCCTGTCCCCCTGACCCTACTTGACGGACTTTCCTTTGCTCCACTGTAGGGTAGGTTCTGGGCATGAAGTCCCTTCACCCCGCCATTTAATCTGACCTTGGGGCATACAACTCCTGACCACCTCAACAGGACCGGCACCCTGGCTTCAACCCGGTCCCCTGGGGTAACCATTGCTCTGGACACACCATGGACCCCTTCTTCTTTCCCACGTGAGGCTGCCTGGGACCTGGAATAGCTATACGGAGGCACAGGCCGCCGGGTCCGGGTTCTTCCACTCTCCACTCACAGTCTGTCAGGCTTTCAGGTGTCTTGGCTTGGGAGTTCAGTCCCTTCTCTATCCACAGCTCGTTAGGAACACAAATCTGTGCTCACTCTTCGAGCCCTCCCAATTTAGTGTTCCTAGGGCTTATTCTAGTTCCTCCACCCCTTCCCGGGCTTTTTCTCTCTTCTTTCCACCTTCCACTAGCTCTCCCCACTATCCCCTGCCTGATATGGAGTACAAGGTCTAGGGATTGTGGATGTGTTGGGTGTTGTTGTGGGGTGGCTAGCTTACCTGTCCCACCTGTTGTACCTTTCTGTGGCCACCAGTCCGAAGAGGTGCCACATAATAGCAGCCCTTAGAAATGATTGCAGACTTCAATAGATTGAGCTTTGTCATTTTGGTTGGTGCCTAAGCAGAGCGCAGCAGCTGACAAACTCATTTTGAATACTGTGCTCTGCATAAATAGCTCCCGGAGGTATTTACTGTGCTGCTCCAAGATGAAGAGGCACCGGCCGGAACTGATCACTTGGCATTGGGAAGGGAACTTTGGGGCACTGGAGGCAAAACATTGAGCCCTCATAGACACTCATGTCATTCAGAACATTTGCCCCTAAGCCTCATCTCTCCCAAATTACACCACTGTCTACAACTTATCTGCTCGATCTGCTGGAGTTTGATATAATCAGGAAGCCCATGACTAACCTTTAACCCCTTCACCCCCCCCCCCCCCACACACCCACCTCCGGTGATTTTCTGTTTTCCGGTTTTTGTTTTCCCCTCCTCTGCTTCCAAGAGCCATAACTTTTTTTATTTTTCATCAATATAGACATATGTGGGCTTGTTTTTTGGCGGGTTGAGTTTTACTTTCAGATTAAATAATTTATTTTAGCATATAGTTTACAAGAAAATGGGAAAAAAATTCCAAGTGCAGTGAAATTGCAAAAAAAGTGCAACAACAATTTGGATTTTTGTTTTTTTTATGCAACATGTTCAATATATGGTAAAACTGATCTGTCGGTATGATGCCTCGAGTTGGTACAAGTTCAAAGCTACCAAACATGTTAAGGCCATGTTGCACACACAGATATCTGTTCAGATATTGGTCACAGATCTCTGGTTGCAGTGAAATCATGGACACATTGCTACATTTTGTGGCTGTGTACAATGGAACAATGTGTCCATGATTTCACTGCAGCCAGAGATCTGTGACCAATATCTGAACAGATATCTGTGTGTGTGACGTGGCCTTTACTTTTACTGTTATCTAAATGGTAAAAAAAGAATTCAGAAGTTTTTAAAGAAGAAGAATTGCTCTTTGTCACCATTTTCCGTGACCCGTAGCTTTCTCATTGTTCGGGATCTGGGGTTGTATGACGGATTATTTTTTGCGTATTGAGCTGACATTTCTAATTATGCTATTTTTGGGTAGATGTCAGGGGCGGACCTACCGTGGTGCAGCTGGTTCAGCTGCACCAGGGCCCCGACCAGGTAGGGCGTCCCTCAAGCCTGCAGGGGGGCTCCCAGCCGACCCCCATGTCCCTATGTCAGAGGAGAGGGGGTTAACTGAGGAAAGCTTCCTGCTTCCCTCAGCTGATCCCACCCCTCCTCTCCTCTCCAGCCGCCCCAGCACCCAGATCTACAATGCGGCACATGTAAGAGCTGCACGCTCCCCCATGCCAGCACCCCCCCCCTTGCTTCTCACCATCAGCACCCGCAGCCCCCCGCCTGACGCTGACAGCACTTCCCCCGCGGTCCTCGCCCGACTCCGCCAGCACCCCCCCGTTATCACCTAAGGCTGCACCAGGGCCCATCATGCTAAAGGTCCACCACTGGTAGAAGTGCTGTTTTAATCACCTGTAATTGCATTTTATTGCAATGTTGCAGAGACCAAAAAAACATTATTCTGGCATTTGGACTTTCTTTTCCGTTACGCAGTTTACTGAGATGATTAATTGATATTATATTTCGAGAGATCAGGCATTTCTGGCAATACCAAATGTGTGTAATTTTTAAAAATGTTTAATAGTTTCATTTGCAATGGTGCAAAAGGGTGGCAATTTGAACTTTTAAAGTTTTTTTTTATAGTTTTAAAAACGTATTATTTTTTTTATATTTTACACTGGCCACTAGAAGGCCTCAGTGCTGCACACACCGATCGCTTTTCCTCTCTTTAGATGAGCTGCTGCCCATCTGAAGACAGGGGAAATAATCACTTTTTTCTTGTGATGTCAATAGGTCATCACCAGCAGGAAGTGAATCAGGACATCTTCCGGGGTCATTACAAGACCTGTCCAGGTAACAACATGCAGGTCCCGTGATTGCTTCACAGGACCTGTGATCCCGGCGGGGAATAACCCGATCCCCGCCGGGTGCCTTGGGTTGTGCTATCAATGAGTGACAGCGTGATTCAAAGGGTTAACAGCAGCGATCAGATCACGGATCTGATTGGCTCTGTTGGATACACATCTCAGCTGATGAGATCAGCTGAGATTTGAGGGAGAGGATGCGAGCTCAGCACGTGAGCTTGCATCAAACAGTGGGAGGCAGCCTATGATGCATATGTGCATTATAGGTTGTGAAGGGGTTAATCACCCTTTAAGTAACATGTTTGTTCTGGTAAGACTTTCTCAAGCCTTCTGATGTGCATAGGGCAATACACATTTCTCTATCGATGGGCTGACCAAGACAAAGATATTCTGAGATAGGGAAGCTCCAACACCATTTTATTGTTCATAATAGTTTTATGGAGCAGAGCACATACGGTAACTTGCTGCCTAAATTTTCAATTCTTAGTTTCTTCAATAATAGACACTTACTGAAGCTATGATCTACGAAGTGAAGAAAGTAGATGCTGAAGCAACATTTACTTGTTCTGCATTGCTAAATAGTGGGCAACATCTACTCTAACTTTTACTACTCTCCTCGTTCCATAAATCATTTATACTCGAAAGTTGCAAATCAAGAAATACATAAACTCACAGAAGCCTGTGCATTGCTAACAACCTGGAGCATCGATTGACTGAGGTAAACTGTCTATACACTGATCTCCTGTACCCAGTCATGCTATGTAGGCCCCAACCCCCACTGTTATATGTGAGGTTTAGAAACACCATACGGGGGAAATCTTGTGGAAGGTTTATGAATGGTTTTCTGCCAGATTTCTCTTATTAAGTATATTTGAAAGTTTATTAAAATCATTTGCTCTACATTATTATTATTATTATTACAGTATATAAAAATTTAAATAGGGGTTACACTTTAAAGTCCCAAAGGAGCATTGCATGACTTATAAGTCTCCATACGCTGGCTTGGCACTCTCTGCAAGGAGAAATATTTTCCTTTAGACTCTATAGTTGGAAATTAAGACAAATAGCTGAGAGTGGTTGTCCAGTAAGGACCGAAGGGTTCCCATACAAATAACTACAATTACAATTTGCTGCTGATCCCTAGTGAGTCATTATGATATGTGGTGGGGGTGACCTTCAATGGCAATTAATGCATAGATGTGCTAAGTACATAGACTTAGTAGCCTGTCCATGATTGGGTTACTAGATGAGGACAATGAATTAGGATACCCCACTTATTTTTCCTGAGAAGTTAATAATAGAAAAATCACCCAAGGCAAAACTAATCCTGCACAAGCTTGATGCAAGGAACTTACCAAGTAGGAGCTGGGGGCAGCGCTGGTGCGCTATGTAGATAGCCCAGCCGCTCACGACCTTTAAATAGAGGGGAGCAGCTGCCTATGTAAATGCACACTAATGAAGCTGCAAGGTGAGCCAGTCATATAGATTAGATAAGTAAGATATACATAGTGTCTGAACACACGCTTATTAGTGGCGACAGGTGCAGCGGGCCAGCTAACACTGCATGACAATATGCACTGTGTCTTAACAATGGCCTATTAGTTACACCAAGGTTGGCAGGAAGACTAAACACTATAAGGCTGGAAACACACTGTCCGAGTGACATGCGAGGTACTCACACGAGTCTCGGATCATTCACCTGGCACGACCCCTGCCTCTTTGGACGGGTTACTGTCAGTGGTATGTTTTTATTTGTAGCTCCACTACTCCCGTCCAGAGAGGGTGGGAGGCCAACCCGGGTGAATGATCCAAAACTTATGCGAGTAAAGGCCCAGTTAAGGCCATGTTACACACACAGATATCTGTGCAGACATTGTTCACAGATCTCTGGTTGCTGTGAAATCATGGACACATTGTTCCAGTTTATGGCCGTGTACAAATGTAACAATGTGTCCATGATTTCACTGCGAACAATCTCTGCACAATTTTCTGTGTGTGTAACTGGGCCTTAACTTGCATGTCACTAGGACAGTGTGTTTCCAGCCTAAGAGTGTGAAAGACTCAAGACTCACTTGAAAGACTCAACAATTTCTACATAGAATAGATCTATTAACTGATTGCTGTTTATCTTCAATTTGAAACTGATCCAGTAAGTAAAAAATGAATCCTATACTGTACATATCATAGAAAAATGCATGAATAATATTAATCAGTTAATGGATCCATTTTCCATAGACTCACATGTAAAAAAGAATGGATCCTGCTGAAATCAATTTTTTTCAAAATGAGCAAAAATTAGTGTTTGTTAATGGGATTGCTGCAGAATTTGTTCTAACGGTGTTGGAGCCCTCCGGGCACCGGCGAGAGGTATAACAAAGGTATAACAGAGACCAGTTCAACTTAAACTCAACTTTACTGGGTACCGGCAGATGTTAAACGATACACGGTACAGTCTGGTTTTCCGGGTGTCTGTTGCCGGTTCAGGGTCCCCCTTATGGAGTCTCCAGATGTTCCCTCTTAGTCTTTTGGGGTCTAATTTATTCTTCTCTGTCTTTAGCACCCTCGCAGAGCTTTCCCACCAGTCCTACAGTCTGCAGCTAGTAGGTATGGTTGGTTCCTCACTGGTACAGACGGGAGCAGCAGGAACGCACTATCTCTCCCGCCACCGGAATTCGGCCCGTTACCTCTAGTATCCTGAACCAGTTTCAGTCCTGAGGGGTGAGATGCCTTTGTGGCGCTAACGGCAACCCGGTTACTATGGGCCCGCAGCTCGTCGGTTTGACTGCCTCGGCTTCCCGTGCTGCTGGTGTTTCCCCAAACGTGAGCAGCCGGGTCCAACCAGTCCTGGTCCGTTTCCTTCTGTCCTGGGCCCCCTCTTAGAGATGGGGATCCCTCCTGTCAGCAGCCTGCCAGGCATATCCTATCTGGCTGCCTTCCCAGCACTGTCTGAGGTAAAACTCTCCTAACTTCCTGGTTTTCCCACTCTAGCCTAGGCTCCACGCACTTTTGGGACCTACTAAATAACCAGTCCCCCCTATGCTAAGGTAGCCTAGTCCTGTGTGTGTGTAACATGAGACTCCACAGGTTAAACCCTGAACTGACAACTTACAGAGATACCACATTTGTTGTCAGAGTGCACTACCTCTCTGTGGCGCCTAGTCTGAGGGGCACCACAATAATACCGGTTCGTGAGCATCGAACTGCATCAGGTTGTGTACATTTTTTAACTAGATCTGGTGGAAAATGACATGCCCACTAGTGGGTGTGTCATTTAAAACTGGGTTTTGGGCATACTCAGTCCAAAAACCCGGATTCGGCGACCGTATCTAGCGAGATCTGGATTCCGATGGATCCGGGTTCCAACGAGCACCATTGTAATTTAACCTGCATTGCCCCAGATCCAGGTGCTTTCAATTATGAAATGGACACCAAAACCGCTACCAAATGCATTTTTGGTCTCAGTGAAAAAAACGTGGACACCCGGATCAGGGGGAAACGTACAGAACTGGATGCACCCGCAAGTTCCTGCAGCCCCATTGAAAGTCAATGAGGCAAAAAACGGATGAGGGTGCATTCAATTACAACTGGATTCACACGGATACCAAAAACCGGTAATGTCGAACCAGAATAAGACTTCTATAAAGTGGCAGGCGCATGTAGTGCACCATGTTGGCTATTGGTCATACCCCTACTACTACAGGTCTGTTGCTCATACCAATACTATATAGTACTGGATGGCATTAATAAGGTTGTATCGATTATATTAGATTGGAGAGTTTTTACCTAGGTTTTATGCAAATCTATGCTAAACAAAATCTGCATTTTTCATTCCCAGCAAAACCTATGTAATTCAGGAAACGTTATGCACACACAAAATGCGATAAAAAAAAATCTAGCAGGTTTTGGTCTGGCAAGAAATCTTTGTTTAATATCAAAACATCAGGTTTTGCTGCAGAGAAAAAATGCAGTTAAAAAACTCTGTGTGAACATAGCCTTAAACCAGAAATCAATCCTGAAGAGCAATGCCTTAGTTGTGGATGAAACCCTTTATGGAAGCAGGAACATAGGTATAAATGTGAAGAGCGGACAAATGTTAATTATTGAAACAGTAAAAACAGCCTAACAAAAAGCAATATTATATACATTTGGGTATTTTTTGCTTAAAGAATTCACAAGTAAATAGTAAATATATAAATTATTGAAAAGATTGCGAAGTTCTCTAAAATCACAGTACATCAGTGCCCTCTGCTGGTACATAGTGGAACTGCGACTAAGGGAAGCCAGGGATCACACAAGTACAACCTATTAAATGTTGAGTCACTGAACTGAGGCACTTCTGGTCTCACATTGTTTTGGATTGAAGCTCAGGCCAAGATGATGTATGTTACCAGTAAAAGAGTCCGGTGATTCAACATTAGGCCACTTGTGAATTCAGTGAATCACGTTTTCCCATAATATTGTATGCACTGGGTAAGAAGCACATCGCGTGCCAAGGTGAAGCCGGGAATCTAAAACTGTACCATGAAAAGATTGTTTTTTATTCCATGAGCACACAGCACTAGAATCTGCATCTAGCAGTAAGAATGTTCAAGTGAACCTGTTCCCTATATGTAGTAGGCAGAGCTCCCGGGCTCCAACCCAAAACCTGGAGGAGCCCTCACCGAGCATTGGTCATTGATGATACTATTGTCTTACATGGCAGAGCGGCTTTTAGGTCTCCTGAAGACCAAGGTCATAGTGCTACTACTACCCCTTTTAGCGCTTTCTACCAGCTTTTACGGTCTTGCTTTTTTATTTAAGTTAAATATGTATATGTACGCTTTCTATAGAGAAGACTATGGTAAATGCACATTAGGCCACACTCTCACACTGAGTATATGGTGACTTTTTTACCTCAGGATTTGTATCCAAAACCAGGAGTGGAACAATCAGAGGAAACGTCTAATAGAAACACCTCACCACTTCTGTATTTATCACCCACTCCTGGTTTTGGCTTCAAATACTGAGGTAAAAAACTCACCAAATACTCAATGTGTGCATGTGGCCTTAGTGATTAATAATAATAATAATAATAATAATAATAAATCTTTATTTATATAGTGCCAACATATTCCACAGCGTTTTACAATACAGTGGTTTGTTTACGAGTGGTCATAGGTAACAATAAAAAATATACAATACAGTAAGTAATTAAAGTAGAGAATCAATGTAAAAAATTCAATACACTAAGTAGAGAATCATTGTAAAAGTACAACACTTAAAGCAGAGAAACAGTGTAAAAAATAAAGCAGAGAAACAATGTAAAAAACACAATACAGTAATTAGATACAATACAATAAGCATAGAATCAATGTAAAAAGTATAATACAATAATTAAGGCAAAAATAATGGTGACCCTGCACAAAAGTGTTTACAATCTGCAATGGGATTGGGGTTACACAAGGTACAGGGGCTTAGTACAGTGATGGTCCAGGCATCTTGAGGAAGTGGGGGATATAAAGTTACATGAATGGTCACCAGACATCTGTGTAAAGCTTTTGGGTTTGGTGGAGTTTGAAGAAGAGATTCTGTCCAGAGAGATGGTAATGTATATAGCCCATTCACTAAGGACTTCTATTAGGGAGTATGATAGGCTGCCTTAAAAACCATGTGCTTTCAGGGAGCGTCTGAAGCTATGCAAGTTGTGGATAGTCCTGATTTCTTGGGGTAGGGCATTCCAGAGAATCAGTGCAGTTCAGATAAGTCTTGGAGACGGGAGTGGGAGGATCGGATTAGTGCAAATATTAGTCGAAGGTCATTAGTAGAACGTAGATAACAGGTAGAGTGATAGACAGAGATGAGGGAGAAAATGTAGGGAGTTGCTGCATCGGGAAGAACTTTGTGGGCGAGAACAAGCAGTTTGAATTGGATCCTGTAGTTTATGGGCAGCCAGTGCAGTGAATGGCACAGAGTGGAGGCATCTGAGTAATGATTGGCCAGACGGGTGATCCTGGCTGCTGCATTAAGGATGGACTGAAGAGGCAAAAGTTTAGAGAGGCGGAGGCCGATTAGCAGGGAATTGCATTATTCAAGGCGGGATGGATTAAGGCCACGGTGAGGTTTTTTTTTTGTTTCCATGGGGAGAAAGGGTCGGATGCTTGAGATGTTCTTCTGGTGTAAGCGACAAGAGCGGATGAGAGATTGTGTATAGGAGGTGAAGGGGAGATCAGTGTCAAACATAACACCCAGACAGCGAGCCTGCTGCCTAGGTGTTATTGTGGTGCCGCAAACTGAAAGAGAGATGTCAGATTTAAGGAGGTTAGTGGAGGGCGGGAGCAGAAGTAGTTCAGTTTTGGAAAGGTTGAGTTTCAAATAGAGAGCAGACATGATGTTGTAAACTGCAGCTAGACAGTCATTGGCGTTCTTTAATACCGCAGGGTTAGGGTCAGGGGCTGAAATGTATAGTTGTGTGTCATCAGCATAAAGATGGTACTGGAAGCCAAATCTGCTGATGTTGTGTCTAATCGAGGCCGTGTAGAGAGAGAAGAGGGCCCAGGTCTGAGCCCTGAGGGACCCCAATAGTGAGAGGAAGTGGAGCCAGCGAACGTTACACTGAGAGAGCGGTCAAAAAGATAGGAAGAGAACCAGGAGAGAGCCGTGTCCTTTATGCCTATGGAGTGCAGCATAGAGAGTAGGAGATGGTGGTCAACAGTGTCAAAAGCTGTAGAGAGGTCAAGAAAAATATGGAGAAAGTGTTCACCATTACGTTTTGCCGTCAGAAGGTCGTTGGTTACTTTGATGAGGGCGGTTTCTGTAAAGTGAAGGGGGCGGAAACCACACTGTAATGGGTCTAGAAGAGAGTGAGTGGAGAGGTAACGGGTGAGGCGAGTGTAGACCAGGCGCTCCAGGAGTTTAGAGATGAAGGGGAGATTGGAGACTGGTCTGCAGTTATTTGTGCAGGAATAGTCAAAAGACGTTTTCTTTAATAATGGAGTAATGATAGAACAAGAAGGAGAGGTTAAACATTTTGGTTAGGGGAGTGGTAATGACCATAGAGAGAGGCTGGAGCAGGTGTGAGGGAGTGGGGTCAGTGGTGCATGTTGTGGGATGAGAGTAAGAGAGGAGTCTGGAGACTTCTTTTTCTGTGACTGGGTCAAATATGAATAGTGAGCCGGAATAAATGTAAGAGTGGGGGTAGCAGCGCTTGGAGGCTGGGAGCTGATTTCCTGGCGGATGTTGTCTATTTTCTCCATAAAGTAAGAAGCCAGGTCATCAGCACAGAGGTCAGTGATAGGGGCTTGCACTTTAGGACTGAGGAGAGAGTGGAAGGTGTCAAAGAGTTCCTTTGGGTTGTTGGATAGTGAGGAGATCAGGGCGGTGAAGTAGGTCTGTTTTGCAAGGTGAAGGACAGAGTTGAAAGTTTTTAGCATGAATTTATAATGGATAAAGTTTTCTGGTGAGCAAGTTTTCCTCCATAGACGTTCAGCACTCCTAGAGCATCGCTGGAGGAATCGAGTTTGCAATGTGAACCAGGGCTGTTTTATTCTATATTTGGAGGTTCTGAGGTTGAGGGGCGATACTTGGTCCATGGTGATTCTGAGAGAGTCATTTTAATTGTGTCTTGTTAAATGCAGCATGCTTTGGGTAAGGCCATGCACAAAATTGCGTATTTGGTGAGGATCTTACCTCAGTATTTGTAGATAAAACCAGAAGAGGGTGATAAATACAGAAGTGGTGACGTGTTTCTGTTATACTTTTCCTCTGATTGTTCCACTCCTGGTTTTGTCTTACAAGTACTGAGGTAAAAACCTTACCAAATGTATAACACGTGTATGCCTGGGATCAATTATTTGCATCAGTTTTTCAACTTTAGAATTCAGAACTTAGAACCAAAAAGTCCAAAAACTGATACTGTTAACGGATCCTGGACTCAAGTATGACTGATCTGCTATGCCTTTTTAAACAGGACTAAAAAAAAATGCTGCAAGCAGGGTTTTTTGGTGCAGTAAAAAAACAGATCCGTTTTTTTAACATGGGGCCCTATGGGAAACGGATCCGTTCACAAATGGCACATATAGGCACCATCTGTTAACAGATCCGTTTTTGCTAGCATTTTTTTGCCAAAAAAATGGCAAAGTCCAAAAAACGCAGAGCTGCACATGGATATCAAAAACCAGCCTTAAAATAACGGATCTGTTATTGAAACCAATGGAAAAAAATTATTGTCATGTGTGACCCTAGCCTATGTGGCCTAACACAAATCAACCAGAAAAATGCCAAAACCAAAATGTTAAGGTAATAATAATCTTTCTTTATCTTTTTATAGACTTTAAGGTAATGTCTGGCCGTAATAATTGTAACTGAAAAAAAAATCCTGCAAAAACACTGCAAAACACTATGAATCCAACTGTAGGCTATGTTCACACTCAGCACTTTTGCTGCACTTTACAGGTGCGCGGTCACGTGGATGGACGCCGGGTACAAGCAGGAAGGAGAGCGGGGGATGCGCGCGCGGTGACAGCGAGGAGGATAAGTATGAAAGCTCTTCTTTTACAGGTGTGTGGCGGCAGCAACGGGGGCCTGTATATAGCACAGGGGGGGGCTGCTGTATACTACCACAGGGGGGCCTGTATATACCACAGGGGGGAGGGCTGCTGTATACTACCACAGGGGGGCCTGTATATACCAAAGGGGGGGAGGGCTGCTGTATACTACAACATGGGGGGCCTGTATATACCACGGGGGGGGCTGCTGTATACTACCACAGGGGGAGACTGCTGTATACTACCACAGGGGGAGACTACTGTATACTACCACTGGGAAGACTGCTGTATACTACCACTGGGGATGCTGCTGTATACTACCACTGGGGAGGCCTGTATACCACTGGGGGAACTTGTATACCTGTGCTGGGGTCCACCCTCGGCTTATACACGAGTCAATAGGTTTTCCCAGGTTTTGGGGGCAAAAGTAGGGGGGGGGTCGGCTTATACACGGGTCGGCTTATACACGAGTATATACGGTACATGTGTACTCTGTCTACAATACAATTTTATTAAAGTTAGTTTTATTCACCAAAAATGTTTAAAAGTGCAGCAAAAATGCCCTTCTTTTTTTGCAGGTTTTTTTTTTTTACTTCTTCATTGCTTTCTATTGGTGAAAAATGCAAAGAGTTGACATGCTGCAGATGTAAAAAAATATAGGATTTCTAAAAATTAGCCAGAAAAAAACAACTAAGCGTGGACTAGAGATTTCTGACATCTAATAGCTTTTGTTGGGGGTATAAAAAGCAGCCTTTAGCTTGCAGAAAAAAAATGCACCACCAAAAATCGCTGTATGAGAACATAGTTTTATGATTTATTTCAGTAAGGCTGGGGTTCCACTAGTGTATGGCATCCGATTTGAGAGCCGAGTGTCGTTTTGCTGTGAACCAATCCTGCAATCAGATCAGAGCTGCGGAGGAGAGGGAGAGATTAAAGGGAACCTGTCACCCCAAATCACCTTCCTAACTTATTAATACCTGTCCCTGCAGCCTTACAGTATCTATCTAACTATCTACCACATCCCTGTCTGACCTATTTTACTAATATAGGAGTACAATAAAGTAGTTTTAAAACTTACAAAATCCGTGACAGAGGGGCGCTCCTCAAGGCGTTTGTGACTGGTATGCGGGTCCCCTGTGCCGCGCTACCCCTGCCTCGCCACTCTATTATGCCCTAATGGGCGTCATTACAGCCTGCATAGTGCGGGCACGATTACATTCTCGCGCCCGCTAGGTCACCGCTGCGACGCGGTCATGTGATGCCGGGATCGCGTCACTTCCGGTTGCCGCAGGTCTCACACAGGCAGACTTCGCGCATGCGCAGATTGCATGCTGAAGTCTGCCTGTGTGCGACCAGAAGTGACACGATCCCGGCGTCACATGACCGCGTCGCAGCGGTGACCTTGCGGGTGCGAGAATGTAATCGTGCCCGCGCAATGCAGGCTTTAATGACGCCCATTAGGGCATAATAGAGTGACGAGGCAGGGGTAGCGCGGCACATGGGACCCGCCTACCCTTCACAAACGCCTTGAGGAATGCCCCTCTGTCACAGATTTTGTAAGTTTTAAAACTACTTTATTGTACTCCTATATTAGTAAAATAGGTCAGACAGATGTGTTAGAAAGTATTGTAAGGCTGCAGGGACAGGCATTAATAGGTTAGGAAGGTGATTTGGGGTGACAGGTTCCCAGTGGCGTAGCTAGCCTGCTCTGGGCCCGGGGGCGAGATCTGCACCCAGGGCCCCATGTGAAGAGCGGGGGGGGGGGGTGCTGTCAGAGAATTCTCGTGCCACCCCAAGTGGCGTAGCAAGTGTTGTGGCGCCCTGGGCAGTGGAAAAATTTGCCGCAGCTGCCGCCCCTAAGAATTGGGCCAAATGGCCACTCTCCTCCTGAACTCTCCATCCTTCTGCACTCCCCATGCTCTATCTTCCTGCACCCTCCATCCTCCTGCACCCTCCATCCTCCAGCACCCTCCATCCTTCAGCACTCTCCATCCTTCAGCGCTCTCCATCCTCCTGCACTCACCATCCTCCTGCGCTCCCCATCCACCTGCGCGCTCTATCCTTCTGTGTGCTCCATCCTCCTGCACTCTTCATCCTCTTGCGCTCTCTGTCCTCCTGCCATCCTTCTGTGTGCTCCATCCTCCTGCACTCTTCATCCTCTTGCGCTCTCTGTCCTCCTGCCATCCTTCTGTGTGCTCCATCCTCCTGCGCTCTTCATCCTCTTGCGCTCTCTGTCCTCCTGCGCTCTCTATCCTCCATCCTCCTGCACGCTGCATCCTTCTGCGCTCTCCATCCTCCTGCACTCCCCATCCACCATCCTGCAGCACCCTCCATCCTCCTGCACGCTCCATCCACCTGCGCTCTCCATCCTCCATCCTCTCTTGCATTCCCTGTACTCCATCCTCCTGCACTCCCCATCCTCCTGCAGTCCCCATTCTTCTGCGCTCTCCATCCTCCTGCGCTCTCCATCCTCCTACGCTCTCTATCCTCCATCCTCCTGCGCTCTTCATCCTCCTGCGCTCTCCATCCTCTATTCCCTGCAGTGTCCATCCTCTATCCCCTGCAGTTTCCATCCTCTATCCCCTGCAGATCCCATCCTCTGTCCCCCTGCAGATCCCATCCTCTGTCCCCCTGCAGATCCCATCCTCTGTCCCCCTGCAGATCCCATCCTCTGTCCCCCTGCAGATCCCATCCTCTGTCCCCTGCAGATCCCATCCTCTGTCCCCCTCCAGATCCCATCCTCTGTCCCCCTGCAGATCCCATCCTCTGTCCCCTGCAGATCCCATCCTCTGTCCCCCTCCAGATCCCATCCTCTGTCCCCCTGCAGATCCCATCCTCTGTCCCCCTGCAGATCCCATCCTCTGTCCCCCTGCAGATCCCATCCTCTGTCCCCTGCAGATCCCATCCTCTGTCCCCCTGCAGATCCCATCCTCTGTCCCCCTGCAGATCCCATCCTCTGTCCCCCTGCAGATCCCATCCTCTGTCCCCCTGCAGATCCCATCCTCCAGCCTCCCTGTATCCTTCATCACCCTTGCACAGCCTGACACCCTCAGCACCCCTCTCTCACACACCTCTTGGGGGGGCGTTGCAGACTTACCGCGGCTGCCGTGTGCGTCTGCTGTAAGGAGGAGGTGAGGAGGGGCGGGCAGACTGCAAGACAGGAAGTCCCGTCTGCGTCCTCCCTCCTCTCCGGCCGGCACGGCAGCCGGCTGGCAGCACGGGGCACGGTGGCCCCCCAGGGGGCGGACAATGGGCCCCTGATGTCGGGGGGGCCCGGGGCGCTCGCCCCCCCTGCCCCCCCGCTAGCTACGCTACTGCAGGTTCCTTTAATCTCCCCATCTCCTGCATTGCTGGCTTTGGTGCATATCGCAAGGCAGTCGGGTGACATTCTGACCGTATTGCAATGTTTCACACGCACCCATTCACTTGTATGGCTGCGTGTGATCTGTGACTCACTGCGGCAGCATGCTGCTATTTTTTCCTCAGCCTGATTTTGGCTGAGGAAAAAATAGCAGATAGATACTGCCTGATTAATTTACAACGGTCCAAGTGCATTACACTGTTTTATCGGATCACACTCATCCGATTAAAACACAAGTGGAACCAAGGCCTAATAGTACATTTTTTATGACGCAAGTGAAACACTATGGAAATCCCCATGCAGATGTCTAAGGCTGGTTTCACACCACGTTTTTTTTTTGATCCTGGCTGATCCGATGAGAACCAGATAGGCCCGGATCACATTTCAGCCCAATAGTTTGCCTATGGGTCCGGATTGTCCCGGATGGCAGTGCTTAGCCATCCGGTTTTATGCTTTCCAGGTGGATCCGGGAGAACTCGGTTTTTGTCCTCGGACCCATAAACGGCACATGCACGATTTTTGGCGTCCGTTGTGAAAATCAGTCAAAATCAGAATCTCCCGGATTCTCCCGGTCTGGTGCAATCCGGCAAAACTTAACATGAGGTTCTATGGTGCCAGATTCAATTACAAAAACGGATGGCTGCGCGCTGAGGAATGTGGCCACCTCCCACCCTCCCTCTCGACGGCATTTTGGCCAAACTCTGTGAGCAATCATCCACATACAAGCAGAAATCTTCATAACACAGGGCCATTTTGCAACCAAAAGAGGGACCAGAAAAAAAGGCTGACTGCAAATTAAATTAACAAGCCACAAGAGGGCTGGGCAGCTAAAACCGGATTAAACCGGATTCTACAAAAAAGGATGCAACCGGTCCGGTTTAACGGCTAATCCGGAAACCGGATCCCATTTCAAACTGTATGGTGACATTCGGTTTCATCCGGTTGTCAACAGACAGCCCCAGATCGGATTAAAACATGGTGTGAAACCAGCCTAAAGTGACAATGAGGTTATGTTCACACGTTGCTTTTTTTTCTGCAATAAAAGAAATACTGCTTCCAAAAAGCATTTTTTTTCTGTGTTTTTGTTGTATTTTTATCTGCATTTTCTGCTTGTCATTTGTCCACAGTACATGTGTAAATAAAGTTTGTTTCATTCATCACAAAAGCAGCAAAAACGCAGTTGTGCTTTTGCAATTTTTTTTGCTTTCAGTGATGGAAAAAACTGCAAAAATGATGAAAGCATTAATATCCTGCGTTTTTCAAAAATGGAGAAGATTTTTGAGTCAGGAAAAAAAAGGAAGAGGGTGTGTGCATGAGATTTCTGAACTCTCATAGCTTTTCTTGGGATTGTAAAAAACAGCTTTCAATTTGCGTAAAATTCATAAAAAAAATAATGCAAAAAAAAATGCAACGTGTGAACACAGTCTTACCGAGGAATTAAAGTGTCATTGATTTAAACTTAAAGCATCTCATGGTAGTGGAGAATTGCAGAAGATGTGCTGCTATGATATAGAAAATATATATATACTGATACATGTAAAGTGCTATGGAATTAATAGCGCTATATAAATGAATAAATATTATTATTATTATGTATATAATATATATATAAGATAAACAATATGTTCACTCACATATGCTTTGCTCGTAGAAAGAGACTCCTTTAAAATGAACAAATATTTCAACAGCAAAGAAAAAAAGCATGCAGTGCGGAATAACACATTGTATAACTGTACGTGAATTCTGTAACCAATTAGGCTTGAAAATAATGTTATTGCATGAAACAAAAGTCTACAGACTGCGAGCAAAGTTCTGCACTCTATAAAAGTTCTCAGTATTTAGGATCTCCAGACAATTGTTGGACTCAGCGCTTTATGATTTCCAGTAAGTCCGTGTCTATCTGGATTTATGGATTATTTGCTCGTACAGATTGGCTCAGGGTCCTCCCAGGACCAATGTACTGTAGACTTGTGTTATTAACTCCGTTTTAGAGATTAAGTGAAATGAACTTTGTGGTTTTGGCAGAGGCTTGGATGGTCTGTGCTCCACGTCAGATACCCAGCGTCGACATTCTTCTCCATCATCGAGTCTTAAGATCCCATAGACAAATAGTATTTTGTCACCTCCACAGCTCTCCTTTTAGTACTATTAGTCTATAATCATATTATGTATTTTGTGTCTCTTTGAGGATTTTCAGCACTCCTGACCTTCATTAGTAGAATATTAGGAGGTTGCTTATATCAAAGACCAGAGACAGTTGTTGTAGTGCCAGTTTTCCTCTATGTAATCAGGAATTGGGTTTGCAGCCCGCACTGGTTAACTTATAGTATGTAAAAAGGTGAAAAAATTAAAATGATCTTTTTTAAAAATTATTGTATGGAATTAGATGTTTAACAGCAAATTTAGCAAAAAAACAGCTGAAAGAATATACAATATACAGAAGAAGAGGTCTAAAGAAGCAATATGCCCTAAGGAATAAACATAGGATTTACCTATATCTATGCAAAAATTGCAGTTCTGACAATTTTTTATAATTAGGGACTTGTGCCCAAACAATGGAGGCTAGGGGGCTTTTAAAGAAAGCAAAACAGTGATTAAAACAACAGCATTATACTTACTGAGAATTACACACTTGTACTTCCGGGCAGCTCATTAACTTCCTGATTATTCACTGTACTGGCTCTAACAGCCTATCACAGACGCCCATTCTATTTCACAGCATATTGGCTTTTGCGTCCCCACCCACTGTGTCGACACCCGTGATTAGTTGCTATTAGCAATGAACCTGCAGTCATAGGGGTGTAAACCAGAGATCTGCGAACAATCTCTGCACAGTTATCTGTGTGTGTAACGTGGCCTTAAGGCTCATTTACATGGGCCAATGCAAGCTGTACATGGGCGAACGATAGATAATACAATTGTTTGGTCCCCGTGTAATATATATTGTCTGCAGCAAAACTGTTGCTTATGTCAAGTTTTGCTTGCTCATCTGACGATCAATGCCAACTTTAACGGATGAACATGAGCATATACAGCATTGCTGCCTCGATAAAAGCCCAATTTCTGAATTTTTTTTTTCTTACAAATGTAAAAATTAATTTTCATAAAATTAAAATAATTTAAAAAAAAAAGATATTTGCCATTTCTATAATTATGCTTACCTGGAAAATCTTGTCATCAGATTATTGTAATGGCACAGTATATGCCATATAAACTAACCCAAAGAACTACTGTGCACAATATATACCCTATGGGAATAAGCATGCTAGAAATAGGAGGAAACCACTATGGCTAAATAAAGTGGTAAGAAGTGCAATATGTGACAAAAAGAAAGCATTTAGGGAATTAAAGCAAGTAGGTAGTGATGAAGCATTAAATAAATAAAGAAAATTAAATAACATTTGTAAAAAGCAAATCAAGGCAGCAAAGATTGAGACAGAGAGACTCATTGCCAGAGAAAGTAAAAAGAATCCCAAAATATTTTTTAACTACATAAATAGTAAGAAACTAAAAAATGATGGTGTTGGCCCCTTTAAAAATAGTCTGGGTGAAATGGTGGATGAGGATGAGGAAAAAGCCAATATGCTAAATTACTTTTTTTCAACAGTATTTACACAAGAAAATCCCATGACAGACAATATGATCAGTGATAACAAAAAGTCTCAATTAAATGTCACCTGCTTAACCCAAGAGGAAGTACGGCATCGTCTAAAAATCACTAAAATTGACAAATCCCCGGGCCCGGATGGGATACACCCCAGAGTGCTGCAGGAATTAAGTACTGTCATAGATAGACCATTATTTTTAATATTTAAAGATTCCATAATAACAGGGTCTGTACCACAGGACTGGCGTATAGCAAATGTGGTGCCAATATTCAAAAAGGGGACAAAAACTGAACTTGGAAATTATAGGCCAGTAAGCTTAACCTCTACTGTGGGTAAAATCCTTGAGGGTTTTCTAAGAGATGCTATACTGGAGTATCTGAAGAAAAATAACCTCATGACCCATTATCAACATGGTTTTACGAGGGACCGTTCCTGTCAAACTAATCTGATAAGCTTCTATGAAGAAGTAAGTTCTGGACTGGACCAAGGAAATGCAGTGGATGTGGTGTATATGGACTTTTCAAAAGCTTTTGATACGGTGTCACACAAAAGGTTGATACATAAAATGAGGGCAATGGGGATAGGGGAAAATATGTGTAAGTGGGTTAAGAACTGGCTTAGTGATAGGAAACAAAGGGTGGTTATTAATGGAACACACTCAGAATGGGTCACAGTTAACAGTGGGGTACCACAGGGGTCAGTGTTGGGCCCGCTTCTATTTAATATATTTATTAATGACCTTGTAGGGGGCATACAGAGTAGAATCTCAATATTTGCAGATGACACTAAACTCTGCAGGGTAATCAATACAGAGGAGGACAATTTTATATTACAAGATGATTTATGTGAACTAGAAGCTTGGGCTGCTAAATGGCAAATGCGCTTTAATGGGGATAAATGTAAAGTTATGCACTTGGGCAGAGGAAACAAAAGGTATAATTATGTGCTTAATTGTAAAACACTGGGCAAAACTGTCACTGAAAAAGACCTGGGTGTGTGGGTAGATGACAAACTCACATTTAGTGGCCAGTGTCAGGCAGCTGCTGCAAAGGCAAATAAAATAATGGGATGCATTAAAAGAGGCATAGATGCTCATGAGGGAAACATAATTTTACCTCTATACAAGTCACTAGTGCGACCACACTTAGAATACTGTCTACAATTCTGGTCTCCGGTGTATAAGAAAGACATAGCTGAACTAGAGCGGGTCCAGAGAAGAGCGACAAAAGTCATTAGAGGACTAAGGGGTCTGCAATACCAAGACAGGTTATTAAACTTGGGGTTATTTAGCTTGGAAAAACGAAGGCTTAGGGGTGATCTTATAATAATGTATAAATATATGAGGGGACAGTACAGAGACCTTTCTAATGATCTCTTTACTCTTAGTCCTGAGACTGGGACAAGGGGGCATCCTCTACGTCTGGAGGAAAGAAGGTTTAATCATAATCACAGACGTGGATTCTTTACTGTAAGAGCAGTGAGACTATGGAACTCTCTGCCACATGATGTTGTAATGAGTGACTCACTACTAACATTTAAGAAGGGCCTGGATGCCTTTCTTGAAAACTATAATATTACCAGTTATACATACTAGATTCTTTGATAGGGCGTTGATCCAGGGAATTAGTCTGATTGCCATATCTGGAGTCAGGAAGGAATTTTTTTCCCCCAATGTGGAGCTTAGTGTTGCCACATGGTTTTTTTTTGCCTTCCTCTGGATCAACATGTTAGGCTATGGGTTGAACTAGATGGACTTAAAGTCTTCCTTCAACCTTAAAAACTATGTTACTATGTTACTATGTTACAGCAGAATTGCTTTTTTTTTTTCCATCAATTCGCCCCATTTTAAATAATTTTCAGTTTTTTCTACAATGTATGGTAAAATAAATGGCATGTTAACGAAGAAATTAAAAAGTTTATGTGTCTTGAAAATAAGCTGAGGAAAGCCTGAAAATACAACAACAAAAGAAAGTTGGCTGCATTATTAGGGATTGTGTGCTTACGGTCAGGAATTGCAATGTTTTAGATGCAGTGTATTGCAGCAGCATCTAAAATGCTGGATTGTACAGTACAATGGATGGGATTTCAAGAAATCTCATGCCAATGCCCTTCTACTAACCACAGCATGTTTTCAGCTGTGGTCAGGGTTTCCGGACATTCGCATCTCCGCAGCATGTTAAATTTCATGTTGCGGAGTCGGAAGAGATCACCATCTGCTCCACGCAGGGAGAAAATGCCCTGCACCCACTGCAAATCATGATTACCGGGCGGCTGCGGTCTCCCTGGGTGCACCCGCGGTTTCCTGCAGGTTCAGAGGCACTGCGTCCCAACACACAGTGCCTCCGGATTGTGAACACATACCCTAAGGGTACCTTCTCAGGCCACAACCACAGGAGACATTTTTGGCGGTGATATTTCGTCCTTGAAATATTGCTGCCAAATTGCCTCTTTATTGCGGCGTGTATTTCGGGAATTTGGCGGCGATAAGACAAATGTTGCCTGGTTTCGATTTTAGAGCACTGGAAGAAATATTGCCGCCAAAAATGTCTCCCGTGGTTGTGGTGTGAGAAGGTACCCTAAGAGGTTAAAGAGGCAGCTCATTCGGCTTGTGTAAAAAAGCTCAAAACTAGGGCTATACATCGACTTTGGGAGCGGCACCTGATACGCTGCCAAAGTTTACCAGGCATCGTTGGTACTTTGAAGTACAATAGAAGTCATTGAGTCACAATATGACCCCCAAGGGTACGGCTATCCCAAGGATAACTCACAAAAAATCCAAAGTGGTTGAACTTCTTGCAATTTTCTTTTCATGGTTGCAATATGTGACCACATTCACTTGTACAGTATTGCACTGTGATGTAGCAGTGATACCTCACAAACTTTGAGTACGTGAAGTGAATCACACCCAGAGTCGCTTACAGCGTATTACTGACACCCATACTTTTAGAGCAGGCGGTTTGTTCAGCACTATGTAAGGGCACCCAATAGAGACTGGCATCTTTGTTTACACAATAGTATAGGCATAACTAATAGGCTATTACTGACAAGGTGCACTAGAGCTGTGTGACTGGAGCCCCATATAAGCCTTAACAAAGTGGAATTCCAATACTAGGCAACTAGGCGAATGGTTGTTTCATCAGTGTTTGCTCCTGTATTGCCTCCAACTTTATCAAGGGTGGCTACTGCATCCTGCAGGGAATTAGTTTTGTGACAATGAAAAGGACGAACTTGGCACTTAATTTGTTTGTGGTGAATCAACGGAAATTTTAATGGCAATCTATTTAGAGAAAATCATTAAGATTTCAGTCCCACAAATCGCCATAGAGGTCAGGTTTCAATGAAGGCAGAGCTATGGTAATGTGACCACAGTCGGTTCTTCTTTTTATATGATAATGGACTAGATTCCTACTTGTAGAAAGAAAAAAGGGGAGACAAAGTCTGGACCGAAACACGTTGGAAATATTGATGGAATAAAGAAGCAGCGGGCATACTCTTGGCTTCCCTGGCATGTATTCGGGTGGGACGGCAGCGCGGATCACTAAAGCTAGATCTCTCTCTGGTCTTTTTCTTAGATCCCTACTCAAGCACCATGCAATTTGAAATCAGAATTGACACACAGCTCAAATCTCCCAGTGTCATGGCGGCATCTGGCGCTGTTCACACAACAGATTCCGACACTCCACACTGTGGTTTCTCTGAAGCTTCTGAGTTCCACTGGCAGGCTCAGCCATTGACCGCTGTGTACTTATTAATGATTGGGCTGGCAGGAGTTAATCTCTGTATGACTCCTGATTACATCTAGTATCACATGTTCTGGGAAACCTATCAAAGTTGCTTCCTGCCTTTTAAGATGGTGGAATCTGTCTTATCACGCCGACTACAGCTTTTACAATACCGGTCCATGCGCTGTGGTGATCCAGTTGCTGGTTATCTATTGAAGTGCTGTTTGGTGTGCTGCGAAAATCATCTTGTCATCTGTTTTTTCTCCACGGTCTTTATTTTCTTCCTGTGTATGTATTGCCTTATACATCTGTGTATTGCTGTGAGTTAGCATCTTTTATTTCCCCATTGTTCTATTTGTGTGGGGTCTTATTACTCCTGTACTGGCCCCCCCTATGTGGAGAGAGGGTCTCAGACCAGGGATGTCTAGGAGCAGGGCAAGGGTGGCAGCTCAGATATCCTCACCATTAGAGGTAACTCTAGGATAATGGACAGCTAGGGTCCCCTAGCCTGAGAGTCAGTCTAGAAGATTGTTAATCTTTACTATTCTGTGACAAGATAGATGTATATCTCTATACAAAATTAGTTTTGTGACTTGTCATTCTAAATAGGCTGCCATTTTTCTATGTTTTTTGGTCTTTAACCTTCGTCCGGCTGAGCAGGTACAATTGTAACTATTCCATTTTAAAATTGCAATAACTTTTTGTTTTCGAAAAGCCGTAGAGGGCTGAAATTTTGTGACATCTCTGCAGTTTTGGTCCAGAATATATTAGCCAAATTTCAATAAAATATCTTCACCCCCTTCCGAGCTAAGGGGTCGAGATATTTCATGTAAAATTATGCAGCCTGACAAAGGTTAAGACCCAAAATGGCTCGTTAAAGAGTTAGGGTACTCAACTGGTATCCATGGTTTACCCACTTTACATGATATTTTGTATTCATAGGTCTGCAGTAAACATGATGAAGATCTCTTAGGATTAAATAGGACAGTTGCTAAATAGTGGGTATGAATATTAATGCAGGGACCCTTGAAAATTTGCATGAATCACTGTTACCGTGCCATTGTTTACCTCTTAATTACATGTGCGCCTTACATCTCCAAACACTTGTATGGCTCGGCGCTGATTAGGATGGAGGTTGTTGTTCTAGTCACTTCACCTGTACGTAGAGCTGCAGCCTCGGCTCTCTGAAGTCAAGAATACACGAGCAGCTGAGTCTCAAAGAACGCGCTAATAGCTTAATTAATCCAACTCTTGCTCATGTAACAAATTATGACGCATTTACTTGTAAAAATGATTAAATTGCTAATTAAGCTGTTTAGAACTCGTTTCCCTGGTTGCCAATGATAATTAACATGCAAATTAGCTCTGGGAGGGGGAGGCACAAGGGTCCCAAGTTCATTACCAACTTAATTACTGTTTGCATACTTAAGCATTGCTCTTATAAATAGTGGCATTTTACTTAATAGGCAAAAAGATAATTAGACTGAGGGGAAGGTGGAAATTTCTTTTGCTGTGCAAATGTTATGATTTCTATTTATTGATGGTGCTCCGGTTACAGCGCATGTGAGGCTGGGTTCACATCTGCATTGAAGACTCTATTAAATCCACATTTTTTCCTGGAAAAAAATATGCAGCATGCTGAGCTCTAATTTTTAATTTTTTTTTTTTTAAATCATGGACACCATAATGGAAATCTGACTATCCTCATTATTAGCCAGCGAGACGGCCAACTCATTTACCGTAAAGCAGATCCATCTCTGCAATGATTTATATTATTCTGTTCTTTATACTGTGCTTTGAAAAAGTATTCGTACTTATCTTAAATGTATTTTATTGGGATTTTATGTGATACATCAACACAAAGTAGCAAATATTTATGAAGCGTAAAGGAGGTGATACCTGGTTTTCTAAATTTGAAATTATAAATCTGAAAAATGTGATGTGCGTTTGTATTCAGTCCTCTGTAGTCAGACACCCCTAAATTTAGTGATCAATTACCTCCAGAAGTCACCTAATTAGTAACACCTGTGTTCAATGTATTCTCTGTATAAATACAGCTGCTTTATCAAGACCTCAGAGGTTTGCTTGAGAACATTAGGGATCAAACAGCAGTATGAAAATCAAGGAACACACAAGACACGTCAGGGATAATGTTGTGGAGAAGAGTCAAGCAGGGCCAGGATATAAAAAAGAAAAGCCAAGTTCTGAACATTTCCCGGAGCACTATTCAATCCATTATCCAAAAATTGGAGTGATATTGCACAACTGCAAACCAATCAAGACAAGGCAGCCCACCTTAACTGATATCCCAAGCAATGAGAGAACTAATTAGAAACCAAGGGACTTATGGTGACTCTGGAGGAGCTGCAGAGATCACAGCTCAGTTGTGAAAATCTGTCCAAAGGACAACTATTAGTCATATACTCCACACAGCCGGCCTTTAGGGATGAGTGGCAATAAGAAAGTCATTTCTGAAAGTGCGCCATAAGATGCATTGTCTACAGTTTGTAGAAATCCATTTAGGGCACACAGCGAGCATGTAGAAGAACATGCTCTGGTCAGATGAGACCAAAGTACAACATTTGGGCTAAATGCAAAACTCCATGAGATGTGGAAAACTAATACTGCACAACATACAGAAAACACCATCCCCACAGTCATACATGGTGATGGCAGCATCCTGTTGTAGGGAGGCTTTTCTTTATCAGGGCAGGGAGGCTGGTCAGAGTTAATAAGAAGATGGATGGAGCTAAATATAGGGCAATCCTGGAGGAAAACCTGTTAGGGTACCCTTACACGTCGCAACATTGCATGCAATTTCACTTGCAACTTACTGGTTGCAGTGAAATCATGGACACATTGTTACATTTTGTGGCTGTGTACAAATGGAACAATGTGTCCATGATTTCACTGCAACCAGTAAGTTGTAAGTGAAATTGCATGCAGTGTTGCGACGTGTAAAGGCACCCTAAAGGCCCCGTCACACGGGGCGACATCGCCGCCAATTACATAGGTGACGTAGGGGTATGACCTATCAACGGCGACATCGCCCCTACGTCGCTTCATGTAAAGAGGCGATGGCGCCGCCGGGAGGTCGCCTGGTTTCAGAGCAGTGCTCTGAAACCATGCGACCGATCTGTGGCGATGTGCACACATCACCCCATGTAACCGGCTGCTGGCGACCTGTCAGGCAATGGGAGCCGCCTGTCAGCTCACCAACGTGGCGCTGGAGATGTCACCCCATGTAAATGGGGGACAGCGACACTGGCGGGGCGCCAAAAACGCCAGTCGCCGCCGACATCTCCAGCCCCATCGCCAGGTGTGACGGGGCCTTTAGAGGCTGCAGAAGACTTGAGACTGGAGAACTGGTTCAACTTCCAGCAAGGCAATGACCCTAAACATCCTGCCAAAGCTACAATGGATGGTTTAAATCAAAGCATATGGATGTGTGTGAATGGATTATGATTTAGGACATTTGGAAGCCATGACAGCACTTGGCACCTCTGTGCTATGTTCATGAGTACATATATCTCTATTGTAGCGTGGCAGGGAGCATTATCCTGCTAAATTAGGGAATATTGTTACACTGGTGGAAAGTACTTGGTATACAACGCTATTTAGGCTGATGGTATATGTCACAATAACATGAATGGTCCAATCCGAGGTTTACAGCAGAACATTGTAAATGATGGAAAAGAAAAAGTGATTCATAAGATCGGGCCTTTTACTTCAATTACTTGATGGTCCGGCTTTGACGCTCATATGCCCATTATACAGTGCTAACTATAATTATCTGTACAGACACCAAGGAAAATTTCACAAAAATACTATAGTACTAGAGTGCCCATCATCAGGGAAAATGCAAATAGCTAAAAACTATTTTTTTTTTTAACTCTTTCAGGACCAAGCTATTTTTTTGGTTATTTTGCCCTTTCATTTTTTCTTCCTTTTCTTCTTAAACCCATAACATTTTATTATTTCTCCACTGTCATAGCTGTATGAAGGTTTGTTTATTGCAGGACAAGTTAGAATTTTGAGTGACACCAACCTACCGTATCATATACTAAATAACAGGAAAAACATTCCAAATGCAGAGAAATGGTGAAAGCTATAAAATAATGACATTGTTTTTACATATTGTTGTTACAATGCTCATTGTGTTAATAAAAAATCATCCAAAAACATAAAATATCAAAATATCAGATGCCATAAATGCATTTTTTTTTATTTAAGTAGTATAAAATACAGAAGTTTTGAAAAACATGGAGCTGTATGCAGGCTTGGTTTTTGCGTCTCATCCTGGTGTTTTGATTATTACTATTTCGGGCTACATACAATGTTTTGAACTCGTTATTTTAGTTTTTGTGTGATGTCTGGCAACTAAAAAACTATTCTGGAGCCTCATATAAATGCATCAGTGAAGAAAAGCTAAGGCCGATAAATGTGGAGCTGTGAAAAAAAAATATACATACAGGACTAATCATTAAGAGGATAATTAAATTGCTGCTTAATTCACTGATCATAGATATAAGTAACATTGCGGTACATATTCTACATTTCCCAACTTGACCTCCTCCTGCACAGGACAGAAAGCGGATACTCGAGAGTGAAAACTGAGCCGGTTCCATGGCTGTTGTCACAGGTCCTGCATTCTGGGATACCATCCCCTGCTCTGTATTATTAAATAGCAAGAAGCCCGACGCCACGCCGAGCTGACACTTCACAACCAAAGAGGAAACGTGCCTGAAAGCTCAAAGATTCCGGTGCTCAGGTAAGAATATTAGCTCATAAACTAAACAAATATAATAAGGTAGGCTATTATAGTGGTAGATATACAGATAGATAGATAGATAGATAGATAGATACGTGACAACACAACAGCACTCTGTAAGCGCTATGATGTGTACAAATATTGATATATGAAATTTGGACTGCATTACTGCTAGTAAAATATGCTTCTAAAATTAACATACTTATCTCACATATTAGACAATTCATGAGACCCCACCAGCCACAACAAGGTGACTTTTATTTGATAAGATCCTGAACCCAATATTTACAAACTTACCAACCATTCTCCGCCAAGCCCAAAGCTGTTATCAATTAGTGCTAGATCCTACCTTCCCTTTAAACTTGTGGGCTTTTAGCCTGGGAGAGGTCTGTTTGCTAAATATTAGTTTAGGGTGTAGGGCTGCCTTCAGACTTGCAGATGCATCTGCAGCGTTTTGCAGATGCATCTGCAAGCATCTGCATGCAGACCACGGCCCCTATGTTTATAATGGAGCGCACGGCGGTCTGCAGATGCTTGCAGACCGCCGTGCGCTCTCATTGCCCGCCATTAGTGATCCGCCTGCGCACAAATCACACACTCTCGCCCGCACCAGGGACGCAACATCTCGCGTCCCTGGTGCGAACGAGAGTGTGTGATCTGTACGCAGGCATCCGCCTGCGCACAGATCACTAATGGCGGGCAATGAGAGCGCACGGCGGTCTGCAAGCATCTGCAGACCGCCGTGCGCTCCATTATAAACATAGGGGCCGCAGTCTGCATGCAGATGCTTGCAGATGCATCTGCAAAACGCTGCAGATGCATCTGCAAGTCTGAAGGCAGCCTAAGCGGTGGACTGGCAGTAGCGTTTCTTCCTGAAGACACCAATCACATCGTTATATCATAGTGTGAATTGTGTCAAGTGTCTTTGTGTATAATGTATTATTTGATCTGTAATTTGTTGTGATATTTATAAGATATGATGTACAGTAGTGTATGCATTTATATATACAGTGGCCTAACTACAATAGCTACAAGGGTTGCAATCGCACCTGGCCCTGGAGCCTAAGGGGCCCCAAAAGTCCCTTTCGCCTATAGAAAAACTCTATTGCTAATAAAAATGTGCAATAATTGGGGACACCATTGGTGCTTTCGCATCAGGGCCCATGAGTTTCAAGTTACCCCACTGAATGGATAGTATTTTGATAGATATAATGTAATGAATAGGGTAAAGCAGTGGTATAGAAAGGAAGTTTGGTAAGATAGTTCTGCCTAGCAACAGACTATAGGGCAAGCAACCGGTAAAGGGGTTTTCCCATGATGAAAGTTAATTTTAAAGCATAACTGCCGTTTAAATTTGTATCTAATAATAATGTAGAGCAAGTGATTAGAATAAACTTTCAAATGTATTTTATAAATGAAATGAAAAGGGAACTCCTTCAAAAACCTTCTATAAGATGCTCCACTAGGCTGTTTCTGAACCACACATTTGCTCGTTAGGGAAATCCATATTCAGCTCTGCACACTGAATACCGCCTTATGAGGGTGGGGGCTGGGACTACACTGCATTCACACTCCTGGCTACAGCTGATGTGGTATTAGGTTACTTCAGGCTAAGGCTGGTTTCACACTGCATATTTTTTCCTGTCCATGGGATCCTACATTTTGTAGGACTCCACGTACAGGAACGGATCCGATTTTGCCCCCATGTTATCCTATGGAGCACAGGTCCGAGAAAATATTGGATGGTTTCTCAGACCCGATTTTAGTATACTGAGCATGCTCAGTACATTAAAATCGCTCCCAAGCATCTAATTTCACTTCCGCAATGTATAAATACATTGCAGAATTGAAATTTAAGTGAAAACAGTGGTTTGCGATCCACCGCCATCGGCATCTTGGGATGTACAGGACCGCGGTAACCGGTTATGTGACCGACGACACTGAGCGGGTAGCCCCGCCCAGCTAGGTCCTTTCAGCATCCGGAGCTAGATGCCGCACATCAGGGGATCGCAGGACAGGTGAGAATCAATATTTTTTATTGCTTTCACTTAAATTTCACTTCCAAATTGAAATTACCCCGCACAGCTCATTCTGTGTCCAGATCCGTGATAATCACGGACCCGGACACAGAAATAGGTCACCTCCTGTGGTGTCCGTTCCTGTCCGTGGGGTCCTACAAAATGTAGGATCCCACGGACAGATAACAATACGCAGTGTGAAACCAGCCTTAGGGACAGTGCTGAGCTCAGTTAGGTTGTCAGCACAAGCTCTTGTGCTGATAACCTAATCTATCTCCTCTGCAGTTACATTTTCTCTGCTCAGTGCTATCAGCTGATGGCCCCCACCAGGACCATATTTGGCCTTCACGCTGTCCTAGGCACTATAAGTGATCACGCCCCCTAACCAAGTTAGACTAAAGCTCCTATCACACTAAGCGAGATCGCTAGCGAGAAGTCACAAGTTTGATGATGTCGAGCCCCAGGCTGTGGGGTACTCAGGTATCAGGCTCTAAGGGGTTAACTGTGTCACGGTGAGTGGTGGCAGCGCCTGATCCCGTGTCCTGGGGGACGTCTTTAAAAAAGGGGACTATTTACAGGGGATGCTATATACAGTTTGTCGTGATGCCACCTGTAGTTTCTGGTGATGTGTCACCAGCGCCGCCACCAGAGGTAGATGGTAATACGGCAAGTTGGCAAAGTCCTCCACAGGTAGGGCTGAACCTCCAGGACAGCGTTCCTGTATGGGGAACAAGTTCATTCACAGGAAACACAGACGGAGCAAAGTCACTTTTCCTCCGGGTACTTGTTCACTTGCATACAAAGTTACAGTTCAGCAATCATGATGTTATCAGGACAGGTAACTTATCGGGTGGCTGCAGGCGGTTCCCAGGTGGTATGGTGGAACCCTTCGTGTGCCTTCCTTCTCTAACCCTGTCTGTTCCTTCTTGATTTTCAGTTTTTTTGTTTTTTTGGTGTGAAGCCTGTTGACGTGTAATCAGCCTGACCTCCTTTCCTCTCTCACTTTTGCTGCCGTCTGGTGACCCTCTACTGGCTGGCCGCTCGTTCCTTTGGCAGTGCCTGGTACCCTCTTTCCATCTGCTCTGGTGCCCGGGAGAATTGAAGACTCCACGGGGTTCCGGATTCTCTGTGGTCCTAAAGTATCCCACAGGTGCGGGTTCCGATGCCCGGTAAGCTGTCTGGGAGAACCTGACGATGGCCCCTCTTCCCAAACAGGCTGCTCTCCTGAAAAGTTCCTTAAACCCTTTCTTCCTCCTCCATCTCTTACTCCTGGTCCCTCAGCCGAGTGATCTAACAGCAAAACGTAGAGGCAAAGACCTCGTTTTTTACCCTAGAGGTGTTTTTATTCCCTCCCGGGTAACCTCCCACCGTGTAAACTAATGTGGGAGTGCTGGTGATGGGTCCCACCCACCATCCTAGGGTCCACCTGCAGCAGGAGTATCTGCACCTCTTTTACGGGTGCATTACCCCACTGTGACATCGGCTTGGCGGGGTGCCACAATGATGCAACAGCGACCTTGCCAGCGATCTCTCTATGTTTGACACTTAGCAGCGACAAGGCCCCTGCTGTGAGATCGTTGGCCGTGTCAGAGTCGCCTGGACCATTTTTTGATCGTCCTCTGCACCCCATCATATCCTTTGCACCCTCATGTCCTCTGCACCCCCTCATGACTTCTGCACCCCCTTATGACCTCTGCACCCCCCCATGTTCTCTGCACACCCTCATGTTCTCTGCACCCCCTCATGTCTTCTGCACCCCCCATATCTTCTGCACCCCCATATCCTCTGCACCCCCTCATGTCCTCTGCATCCCATCATGTCCTCTGCATCCCATCATGTCTTCTGCACCCCCCATATCCTCTGCACCCCCATATCCTCTGCACCCCCTCATATCCTCTGCACCCCCCGGGTCCTCTGCACCTTCCGATATCCTCTGCACCCTCCATGTCCTCTCCATCCCCCATATCCTCTGCACCCCTCATATCCTCTTCACCCCCCATATCCTCTGCACCCCTCATATCCTCTTCACCCCCCAGGTCCTCTGCACCCCCATGTCCTCTCCACCCCCCATGTCCTCTGCACCCCTTCATGTCCTCTGTACTCCCTCATATTCTCTGCATCCCCCAGGTCCTCTGCACCTCTCATTTCCTCTGCATCCCCTCATGTCCTCTGCTCTCCCTCATATCCTTTGCACCCCTCAGGTCCTTTGTACCCCCCCCCATATCCTCTGCACCTCCTCATGTCCTCTGCACCCCCCCATGTCCTCTCCACTCCCATATCCTCTGCACCCCTCATATCCTCTGCACCCCCCATGTCCTCTGCACCTTCCCATATCCTCTGCACCCCCTCATGTCCTCTGCACCCCCCATGTCCTCTGCACCCCCATGTCCATCGCACCCTCCAGGTTCTCTGCACCCCCTCATATTCTCTGCACCCCCCAGGTCCTTTGCACACCACCATGTACTCTGCACCCCCTCAAGTCCTCTGCACTCCCTCATATCCTCTGCACCCCCCAGGTCATTTGCACACCACCATATCCTCTGCACCCCCCCAGGTCCTCTGCATGTTCCTATATCTTCTGCACCCCCCATGTCCTCTCCACCCCCCCATATCCTCTGCACCCCTAGGTCCTCTGCACCTTCCCATATCCTCTCCACGCCCATGTCCTCTCCACACCCTGATGTCCTCTGCACCCTCCATGTCCTCTGCACTTCCTAGGTCCTCTGCACCCCTTCATATTCTCTGCACCCCCAGGTCCTTTGCACACCACCATATCCTCTGCACCGCCTCATGTCCTTTGCACCCCCCATATCCTCTGCACCCCCAGGTCCTTTGCTCCTCCCCATATCCTCTGCGCCCCCTCATGTCCTCTGCATTTCCCTCCACGTTCCATGTACCTTGAGTATTCGGTCCCAGCTCCACATTTGTTGACATTCTGATTCTACAGTATTTCTTCCTGCTGGCAAAACTTGGCTCTGTCCCCCCCTCGGTCACTTGAGCATGACATCACCGCAGGTCTTGTTGTGCTCCAGCATCAGGTAGTATAGGTACATTCTCCATCACCGTGTATACACAGGGGTGTATACTGCTCCTCCTCTGCCCCTGCAGCGCGCTGACACCTCGCATTCCCCCCTCTTAAAAATATGCTGGCTTTGTTACTTAGTCCGGCGAAATGGGGTGACATTTTTTTATTTATTTTTTTTAAAGAAAAAAAAAGTCTTAATGCTGGTGCCGCCCCCCTCAATCTGCCGCCCCAGGTACCCGCCCACAAGTACCTAATGGATAATACGGCCCTGGCCCCCACACAGCTCTGGATCTCTGATGTCTCAGGAGCTCACAGAGTGAGCTTGAATCAAAGGGACCGAGGCATCCTGCGATGTACATATGTGTTGAAAAGAAAGTCCAGCACAGTACAGAGAACTACTACTATGCAACATAAGCTGAGAAGCTCCAAAATCTAATAAGCACACAGGGCTTACGTATCACAGGCAGGCTTAAATTAAAGTCAGAGACATCACTATGTACTTTATGCACTTGATACACTTTGTGAATACATTGTTTTCCCCTATCCCTTTTCTTGTCTTTATTGCTAGATTTGCTTTTTCCTACTGTTCTCAATATCTTTACTGCTATTTTGGTAGTGATTTGCTGGCTATGTCGCCATGAGTAGTGATCTGTACTCTAATATCCTTCTGGAGCTTTGTCTCCTATTTGTTTTTCTCTCTTGCGGTTGATTGACTAATTTGGTCTCTATAATTAGCTGCAGAGGGGGACTTTGCCATTTCACGTACTCTTTTTCTGGCATATGTAATTTGCCAGTTTATTTGCCCACATCCAAGATGGCTGCTGTGACGTCTCATGCATTTGCAGGTTGTGGCTGCAGGCTTCGGTGACGACGGGTTACTATGGCAACACCCCCCTGAAACAAAGACGTCTAGGAGGTTTTCCTCCTTCAGGGTGACGTCAGAACACCCGCGCCACCGACAGATGCTTACGGCCATGCCATATCATGTGCGATTAGTTCCCTTATTAGAAGCACTATAAGGGAGGCTTTTTCATGACAAACACCACACTCCCTGAGGAAGTGCCTGTAATAGCCACAAAACATGTTGGGGTAACATCTGGACTAGAGGGGACCTTTATTATACCGCTTATGGGTGAGTGCTCCATTGTAGACCTCTTTGATTGTTTGGACAGTTAGGTTGCTTGACTTAACATCAGAGTAGCTTTTTGTATGTGTTATTTTCTGACCAGCAAGCCTCTGTTTATTAGGTTTTTACCAAGCACCAATAACCTGATTATTCTAGGTTACTATGTGAACTTTCTCCCATTCCTTATCTATATTTACTATCTGGCTCTCCTCTACCTGGGTGTTGTTCTTCCAACCCATTATGTTCTAATCTCTTCCAGCTTTTAATGGAAGGTTGTGATCTGTCCCAACTTGTTTTATATATCACCTGTGACTTCTTTAATCAATAAAAGCATTTTTTACTTTGCATAATTTACTTTCTGTTAGTAATTTTTACCGTAATTTGGGTCAGACACCCTTATGATTGTTCAGTATAAAAAACTCTTTTCATTGGAATAAAGTCAGAGACAACAGCACTAGGAGCAGGTTTGCAGGAGTATCACTGAAGTAGGTGTGGTAGCAGAAATGGAAACTGCAGACTCTGGAAAAGCCGAAGTGGATTTTCAGGAGGAGGAACTCTTGAGAAACACAGGGAGCAGGAAGCCAGGAATTCAAACTGAATACTCAAGCATGGCTATAAAGTAGACTAAGGTTTATAAAGGCAGGGAAGGAGGATCACATGAACAGAAGCAAAGCAGTGGAAGCCATCTTGGACAAGGGCAAGGATGCACAAACGGTGAATAGATCCAGCGTCCTGATGCCATGATCTATTGATTAAAATGAACTTTGTTCATGGCAAAACTTCCTTTAAACGTTGGGACTAACCCTCAATGGAAGGAGCTAGTCTGTAGTGCAAGTGACAGCTTCCTGCACAATGACAGGTAGGGCCCCGTTAGTGATATTAGGGAGACAGAAGTATGAAAGGTCATTAAGGCCACAAGTAGTGTGTGACTCGTGGTAACTAGAACAAGGAGACCAAAGCGAGAAAATGTTATTCGAGAGTATTGACTAAGACACAGATTGAGAGACATGGTCTTGAGTGACTGAGTCTTGGTTACTGAGCCATTGTCCATCAAAGTGGGCCTAATTCAGAGAGAGTCCAGAGGATGGGCCAGTAATGACAAGGCCCCTAGCCTAACAGCTAGTGAGTCAGAACAGACAGTTCAGCTTTCCTGGGTGGAATCTCTGTTAGTATCTGCAAAGAAAAGGCTGTCCACTGACACTATGGCAAAACTCTTACTCCCCCTCCTGCACAGGTAAAAGAAATGTTCCAGTGGAAGCTTTTGGGAACATGAGGCTATACTGTCTCCTTAGTGGTCAGACACCCTGTGTCCACTCCCCTATTGTGAAAAGAGACATGGAGCAGCAAATATGAAATAGTGACTGTCATAGGCTGCCCTGGGTTGTGCTGGGGCTCACAGGACCAGAAAGATTGGGGGCAAACCAGTGACACTAGAACTGTGTCTGATTATGTACTGTGGAACTGGAACTGTCTTTAAATGTGCTCACTATCTTACATGTGAAGCTGTGACTGAAGAACTGTGGAAACTGTTAAGTAAAGAACTGTTTAAAACAAACTAGTGAAGACCATCTCAAGTCTAAACTGGTATCTCGTCCTGGCCAACAGAAGACAACAGCGACATGCAGCCTGCAGAAAAGGTACATTTACCATATGTCTACTTTTCATCAGCACTAATTTTGAAACATATAATTTTTTTTGTTATTAAGTTAGAAGGGTTAAAATGTTATCAGCAATTTCTAATTTTTCCAAATTGTGTCTTCAGGGAGGAAGTAGATGAGCTCAAATGCCGCCTATTGGAAGTAGCAATCCTAAAAGTCAAAACTGACTCTTTAATGAGCCTTGTCATATGATTTAGGATTTGTGCCATATCAGAACCCCAATATGAAGATGCTGCATTTTGGGGTAACTGCCCTTTGTCAGTGCAAAGTATGGGATCTGAGCTGGCTGTATGAGAGGCTAAGACATGGTCTAAGGGAAATGCCTTTCTCCTTGAGGAGATTGTCACACAATTTGCATAATTCCCAGAGGGGCATTGCACTATGTTTCCTCACTGCTGGCATGAAGGATTGCAGTGTCAATCTCCACAAGGAAAAAGGTATTTCCCTTAGGCTAGGTTAATATTACATCTGTGCTGTCCGTTACAATAGAAGCGTTAATGGTTTCCGTTGTAAGTGACAGCAAAAATGACATTTTGAGTCATTTTTAGTGCACACATTTTTGATACCTTATATGTGGTCAAAAAAGTACAGTGTAAAGCTCAGAGAGGATGAACCGCCATACTGGACTTCTGTTTATGCTGAAATGGTTTGAGGGTGGCATGCCCCATTGGGAGAGACTCTGAGGTACCAGAAAAGGTTAACCCCCTGTAGAGACCCTATCTTACAAACTACACCTCTCAATGAATTAACCTAGGGATACAGTGATCACATTGACACCACAGATGTGTCCCAAAATTTTATACCAATGGGTGGGGAAGAAAAACTAATTATATTTTTACCACAAAAATGTAGTTTTGCCCCAGAATTTACGTTTTCACACATGGTAATTTCTGCTGAACGTAGCAATAGCATATGTAGCTGTACTGCTTAGTACAAGCAAGACTCAGGAGGAAAGGATTGCTATTTGACACGGAGCATTTTCATACAATAGTTTGCAGCCTCCATGTACGGAGCCTCTAAGTACCAGAAAAGCAGAAACCCCCTTCAGGTGACCCCCTTTTGGAAATGATACTATACTGATGTAAATAGACAGTAAATAGTAGTGTATAGAAGGGTGGAGGAACTGGGCACAGCCCCATGCACATTGAGTTGGGAATAGAAAGTGCCTGGGGTAGAGCGAAGGTAAGATCCGGCCTCCTAAGCAGAGATGCCCATAGGGAAATTGTGTAAAGTATGTTAACCCGTCACGTGTTTAAAGCCATCAGAGACTTTACTGCTGGACTTTACCCTTTTCCCTGGATTTCCCGTTTGTTTAACCCTGGACTACAGCCACAGGACTAGTGGTGGCTACAAACTGTTTTCTTTACTTTTTCACAGCCTGCGGCGGATGGACTAGCGCTGTAAGGACTGCCTTTTCATATGTTTCCCATTTTTACAAAATTTTTAATGGTTTTTGTACATTTTTTAATTTTGAGACTCTGTATATATTGGTTATTATTATTTTCATGATGTTTATACTGTATACACACAATCTTCATATACACATAAAGAATCATATACACCAATCTTCAGATACACACATACACAATCATATTTACACACAGACACAATCATACACAGACATACACACATATTGTTGGTGTTTTTTACTTTTGTTGTCTGGGGACAGGCTCAGCTGACAGCTCATCTCTTCTCCTGTGCGTCCCTCAGCATTGCACAGTTGCTTGCACCAGATCCTCCTTGGCGGGAATCAGGCTGAGCATGCAGTGCTGCAGTGATTAGAAGACCCGGCGTGCTGTGCTGACGTCATTGCAGGACATAGCCGCACAAAGCAAACTGCTCACAGTCCTCTCCGCTGTACAGTGATGTGGATGGGCCAGCGTTGGGCAAGTAAGTGTGTCAGTGTGTCGGGCCAGCAGAGAGGACCCTGAGCAGCTTGCTGTGTGCGGCCATTTCTAATATGGACGGCCATGTAGCTGGGTGCAGTGCTGGCCCTGTACAGCTGCTGGGAGAGAGGCCTGGGAGAAAATTGCCCCCCTGCCACATGGCCCAGCCCACCACTGGCATCGAGGGAATTGCTGTCCAGTCTGCTATATGTGTCCGGTCACGTAGATGGCACATTGCCTCCTTTTCATAGAGGTAGGCCAGTCTACAATATTACCCCCCTTGTCAGACGGCTTGTAGACAAGACCATCGATTTTCTTAAGATCTCTCAACGCTGTCCTTTATTTTAAAGTGAGATTTTCAAGCTCAACTTGTCTGATTTGTCATTTGCTCTGTGTATACTTTTCTGAATGGGCAATTTCACTTCCTTACCTTTCATCTATGTCTGAGGGATGCAGGATCACCCTGGAGGATTGGACATTTTTCCCTAAGGAGAAACACTGCATGGAAGATCATGATAGCGCATGATTGTTGAATCGCCCACCAGGGCCGTGAGGTACTCAAAACAAGGCGGCAGTTTTGCTGCGGAAATCACGAGGGTCGAGACCCAGCTCCGTGTTCCTGGGCGGTCAGTCAAAGGGACAGTTTTTAGAAATAAATGTGATGCCACCCGTGGTGTGCAGCTATGGGTAATCGCCACTGCTGCAGAACCTCTGGAGATGATGGACAGGCAGCTGGGATGTATTGGCTCCCCACGGTTGGGCGGGGTCCCTAGGGCAGTTATAACAGTTTTTGTAAGTGATGGTTTATGTTGGGGTACAGGACAGAGGCGCGGGAATAACTGGAGGCCACAGCGCTGAACGTTTTCTTTACCTTTACTGGTGAGTTGTTAATACAGTCCGGGGCACCGGTTTAGATGTTACTGTGGATACTGGAAGCCTAGAAGCAATCAGGTAATCCACCTACCCAGGTGGGTTGGAGGCATCCCTCCTGCGCTGTGTGATTTGGACCTCGCTGCATGAAGCTAAGCTACGGCCCTCTTCTTGCACCTAGTCTGTACCTGTATAGCAGGCAGCGTGAGCCCTGTTCCAGGGGTCACTCCTCAGTTAAGGCCCCATACTCTAGTATGCTATTGTGCTCCAGGTGTTAGGTAGGCCAGGGGACCTGGAATAACCTGCCTCTCCAGATTTTTGCTGCTGGGCTATTAGTACCCGAACGGCATCAGACTCCGGTGTCCGGTTTCTGGTGCTCTCTCCTCTGGGGTGAGCTTGACAATGCTTTACTCCCCAGGCTCTCCTCTCCTTCCTTCTCAGACTCACTCCATGACTGTTCTGTTGTTTTCCCTGGCTGTTCTGCCTAACTCCACCTCCAGGCTAGAACTTTTATAGGGAAGCTCCCCTTAAGCCGGGTTCTAGAGCTCCCCATTCTGGTCTGGAGACAGGAAAGTGTTGGATGCTGTGTCACCTGAATAGGGAACCCCCTTCTTGCTTCCATGCGGGACATCACCCCCTGTGAGGGTGGCAATGCCACCATGGCAACTGGACCCTGGGGTGCTACATTGTTATTTTTTATTGTCTTACATTGTAGGCTGTAATGCTATACCCCACTCATTCTCCTTTATCTTTGCGGGACACTGGGTTCCATGGTGTATGATATTCACCACGGCCAATGTTGTATACTTTGCAACGTGTGGCAAGTGTTTGTGTGTGAGCGATACGGTGCTGCTATGAATGACACAGACTCCAAAAATAGTGGTAAATTAACTCTTTTTAACGGTTTCAAAAAGATAAAAAATTCAAACTTTGCAAAAATGATATGGGCCCCAACAGCCCGATCACAGTGTACAATTTATGCAGCCTGAGAGAACTCACATACCTGTTTTGCAGAGAGGGAGCACAACTATCCCAGACTAAACTAACCCCACCCTTACTCCGTACAGGGCCTACCCAGGCTCTTACTGCAGCCGCGGCACGTGTTCCCCTCAGGATATAATCTTACACCCCCCCTCCCACGCTCTGTACAAAATATTTCAGGATCCCTGATTCCCTTATATTACACACGAGACCTTAGGTCTGCGCCTTCTGCTTTTTTATCCCCTCTAGACCTACAGCCTAAGTGTAGAGGTTATATATGTATGTAAATTATAGGCAAGCACACTCACCTATAGTCTATCTTTATACAATGGCACATCGATCTCTTAGGATCTAGTAAGGCTCCTATGGTATGCTGCTCCAGTCCGAGGGAAAGTGGAACTCTCAGCCGGGAGTCTGTGGAATGACTTCAGAAGTGTATTATCCGGGCAGATGAGCGCTCCCACATTCGGAACCAATCAATTGAACTTCAATTTCTTTCCTCTTTCTGAATTTGGGCAGCCATTAATTTCTTATGGTTAACCACAAGAAATTGATGGCTGCCCAAATTCAGAAAGAGGAAAGGAATTGAAGTTCAATTGATTGATTCCGAATATGGGAGCGCTCATCTGCCCGGATAATACACTTATGATTCCCTTATATAAACGTATCCCACAACCTATTTACAGCAAATGCAGTTTTGCCTCCTGCATGAGGTGAAAACTCTTTAACTTAGTAATGTAAAAATAGTTTACAGGGTGTATGTTATTTCACCCTAACAATCAGCCACTGAGGTATATAAGATCTTCCTCACACTGGGCACAACCCAGTACAACAGGGATGGTGATAATTCTCTCAGTTCTACAGTGTCATCCACATTCGGCTTCTCTTTGCACTCGTGCAAGTCTCAATAGTCAATATCTTGTATAGATCAAGCCTGGTCGGTCTCCCCTCAAGAGGACACACAAAATAGTCCTTTGCAGTTTCTGGCTAACTCACCCTGTGTGACTATCCCTATATAGTGACCGGTCAATCTTATGTACTCACAGAACACGGCTTATCTTTCCGTCCAAGGTGTAGATCAAGCTCTTGAATAATTCTCACACTGTTCAAGCCAGGCGCGTCCTTCCATAGATCCACGATCCCCCCAGGACAGCCGACACGTCTTCTTTTCTGTGTAGGATCTCCACAGGCATCTGTCTCAGACAATTTACCTCAGGAGACTGACTAAAAATTACTTCCTGGTTCCAGATCTTTCTACTCGTGTCCACTGATGACCTCCAGTGGCCGAACTGAGTTACTACAGATCATTTATATTAAAAGTGTTGAACTTAATATTAGAAATACCTTTCAACATCCTTACACATGCACCAGCATCCGGTGCTTATTGTGAGAGATAAGCGACATGGGGGTATAAAGAGGGAGCTTATGTACAAGCCAGCATGCACTGACAGCCCTTTATGGGAGACCTGCAACTCCACATTTTTGCCTCCCTAAAGAAGTGGACCATTGTGGTCAAAGAAACAGCCATAGGGGATACATCTTAGGGGTTCTCAATCTCTAGACAGGTTCCTATCCACCATGGGCATGTGCAATAGGTTTTGACTAATGTGAGGGATTACATCTTCCCTCACATTGTTGGAGGACTACTGTGGTTGTCTCTGGGGTGTGCAATTAATCTGTTGTGTCACACATGTCTCCATTAGGCTAGGACCAAACTAGCGCTGGCATTCCATCCTGGAGGTCCGCCAAAGAGCAGGATTACCGCAGAATTAGGGCAGCGTTACTGTAGTGTAATGCTGCGTTAACGCTGCCATAGGCTAATATGGGTGACGGAACCCGAAATGCATTCAAACGGCGGCATGTAAGTGCCGGAGTTTGAAATCTCACGCTATTTTGTAGTGCACCATATGACGCGGAAGTGCACGTCATGTGGTCCACTTGAAATAGTGTGAGACTTAAAATGCAGGCACCTTTTGTGCCTGCGTTAACATGCGCCGTGGATCCGCTGCCCCATGATACTCTATGGCAGCATTAACATAGCGTCAGGTTGCATTAAGACTGCGCATAGGCTGCAGTAATCCTGCTATTTGGCAGACCCCCAGGACGGAAAGCCAGTGCTAGTGTAGCCCTGGCCTTATATGCAATTCATGTGATGTCTATGAATGTATGGATATGTTACTGTGACCTTTGAGCATCACATCTGCTATTTGTGAGCTGTGTCACACAGTCTATTTGAATTTGTATCCCTCGTACTTATGTACAACTTTATGTATTGTGTCTCCTCTTGTTGCCAACAAGATAAATTTGTACTTCATGGCGGTATATGTGTTCTGCCAGTAAAACTGTCTTGTATCATTACTCCACTGTGCCTTTAAACTAATGATTCTGCAAAAATAAAAATTGAAATTGGCATTCAACTCGTTGTTTCCCCTCTATTTTGATAAGGTAAAGAATATTTGTACCATGTTAGCCAATAGATAGAAAAATATATTGCAATCTGAGAGTCCTCAGTGGATGAAACCCTTTGATGGCTAACTGAAAAGATGGTAAGCATAGCAAGCTTTCGTGACACTACGGCCCCTTACTATTCTTAAACAGGATGAGATAGTGCAGTAAATATGACAGGTGACGTAAAGCAGAGTCAGGCTGGGTGGGGGGAGACCTGTGAAAGTGAAACCAAAATTCTGAAATTCTGTAAAAGTTCATAGTCCTCTAACTTGAGTCTGTTGCAAGATGTGATATCCCCAAATGCCCTTTGATTTTATATAAAAACGCATGAATCTGATATCCCCAAATGCCCTTTCATTTTACATAAAAACCCATGAATCCATGTGAAACATTTAATCCTGTTTTGAATGTCTCAAAGGTCCTTATCAAGTTGTATTCCCAAATTCTTCTCTCTCTTTGAGATTTGAAGTTGTTTTTTAATATGAGCAGATTCATAACGGTTTCACTGTTGTGGTCAGGGTTGCAAAAATGCTTACTACAGGTAGATACATGCACTTATCTTTTATTGAGTGGCGATGAGAATTCATTCTTGTTCTGAATCAAATATGTTCCAACCCTACAGATAGAGACAATCACCTTGAGGACCTCAGAAAGACCTTTTTGAACCAGGGCAACCATCTAAGAGCAATCTAGAACCAGATTACAAGAGCCACCAGAATATTAAGGAATCATCTTCTACATTACAAAACTAGAGAAGAAAACAACAGAGTTCCTCTCGTAGTCACCTACAATCCAAGTCTGGAAGTGCTAAGAGGAGCTGCGCAGAAACTGCAACCACTACTACAAGAAGATGCCCGCAAAAATCAATATTTCCGGATACCCCACTTTTGTGCTTTAGACAACCTCCGAATCTAAAAAACATCATTGTCAGAAGCACCCTGTCCTCCCAGCAGAAACAGGAATCTTCCCTGCAACTAGAACAGGTGCAAAACCTGTCCATCTATAATGACAACCAACAAGATAAAGATTCCTGGGACAGATCAGAACTACAAGATCCCAGGTAACTTCAGTTGCACCACAAGCAATGTGGTGTATTTAATTATATGTACCAAATGTCCAACAGGTGACATGTACATAGGGGAGACCGGGCAAAAATTCAGAACAAGAGTGAATTCTCATCGCCACTCAATAAAAGAAAAACGTATGAATCTACCTGTAGCAAAGCATTTTTGCAACCTTGACCACAACAGTGAAACCAATATGAATCTGCATTTTAAAAAGCAACTTCAAATCTCAGAGAGAGAAGAATTTGGGAATATAAATTGATAACGGCCTTTGAGACATTCAAAACAGGATTAAATATTTCACATGGATTCATGGGTTTTTATGTAAAATGAAAGGGCATTTGGGGATATCACATCCTGCAACAAACTCAAGTTAGAGGACTATGAACTTTTGACAATTCTTCCTATTACCTTAGAATTTTGATTTCACCTTACCCAGCTTCTTCCCCCCCAGACTGACTCTGCTTTACGTCATCTGTCGTATTTACTGCACCATTTCATCCTGTTTAAGTATAGTATATATGTATGTGTCTTCAGAATCTGTGTCATTATCAGCCTGACAAAGGGGCTGTAGTGTCCCGAAAGCTTGCTATGCTTACCATCTTTTCAGTTAGCCATCAAAAGGTATCAACCACTGAGGGCTCTCAGATTGCAATATATGTTTCCAAATCTAGAAATTTATCCACAGGTGTAGTGACAGAAACACCCATAAAATGACCCCCTTTTGGAAACGATATCCCTCTAGAAATGTATCCACAGGTGTAGTGATGCTTTTGACTAGAAACAAAATTTTTTCTAGAAACAAAATCAGCAATAAATGATGCCAAGTGAAGGTTGCAAATCTGCTATTGTACCTTGTAGTGCCCAGTAAATTGTAGTATTCAGTATTTTGCAGTGCCCATACCTTGTGCCCAGCCTACGCTTCTGGAGAAGCATACCTCTTAAATTAAGCGGGCTTCCTCACTACATGTTGTTTAGGCAAACAGTGGGGTTCAAAATGGAGAGGGACATTTGGATTTGGGAACCCAGATTTTGCAGAATTTTTTTTTTTGTTGGGGTTGTGAATTGAAGCACTTTTCATGAACCTTTGTGCTACAAGTAACATTGAAACCAGGTATATTTCTCTTTACCCATGACGGACCTGAGTGGGGACTTGTTGGGAACATTTTGCAAAAATTTTTTGATCACATTTATCCTGTGTTCTAAGTTAAAGACTTACATCGGGGTTTCCATTTAAATTTCCAAATGATGGGATGCAGATGATAACTCCAGGGGATCCATTCGCTATAATGAGGCAGCAGATTTACTCTGGTTTCCGTCTGAACACTGTTTAGCATTGTCCTTTCTGAAAGTGCACAAATCGTTTATGCACCACTGGAAATATGCACACCCTCAGGTCATAATGCAGGTTGTGTCCAAAGTGACTACCTCTGCCTCATTATAGGTAATTTTCCATTGGGAGTTCTGTCTAAATCACATATTTTAGATATTTAAATGGAAACCTAATGTAAGCGCTGAGCGTAGAGCACAGGATGAATGTGAGATGGGCCTTACTGCGATCTTTGGGAGGAAGAATGAATAAATCAACAGCAGGTTCAAGAATTGCTTGTATCTCTTTTTATACTGTTAACCATGCGGTATAGTTGATTAGGCATTTTTTATTCCTTGAGTCATTGCAATTACAGAAATACCAAATTTATATAGTTATGTTTTGTTCGACTACCATCACACTAAAAAACGCTTTTTTTAAACAAAAAAAGTGTTAGGGCGGCTTCACACCACGGTAAGATCCGATCCAGGGCTGTCCGGTGTAAACCAGACAGCCCCGGACCGGATTTTGGCCCCATAGTATCCTATGGGGCTGGATGGAGCCGGATGGCAGCTCGGTGCCATCCGGTTTCCATCTCTCCGGATGAATCGGGAGAAATCAAATTTTTCTCACCGTACACAAAAATGTTGCTTGCAACGTTTTTGTGTCCGAGGAGAAAAATCTCCCCAAATTGACGTATCCTGGATTCTCCCGGATTCCCCCAGATCCGGGGCAATTCGGCGATCCCTAACATGGGAGCCTATGGGGACAGACTGCCCTGGTCCGGGAACCGGACACCTGCGGCCGCACGCCGCTGTTGTTTCAGGACCGCGGCTAGCTTCCTGCGAGCCGCGGTCCTGATTCATCAGCAGCTGCAGCTGTGTGCGGCAGCACACCGGACCAGAGGGCATAGTTGCCTTCCTATTCTGTGTGCTGATCCGGTCCGGGGCTGTCAGATTCATCCCTGAGAGCCCTGGATCGGACCTTACCGTGGTGTGAAGCCACCCTTACACTAACAGGAGACAAATGTCCAAGGAGTGGACCCCTGGACCACAGGGGGAACTTTGGCAGCAGAATGAAGCTGGGTGACAGCAACACATCAGGTAGAAGTCATCAGGCACCGACAACAGGCAGATGTCAACTGGAGCTGGCATAAAAGTCATTACGCATGGACATCAGGCAGATATCATTTGGCGCTGGCATAGCTACACAGAAATGGGTGCAGGATTTAGGCTGTTCCCAGGACACAGGAATGGACTAGGAACAAAGGCAGGATGGGAGGATTCAGGCTGGAAGGTGCAGGACACAGGACTTCAGGTGCAGGATACAGGCTGGTACCAAGGCAGGACACAGATGGAACAGGTCCAGAAACATTCACAGGAAAACCCAGGAGTTCAATGACATCAGCAGGCACATAACTGCTTACATGCAGGACTGGTGCTGTATACAGGCTAACCAGAGCAAAAGGCTGGACCATCACACAGGAGTAGGTTAGAAACCTAATGAGTTGCTGGGGTGATGCCCAACAGGGAAAGGAAATGAAATACCTGGTGCTTTCCAGCAATAGTCTGGGGACAACAATTCAAGGTGTGTGCACTGCCCCTTTAAAAGCCTTTAAAAGAGGAGAAGTGTGCATGCACACACCCTAGGCTACAGACCAGGAACCTCAGCAAGACAGGTTCAGGACCTGGGGCCTAGGGACCTCGGCAGAAGCTGGGGGCTGAAACATATGAGGGAAAATGCGGAGAAGAACCAGGGTCTACACTACATGTTGTCAGCAACACAGCAGAGCAAGGGACTGAGCAAGCAGCCAAAGAGGTAACAGCATCAGTATACCCACTGAATAAGTGAGAGGAGAGTGCTGAGACATCGGCCCAAGGATGCACCGAGCGTGTGTTGGGCTGTAACACTGCCACAAAAGTATCCCCCTCCTCACACCCCTCTTCTGAAGGCCCAAAAGAAAAAATCTCAAAAATAACATTACATGGGTAACACTCTGACCACTGGGGATCGGGACTAAGTTCTGCTGTAAAAGTAAGCAGGCCATTGTGGTGCCTCTGTGGTCCAGTTTCCACAGTGGTATTGCATCCCTAACAGGTTGTGATATCATATCCAGAGGTAATTGGAGCTCCCTGCATTAAGTAGCCAATGCATCCATACACAAGCCTGATCCCTGACCAGAAGGGGAGCACAAAGACCTAGTTTCTAGGTTGGCTCACTCTTCTGGCTTCGGGGAAGGGTTAGAATAGTGAGCGTAAGGAAGGGAAGAGAGAAGCATGAGGAGACAGAATTCCCGGGTGTTGGAGCTACTGAAGGCTCACCCCAGGTTTATGCTGAGCAGGACACCAGAGTCCTGAGCTTTGTAGGGATTTGCAAACCTTGGAGGCAGAATGCAGGTCTGATGGTCACTCTTAGAACCAGCAGCACAGCATTACATAGAGCTCAGAGATGTTTCCAGGAAAACAGCTTGCAAAGTGCTCACAATGCCTGCTGTCTGGAGAAGTTACAGAGAAGAGAAGCATGGAAGACGGATCAGTTCATAAACTTCTGAATTCCCCAACCAGGAAAGTACAGAAGGAAGGTTTATTCTCCCCATTTAGTGGAGTGAACTTTAGTTGCTTCTGGACAGACTGGACCCTGAACTTGGTGGCAGTACCCTAGATTCAACTTGTACTATCCCTCAGTAAAGGTAAAGACTGCATTCCTATGCCTGCTTGTCTCTGTCTGCTGCACCTTTTACTACAAACCTCATCATCACCTCTACACCGTTACTAACCCAGGGGCTCGCTCCAGCTGAGGGAAATGTTACATCCAGCTGCTCAACCTTCTATCCCCCGGGCACCCCATTAGCAGCGCTGGCCATCTCTGGCCAGATACTTCAGCTGGCATCATGGATCATCCATAAACGTCTATGCCCCTGTAAATACTCCCCTTTTGCTTGTCCAGTCAGGGCCACTGTGATATCCCCAATAGACTGCCTGCCTGGCTACCGAGTACCCTGGCCCCCATGACCGTGACATGATCACATGAGGTAACTCCAAGGGTGGAAGGTGACCACCTATGGACCAAGCAATCTGTTATGCTCAAAGAAGGTGAGCATCCAAGGAGTGGACCTACTGGATCACAGGATGAACTGTGGCAGCTGAGTGTAGCTGGGTGACAGTTGGACTTCAGGGAGACATCATCAGGCATGGACATCAATTAGATGTTTTCTGGCACTGGTATAGGTACACAGGAATGGGTGCAGGATTCAGCCTGGTTCCAGGACACAGGAATGGGCTAGGTACACATGAAATTTGGAGGCATCGGGATGAGGGGAGTAGTCTGCGGCAAATTGTGTGAATATGACTCACCGTTGCCGGGTTCTCAGGTCTCAGGCAATGCTTCACTTGTCACGGTTCCGCGCCTGAGGCTGTGGGGCCCGGTGGTCAAATGAAAGGGATAGGGGATTGGGATAAAAGTCTTAATTGTCGTGACACCACCTGTGGGTGTCCGGTGATGGCACCGGCGCTGCTTGGGCCTCCGGGGGATGTGAGGCAGCTAGATGGAATGCTCCCCACAGGATGAGCAGTAGCCCCCGGGGCCAGGAGCTACACTGAGTGGAAAACGGCAGCTCAGTTTTTGTTTAGTCTGATGAATGCAAGATTTAGTAGCAGTTCTGGAAGAAATGTGCTGACACAATGCTTCTCTGTAACGGGTCTTTACTGGAGTGGTACACGGTACACGGTAACACAGTTCCTTAGGTAACGGACCGGGTGGTCCCAGTGATGAACAGCCTCTGTCCAGAGTTCCACAGTGTTCCTCTATTTCTAACTGTCCTTTGATTGTGCCGTCGCTGCCTTGTTGTACCAGGTAGAATATTGGGGTTTCTTTAGTGGATTATCCTGTTCCAGGTTATTCAACCGGCTACAAAGGGTCCTAAACTCCCGTGGTGGGTACCCCCCTGGTAAGGCTGCAGAGATCGGGGCTGTAGTGAGGCCCTCCTATAAAGCTACTCCATCACTCCGGTTTTGCAGGACAGCGGTAGACGACTGACTGCCTCGGAACCGGTGTCCGGTAGGACTGGGCGTGGGTGTCTTTGACCCCGTTGCTTTTGCTGTTTGCCCACTTTCTTGTCTGGGTCACCACTTGTTGATGCCCTCCCTGTTGTCTTTCCAGGGCTGCACGACACTGTGCAGACACCTGCTCCTTTTTTTCCTTCTTCTTCGTTCTCACTTTCTTCTCTTACTCTTCCCCCACACTACACCTTACACTCCCCCCACCAGGACCTGATTGGTCCTCTATCTCTGAGTGGTGCATGTGGTACGTGGAGCTCTGGATTTAACTGTTTCATCACTGAGACGGAAGATATTACATCTTCAGTCAGGAATGCAATACCTTCCTGTGACGCACTCGGTGCAGGGCGCTACAAATACGTGAATACATGTAATGTTTAACCATAAAGAAAGAAGAAGGCGGCACTCATTGGACCGGTGAAGACATGTTTCTTTATTCCAGTCGCGGTATTACATCAGATGGAGGGTGCAGGGAGGGAGGTGCAGGGATAGCCCGTTTCGAGTAGTGCTTACTCTTCAACAGATCCTGTGTATGGTTTTCCTTCTACATGCATGTAATGTTTAACATGATTGCCTGTGTTTCACAAAACTGTTCAAGTCAAATTTCAATCCAAACTTTTATTTGACTCGGTGCGTGCTTTGTCCGTCACATAGGGCAACACTGGACTTAATTTCTGCAATGAGGAGATGGCCAGGGCAAGCTCAGAGGAATCACGGCTTCTCCACAGCCAGGTGTGTGGCGCCTCTATTAGAGGGAAAGTTGTGCCTCTGCTCTCCAGATGCTGGGATGGCACAGTTGAGCTTCACAAACACACACACAACACTTAGGACCCCGGGACAGTCGGTGGACGAGGTGGGAGGACCCAAGTGTAGCCGGGAGGGAAAAAGTAGCAGGAGAGTAGAGTAGAAGCAGAGAGAGAGGAAGTAGAGAGTAGAAAGACGGAGGAGTTGTTGGCTCCCGTCAGCTTGAGAATGACCACGCTCGCCCCGGGAGAGAACGACCAATGGGTGTGCAGGAAGAACAGAGCCCTTGGGGTACGGAATGAGACGTAGATTCCTGTACGTCCATATTTGGCAAGAGAACAGAGGAGCTGGTGGACGACATAGGGGACCAGCCCTGAAGAGGGCGCGGATGCTGTAGGCCCGAACTGTTGAAACCGGAGGCCCCGAGTTCCTAATGGGATTTGTGGATGAACACCCGACACAACTTGGAGAAGCCAGTCAAACTAGGGAGCAGTATCAAAGTGGTACAACTGAGTACCCGTGGCTCTCGGTACATGAGCTCTGTGTGCGGAGACGCTGAGAGGAGTGGAGAGACTACCTTATAGCGCTGAGAGACCACCAAGGAAAAGAACACCCTGAAAAGAGAGAGAGACAGGAACACCAAAAGAGGCTCGACTGCCCTGACTCGGTTCTGGAGACAACTCTGACCTGTAGCTTGGCAAAGGGAAGCACCCGGCGGCCTTGCTAAAACAAGTAAGTAAAAGTAACTGAACTCGAACAGTGGCATGTGAGACTTTTCTTAGCAGCGATCTCTGGCCGCAGAGGCCGCATGAAACACTGGGGTGCTGATGACCTAACCAACATCTGTCAAGGGACAAATTGACTTCTCCTTCCCGCTGTCCTGGGGACCGCGCTCCACCTGCAGGGAACGAAGCCATCCAAGCCGGTCATCGTCCCCAGAGGTTCTGAAGCAGTGGCAGCCGCTCCTGGCAGCGCACCGTAGATGGCATCACGAATACCCCTTTCCCCTGTCATCCCTGTCAATCTCCCTCTTTTAAATGACATTGCCAGGGTCACAGGACTGGGTCTCGGCCCCCATCTGTCCCCGTGAAAAAAAGAACAACTGCTGCCTGGTTCCCGAGTACCCCCGGCCCAGGAGTGGGTATGTCAGGTGCCTGCCTCGCCTGTGACTACCAAGGTCCTGTACTGCCGTCTCCTCAACACTTTGCAAGCAGAGATTTTAAAAATGGCAAGCGGTTAAATACAATAGATTTGCTTTTATAAAATAGCTAATCATTATTCTTCTAAAACCAGAAAACTCATTGAACCTCTCTTTAAATTATTCTACGTTTTATCTGTTTTTAGGAAATCTGGGTGACGGCCAATTGTGATTGACACTCAGCTTTCCAATTATCCTGAATGTTAATTCTACCTCATTACACAGCACAAAAAGTAGGGGAATATGTGATAACACAGTCAGGCAGAATTCCCATTTAGACTAACAGACAATCTAGAAGAGAGCCTCAATTACTTAGGAGTATGAGGCCATTGCCCCTGACAGACATTACTGTGGGATTGGGAACATGGCGTGATTACTTTAAATTGTGACTTCATTTGGATCATACAGCTATAAGTGTGCAGCAAGCGTATGACGTCTAGAGCCTAAGTGCTAGACAGCTTACAGCCCCAGTGGGCATTCTTCGGTCTGACATTAACGCACTCTATATGCTTGGCAAAAAAAATAAATTACCAATAAAATGCAGCAAGTTATAGTGATCGTGGGCCTAACACTTATTTCAAAAGTCCCATAAAATCCGGCATTCAGATATCACACTCAAACACTTACTCCGGACACAATTTTACAAAACCTTGAAGATTCATAAAGAAAAATCAAATCCTTCATGTATGGAAATTCTTGGAAAGAGAAACGGTAATAAATGTACAAGCCCAGCACGTAGACCTGTCTATATCATTGCTGCATCCTGAGCTCCAAGAGATGGTGATCGGGGGGCAATTTAAGAATCACAGGAGCTGAAGCTATAAAGAGCATGTGACTGTTGGGGAACATTTTTACATTTGGCATCAGGCATCATGGACCTTAAAGCAAAAGCTCTGAGCAAAGGACTAAAAAGTCTTATTACTACATAGTTATGTCTACAAATATTTGGACAGTGACCGAATGTTCGCGATTTGGGCTCTGCAGACCACTATGTTCTATTTAAAATTAAACAACTGAGATGCAATTCAAATGTAGAAGGGGTTAAACAAAAATATCCTGTTTTAACATTTAGAAATTGCAACCATTTTTCTACAAAACCTCCGCTTATCAGGGCTCAAAAGTAATTGGACAAATTTACTTTACCATAAATAAAATGATCATTTTTAATACTTTGTAGTGAATCCTTTGTAGAGAATGACGGCTGAAGTCTGGAAGTCACCAAACACTGGTTTCCTCCTTTGTGAGGCTTTGCCGTTAGTGATGGGCGAGTCCTAAATTACTCTAGCGAGTCCGAGCCCGGGACTCGCTGCTCGTTGCGAGTCTAATGTTAATGAATGGGGAAGCGAGTAATAGCGAGTAATGTGCGATTTACAAATCGCAGATGTGTCTCGGAAAGTGCTCGCATTGCCGTTTTGGCGGGTTAAGTGTGTGCTAACACTTGGCATTGAAGCAGCACACTAGTCCCTGCAAAAATTATTAAGTGCGCACAAGTAGTCGCACAAGCAGGTGGTGTATGTGCTATTTGCAGGTAGGAGAGCAGCAACGCACTGGTCTGCCACAGAGAAAATAAAGCTGAAGGGGTTATTATGACCCAAAATCTATCAGGTGCAAAAAAATAAGAAATAGTACCTCAGCTAAGCCTCTGACTTCAGCTATTAGGAAAGCTGTGTGAGTAAGCTAAGCTATGAGGTCGGTCCTGTGTGCACTGTAATGGTGAGTTTACACGTCACGATATCGTTCCGATATCGTATACAACGGCGCGGGAGCGCGCATTTCGTGCCCAGTTTTCCCTGAATCGCATCGGCGGTTTACACGCTGCGATATCGGGATACAACGTCCCTACGATGTGTACGCCCCCCGACCCAGGAACGTTTAACATGGGAGTGAATGGGTGACGTTGCAGTACACATCGGAGTTGGGCTGTCACACATGACGATCCGGCTCCAACCGGCATCCGATATCAGGTGGTTGAATAGCACGCTCATTCGACCCCCAATATCGGTTTACCATCGTTCCTGCATCGTATCGGATGTTCACACCGTACAACGCAGGAACGATATCGGGTCCAACGCACGAACCACGTGACTTTTGGTCGGAGTTGGACGCTGATATCGCAACGTGTGAACCCACCATAAAGGCTGCTCCTCCCTGCCTGCCTGCCTACAGTCCTCTACACAGTACTCCTCTGTCCTCCTGGTAGCTCTCAGAAGAGCTGTTTGGGTTAAATATAAGGAAACTTGAAGTTTCCCTACACTGACTGACACTCCCTATGATCTGCTCCAGCATCTACCTCACCCTGCACTAGCTCAGATCGTCACAGGAATGTGGAGGAAATGGCGGTGGCAAGGCTTATATACAGCCTCGCCTCTCATACATGACATAGGCATCATGATTGACAGAAGCCAATCATAGTCCTGCCCCAACCAACATGGCTGTGGCATTACTAAATATGATTGGCTAACATGCTTGTCCATCTTCACAAGTTTTCTGACCTAACACGCTAGGCTGTCTCGGAAGCTTTGTCGGAACATAACAGATTCTGTATTTGCGAGTCCCGAATACAGTATACAGGACTCGGATTCGTAGACTCGCTCAGACTCGCTGCTGACAGCGGGTATCCGTGAAGCGGTGCAATTGTTTAAACGATTTGGGGAGATTCAAGCTACATAGCGATGTGACATAGCGAGTCTAGCGAGTGAGAAAAAGTTAACTCTGACAAAACTAGGATTGCCATTGACTTGCATTGGACTCGTTACTGTGCGAGTAATCGCTGGGAAACTCGCCGAGTACCGAGTCCTGCGAGTCCCTTACTACTCGCCGAGTAACGAGTCCTAGCGAGTAGAGTCGCCCATCCCTATTTGCCGCCCTTTACAGTGGTGACATAGGTTGTTGTTTGTTTGTGGGTCTTTCTTCCTTGAGTTTTGTCTTGGGATATGCAGCTTGATGGGACTGAGATCTGGTGATGACTCTGCCATTGCAAAATATTCTACTTCTTTGCCTTAAAGAGGACCTGTCACCAACCATCCATGGTGATCTAATTACAGCACTGAATGCAGCATGTCCGCTGCATTCAGGCAAGGAGTCCCCATCCCTTGAGCCCCCCTTTACCCCAAGATAATAGACTTTGAAAACTTACATGCTAGAGCCAAATAGGAGGTGGCTAGTAGCTGGAGCCACTTCTCTCAAAGGGCAGTTTCACGCCCCCGGATCTTTAATCCGCCCGCCGCGCCTCCCTAATGCCAATCATTCTCTCCCTCACCTGCTGTGTAACACAAAGGCAGGGATGCGGTGCTGGCCACATTGCCCCGCCTTCTGCGGTGACATCACCGCTTATACCCGCCCTGCTCCATGTTAACCATGGAGCAGGGCGGGTATAACCGGTGACGTCACCACAGAAGGCGGGGCAATGCGGCCAGCACCCTTCCCTAACCATTTGATTGAATCTGAGTAGAAAGTATTACCCTGTGCAAATCAGAATTCATCCAGCTGCTTCAGTCTTTAGTCACATTATCAATAAACACTAGTGACCCAGGACCATTCGGAGACATGCATGCCCAGACAGCACACTACCTCCATGTGTTACAGAGGATGTGGTGTACTTTGCATCGTAAGCCATTCCAAGCCTTATCCATACTTTCTTCTTCCCATCATTCTAGTAAGGTTAATCTTGGTTTCATCTGTCCGATGAATACCTTTCCAGTACTTTGTTGTACTATGTTGTTTTCTTTGGCAAAGTCTAATCTAGCCTTTCAGTTTTTAAGGCTGATTAATGATTTGCACCATGTGATGAACTTTCTGTATTTACTCTCATGAAGTCTTCTCTTTATGGTAAACTTAGATAGTGAAACATCGACTTCCTGGAGAGTATTCTTCACTTGGGTGGATGTTGTGAAGAGGCTTTTATTCATCATAGAAAGGATTCTGTGATCATCCACCAATTATGGCCCCTTTCACATCTAATACAGGGCTGCGTTTTGCTTCATTTGCATTTCTATGCATTTTTACTGCTAAAAACGTATCAAAATGCATGCAATTTTGCCCCCATTGATTTTAATGGAAACGCATGTAACAACAAATGCAAAAACGCATGTGCATTTTAAAAAACGCAAAACGCATGTGTTTTTGCAAACGCAGACCAAAACGTCACAAGCAATAAACTGTTTTTGCAAAAACGCATGCGTTTTGCGTTTTTGAAAATGCACATGCATTTTTGCATTCTCCTACTTCTCTGATGGATTTCTTCTTTGTTTCAGCCTAATGATGGGTCTGTTTCTTTTCCATTGAGAGTTCATTTGACTAAATGTTACGGATTCACAGCAACAGCTTCCAAATGCAAATACCACACATAGAATCAGCTCCAGACCTTTTACCTGTTTATTTAATGATGGATTAATGAGGTAATAGCCCATGCAGCCCATTAAATAGCTTTTGAGATAATTGTCCAATTCTTTGTGGTCTCTTGAAAAAGAGTCATCTTATTAACGCCAATTACAGAGTTGTGTTTCCTAAATCCCTACTCAAATTACGATGTAAATACCCTAAGGGCCCCGTCACACCAGGCGACGGAGCTGGGGATGTCAGCGGTGACTGGCGAGTGTGCGCACGTTTTTGGAGGCATCGCCACCGGGGTGTCTGAAAACCCCAGCGACGATGCAGGTCAATGGGAGCCTATAGCTCCCATCGCCTGACAGGTCGCCGGCAGCCTGTTACCTGGGGTGATGTGCGCACATCGCCCCATGTCGGCCGCCTGGTTTCAGAGCACTTCTCTGAAACCAGGCATCCTCCCGGCGCCGCCAACATCGCCCCATACTGGTATTTAGATTTAACACAGGCCCTTTGGTTTGCTTTCACAGAGAGATGTCTGGTCAAAGTAAAAAACCTGAGGCAAGAGTAATCTATCTAGCTGGGAGAGCAATGAATGGGTGAGAATTAGGAGACAGCTGGGGTCACAATAAAGTTTGTTGGTCAAAATAAAGTCAGGCTGGCCAAGGACAGAACCAGGAGGGTTTACAGAACAAATGTGGTCAACAGCCAAGGTAGAAGCAATATATCAGCATCGGGAGTAGCACTAGAAGAAATCCAAGCAATAACTGGCAAATTCCAGCAATGTACTGGGAGTTTAACTAGTATGTGGTACTGACTCATTGATAGTGATGAGCCACCATCCTAGTGTTCAAGTTTGATTCGTCGAATCGGGGGGGGGGGGGAGGGTGGTTCGACAAATGTTTGTCGAATGTTCGTCGAACAATGTCAAACACCATAAAACACTAAGTAATGAGCTGTGCGGGGCATTTTCACTTCCACAATGCATATACATAAATTGTGGAAGTGAAATTAAGTAAAAGAAAGGGTTAAAAATAAAAAAAACTCTATGCTCACCTGTCCGGCAATCCACCGCTGCCTCCAGCAAGGTCCTGATGCTTATAGGACCTGTGGTGATGTCACAAATCGGGTCACATGACCTCAGTTTTGGTAACTGCGGTCATGTGACCCGATTTGTGACGTTACCGCAGGTCCTATAAGCATCAGGACCTTGCCAGAGGCAGCGGTGGATCACCGGACAGGTGAGCATACAGTTTTTTTTTTTAACCCCGCACAGCTCATTATTTAGGCGGAAAATGCGGCAGATGTGGTTTTTTGTCCAGATCTGCCGCATTTTCGAACCAAAATTGAACATAACCTAGAACTGCTGAATTTGCATCAAATTGTTTGAATTCGGCGAATGACTCGAACACCACCAAAAACAGCTCGAATTTGAGATTGGCGAACAATTCGAGTCGGACACCGCTCATCTCTACTCATTGACTACAGCAAAAAGCTGATTATGCTCATCAATTGGATAGCACACACAACCATTCTGCATGGCTACCACAGTACTCCTGGCTGGATAGAGCTTTTGCTTTGGTTATAACATGTCCTCTGCTGCCTTTGGCACCCAAAGGATAAATGCAATGGTGCATGGCGACAGAGAAAGAAACTCTCCATGGGTCTCTCATAGATTACACAGACCCTATGATTGTTTGAGACTAGGGATGGGCGAATCTACTCGCTAGGACTCGTTACTCGGCGAGTAGTAAGGGACTCGCAGGACTCGGTACTCGGCGAGTTTCCCAGTGATGACTCGCACGAGTCCAATGCAAATCAATATCAATCCTAGTTTTGTCAGAAACACTGACAAAACTAGGATTGCCATTGTTTGCATTAGACTCGTGCGAGTCATCACTGGCTACTGTGCCAGTGATAGCAGGGAGACTCGCAAAGTAACTGCTGTTTCTTTGCGAGCCGAGTCCAGTTGTCTTCTCTGTGCAGCTCCAGGGTCCTAGAGCCCGCCTGCTCACAGAGATATAGCAGTGCTGAGATTGTTCTCAGTCTGCTCATTCTCTGTGCATAGACATCTATCTATTCACAGGGATGAGCAGAGAGGACATCGCGTTTTGGACTACGTCGGACGGAAGAGGATTTTTTTAATTAAAGATGGAGTCCCTAATGGCTTTTTTTTTTATTTCAAATAAAAAATTTTCTCTGTGTTTTTTTAACCCTTTATTGGAGATTCTTAGTGGCTGGGTCAAACGTGGCCTGACATTAAGAATCTCGGGCTTAATACCAGCTTGTATAACAAAGCTGGTATTAACCCCTTTATTACCCAGCGTGCTACCGCCACCAGGGCCGCTGGAAGAGCGGGGTTCAGCGCCAGAGGATGGCGCTTCAATGAACGCGCCATCTTCTGGGGCGGCTGCGGGCTGCAATTTGCAGCGGGGGGTGCCCAGAAAGCTTGGGCATCCCTGCGCTGCGGATTCCAGCCCTCAGCTGCTTAGCTGTACCTGGCTAGACATAGAAATTGCGCGGAGCCCCACGCATTTTTTAAAAATTATTTAATGAATTTCAGAGTCAGAGTCTCAGAGTCAGAGTCAGAATCTCAGAATTTCATGAAATAATTTAAAAAAAATGCGTGGGGCTCCGCGCAATTTCTATGTCTAGCCAGGTACAGCTAAGCAGCTGGGGGCTGGAATCCGCAGCGCAGGGATGCCCAAGCTTTCTGGGCACCCCCCGCTGCAAATTGCAGCCCGCAGCCGCCCCAGAAGATGGCGCGTTCATTGAAGCGCCATCCTCGGGCGCTGAACCCCGCTCTTCCAGCGGCCCTGGTGGCGGTAGCACGCTGAGTAATAAAGGGGTTAATACCAGCTTTGTATTATCAGCTGGCCCTAAGCCCGAAATTTATGGCGGTCACGCCAATATTAGACATGACCGCCATGAATTTCTATTAAATTGTTTTAAAAAAAACACAACACAAAGAAAATTTTTTATTAGAAATAAAAAAAAAAGCCATTAGGGACTCCATCTTTAATTAAAAAAATCCTCTTCCGTCCGACGCAGTCCAAAACGCGATGTCCTCTCTGCTACATCCCCTGTGTATAGATATAGATCTCTATGCACAGGGAATGAGCAGACTGAGAACAATCTCAGCTCTGCTACATCATCTCTGTGCACAGACATTCATGTCTGTACACAGGGATTGAGCAGACTGAGAACAATCTCAGCACTGCTACATCAGGCAGCAGGCAGGCTCTAGGACCCTGGAGCTGGCAGCCAGCACAGAGGAGACAGGACTCTTATCTGTGCGAGTCAGCGATTACTTACAAAGTAAACGAGCAATGCAAATAAATGACAAAACTAGGATTGCTTCAGGCTGAAGCTTCCGAGACACATCTGCGAGTTGTAAATCTCACACTACTCGCTATTACTCGCTTCCCCATTCATTAACATTGGACTCGCTAGACTCGCAACGAGTAGCGAGTCCTGGGCTCGGACTCGCTAGAGTCAAGCGATTCCGAGTAATTTAGGATTCGCCCATCACTATTTGAGACAATCTGTCACTGACTGACAGTAAAAATGGATGTCCACTTCATTTTACTAATACATGGGTGCACTGTGCCTGTAACACAAAAAACACATACTCACCTACCTTCTTAGGGCTAAGGCTAGGGTCACACTGGCATCGTGGATACATTTTTTCCATGCGTTTTTCACACTTGTCTTTTGTGAAAAACGCTTGAAAAAACGTATCCATAGGCCCCAATGCAAAAAACGCATAGCCAAAGTGCCATGCGTTTGTTGGATGCACCAAAAAATGAATCATGCTGCATTTTTTGGTGTGTAGTCAAAATCGCCTGCGTTTTTGTAACATGGGGCCCTATGGGAATCGCATGCGAAAACGCATGGCACTAAATGGTACCATGCGTTTTCGCATGCGTTTTTGCTTGCATTTTTTAAGGCTGCTCCAGACCTAACAGCAAAAACGCAGCCCAAAAACGCAGACTGTCAAGAACAACCTTAAAAAACACAGCCAAGTGTGACCCTAGCCTTAGACTGAAGATACAGTTGTGGTGCCCCTACGGACAAACCGCTACCAGAGGTACTGCACTTCTGCGGTTAAGAGGTGTAGTGCCCCTGTTCTCCAGGTGTTGGGATAGTGCAGCTGAGCCACGACACAAAATACACACATGTAGTGACAGGCCCCTGGGACAATGAGTGGACCCTGAGGGCCACAAAGGGGGAAGGGACTGTGTTAGTTTACGTTAGTTCAGTAGTAGGCAATGGAGAAATAACCTCCAAATGCCTGAATTTGACGAGACAGAGGGGTTGGTGGAGGACACAGAGACGGGCCCTGCAGGTGGTGCGGAAGCTTCAAACCTGAGCCGAAACCGAAGGTCCCAGACTCCTAACGGGAGCTAGGTCAAACATCCGACACAACCTTGGGGAAGATGGCCGAACTAGGGAGCAGTGCCCGGGAATGATCCTAATGGTGTCCGGGACACACAGAAGCACCCGTGGCTACCGGTACCTGAGCTCTGTGTAGTGGAGGGCGTTGAGAGCCTGAGGGGCAGAGCGACGACCTGCTCACCTCAGATGAAAGTTACCCCTTATAACGCCGAGAGACAAGACCCACCAGACACCGAAACACTGAGAGAAAGTAGAGAAAGGGCACCAACCATGGCTTGATTGTACCGACCCGGCTCTGGAGAAAGAGTAAGGTACCAGAGACTGGCAGAGACCGTACCCGGCGGCCATGTTTAACACCAGAAGTAAAAGTAATGGAACTGCAGCTGTGGTGTGTGAGACTTTTATTAGCGGCGACCATCGGCCGCAGAGGCCACCTGAAACATCGAGGGTACTAATGACTGAGGGAGCATCTGCCAAGGTACGAGCCGGGGGAAACCACTCCACTGCCATGGGGAATGCCTGCGGGAAGTGGGACTATCTAAGCTGCCGGTCATCATCCCCAGAGGTTCTGCAGCAGCAGCGGCCGCCCTGGCCACATACCGCATCTGGCGTCACGAACACCCCTTTTATCCCCTCAGACTTTCCCTAACATCACCCCTTTATTGAATTACACCGTCAGGGTCACGGGACTGGGTCTCGGCCCCCATCTCTCCCCATGAAAAGAACTGAGAAGTGAAGACGTGAGAACAACTAGTAACTGCCCAGTACTGATCTTTCCCTGCCTTGAAGTGGGAGTGTCACACAGTGACATCTTCTTGTCAGGAAGGCAGATAGAGCCCAGCGTGTAGTAGTGATGGTCCTAAGGTCTGACTATTGAGCAGAGTCACATGATGTAGATGTCCCCAACATAAGAGAAGACCGAAGAAAAAATAGCGTGATTCTGGGTAGTGACAGAGAGAACTGGCTGAAATACAGAGTGAGCTACTGGAGATAGGTCCTAAGACAGGTCCAGTGGTATAGTGGTCCAGCCCCAAGTTTACAATTCAGAAAGGTGACTGTCATATCTCTTTCTGAACCTGCTCCTGCAACATCTGCTTCTGATATCTGGCACCTCCATATTCACTCTGTAGGTGGTGCTGGTGATAAAGAACTCAGAGCCATAAACTTTGATCAGTGCAGGCTCTGCTCTTCCACTAAGGTTAGAGTCGCTGGGACCTGTAGTCCAGTCTGATAGAGTGTGTGTGCTATCCAGCCAAAATCATCAGCTTCTAGTTTCAGCCTATTAGAAGGCACCACACCCTAGTAAAGCTTTCATCTTACTGCTGGAAGCTACCAAATGTACTGTACTCTGCGCTTCTCTGACTCGTATCCTGCTTTGCATTGGGGTTTTCCTGTCTGACCTCAGTCTGTTTTTTTTTGAAGATTCTCTAACCTGATGATTTTGTACCTTACTGCCATCTCAGTTTTGGCCCAGCTCTCCAATTACTGGAATAGATCCTGATTTTGTCCTATTTGTGACCACCCAGTTTTGACCCTGTTTAGCAACTATTCCTGTGTCAGGACTGCAGCCCATCCATAGGCAGCAATCTCATGGACCTTGTTGTAAATCACAATCTCTGTATAGGGATTAAAGGATGTCAGGGTTTCTCGGGATTCTACCAAATGCAGTGATCATTATAATGAAGGTAGGGCCATTATACCGCAAGAATGGTTGTGTGGGGGATCACAGTTGGGGATTATACTATGTTGGGGACACCATACTATGCCAAGGTGGTTGATGTGAGATACAGTAGAGTCATCACACTCTGTGTGTGTGGAGGAATCCACTGTGGGGATCATACAGTGTTTGGGGGTCACCTTTGTAGGCATCATGCTTTATGCAATGAAAGAGGAATCTAGGGGCTTCAATAGGAGGAAAATTACTTTGTAAAGGCTGCAAAGTTGTGAGATATTCTTGTGTGACCCAAATGAATATTAATAAATAAATAAATTTATTTATTTATTGAGGGGACAATTAGAACTTTTGCTATGAGGCCCCATTATTTCTATGTATAACACTTCACGTGGCCTAAGAGTAAAACAAAATAATTTAGATTTCCTGCGATCTATATTATATCAGTTAGTTACATTCTAGTGCACAGTATAAGGCCATGTAGTCTCGGCCTAAAAATCACCATTTTTTTGTCATATTTTTTTTGTCATATTTTTATCTGTCAAATATTCTGCAAATAGATTATACTTTGAATATGTTTTCCAGGTTTTTAATAAATCGACAAACATAACAAACACATATATACTTATCCACCCTGGTTTCAGTGCCAGTTCTCTGCAACTGTCCTGGTTTTTCCTGACAGGCTCACCACCATCATTGACAAGATTGGCAGTGGGGATCATGTTCACTAAAGTCATGATTGCACCACTGAAGTCTGTCAACACAAACAGGAGCTGAAAGGAGATAGAGGTAGCACTGAACCTGGGGAGGGTGAGTTTAGGTTTGTTTGCGATTTTCTATGCTTGCAATCCTATAGACAAATAACATAATAATCCAGGACAAGCTTTTTAAATGTGAGGTGAGGGGCAAGACAAAGTAAAACAAGGTTTGCTGAATCTTTCATTTTACGCTGCTATTTTTTCTTGAGAGGGAATGTGTGGGCTAGGTCTGCCATTTAATCAGAGAATCCAGCTCTCAACATGGCCCATGAGACCACATTTTTTGTGCTGAAAAACTCGGCTTATACACGAGTATATACGGTATATTAAACTACTAGAAACAGATATTTCGGCAAAATAACAGCTACACAAGCCCTTACTTACCAGGCCACTATGGTGTGATACAACCCCATTAACCACCAGCAAAGTTAGAACTAATGAAATGCAAGGTGAGGGCGCCCAGCCGACATTTCATGGAAATCCGGGGCTGCAGCCTGAAGCATTTAGACCTAGTCTCACTGCATAATTCAGAATGGATGATGCAGGTGCAGGAGTAGACCAACCATGCATTCTTGAATCTTCTTATCCACTCCAACGCGCTGCGCTGTGCTGTGGGCTGTGGGGCAGGCGCAGCCAAGCTGATGATGAGCCCCTGAACCGTGAACCAGTTCAGTGTGACTTCACTTGTCTTCTCTCTCTTCTCTTCTCTCTCCTCTCTCTTTCTTCTTCTCTTCTCTTCTATCTTCTCCTCTCTCCTCTCCTCTCCTTCCTCGTAACTACACTTCCAGGTCAGTGGGGGACAGAGGCAGGCTGCAGAACATTCCCTAAGGAGGTAACAGGCCGGCCAGGGGGCGGAGACCAACTCCGCACAGAGAACACACAGGCTACAGTGACAGTCTGGCGGCGACGGCGGCAGCCCCTTTGATCTGTGTGCGTCCGCGGCGCCTGCGGCCGCTTTGAATAGGAGCAGCAACGCGTCGCGGCGGCATCCACCTCGCCGGGGGGCCACGTCAGGCATGGGCGCCCCCCGCCGGGCCCCCACCTGACGGCCACACAAGGTATCGCAGCTGACCGGATAGCAGCGTAGTGGTGCTGGGTCCGGGCCCCCCACAAGCGCCGGGCCCCAAAGCGACCGCTACGTCTGCTATGCCGGTAGTTACGCCACTGCTCCATCTACTAGTCACTACAGGTACATCTTTCTTGCATATTCTCCAGTAATCTTTAGATATTGCTGGATTTTACCATATGTTACACACATATAAATGCACCTGGCTTCAGAACCTCATAATATCTGTATTACTTATACAGAGCAAAATAGTATAATATGTGATGTCCTGCAGGTCAGGATTGATCAATTCATTGTGGATGTAGAGGGGCCAGGCATACAGCCGGCGAGGAGGGCCTTGGCTGTGGAGCAGTCTTGGTTTTGCAGCACATGCCCTGGCCAGCTCCCCAGTACAATAGTTCAGTTCACAATTTCCATTGTTGAGGGCCAAGGCAGACAATGAGTCAATGATGCTCAAAAACAGTTCTGTAATGAAACCGTCTCGTGAAACGCGAGCACACAGTTTGGGCTATTCACATCATTGATTTTGGTGCAGACTGCTCCCACTGTCCTGGTACCTCTAGACACTTGTCCACTCCATTCAGCATCAAGGTATCCTGCTACAAATTAATTTAACCTCTACTGGCTCCAACCCAACTCTTCCCAAAAGATCCTCTTCAGTGGAACGGTTTAGACAGACATTCCTTTACCACCATACTGGGTCAACCTGTTCACCCATGTTTATGCTGAAGTTCACCACACACATACCGGAGGGAAAAGTCACTTAACTAGAAGCTGTTAAAGGCGGTGGTTGCACACTCCCACGGTGACCCAGAGGGTCCAATCAATTCAAAGCAAGAGATCTCATGTTCCTATTGTTCCTTTTTTCTTTTACTAGGGGACTCTCCTGCTAACTCTATGCTGCAGGCCCTTTTTATAGGCTAGGCCCCTCCCCTAAGGAGTAGCAATAATTATTGATAACAACTTTCATAACTGAATAGGACTGGGGAGAAGTCTTTTTCCTTAACCACTAGGAGGCTACATATACATAATTAAACATACAACTCTTAAGCACAAACATAAAGACATTGTAGCCTTCAGGATGGGGGAGACCAAGCCCTAGACTCCCTTAGGCTGGGGTCACAGTAGCATTTTTTACAAGCGATTTTGGAGACCTGCGTTTTCAAAAACGCATGTAAAAACGCACCCATAGGCCCCCATGTTAAAAAACGCATGCCCTAATAGCAAAAACGCATGTGTGACTGTACCATGCGTTTTTGGTGCATTTCCAAAAACGCATGCGTTTTTTAATATGGGGCCTTATGGGAAACGCATGCAAAAACGCATGTACAATTAGTGCCATTCAAAAACGCATGCATTTTCCATAGGAGCCCATGTTAAAAAAACGCATGCGTTTTTTTAACATGGGCTCCTATGGAAAACGCATGCGTTTTTGAATGGCACTAAAAGGTACTAATTGTACATGCGTTTTTGCATGCGTTTTCCATAGGGGCCCATGTTATAAAAACGCATGCGTTTTTCAAAACGCACCAAAAAATAGTACATGCACTATTTTTTGGTGCAGATTTAAAAACGCAGCCAAAAACGCAGGGAGCCATCACACACCTTAAAAAACTCATGCTGACATGAAAAAACGCATGAGTTTTGTTAAATCACTAAAAAAAAAACGTCAACTCAACTGTGACCCCAGCCTTAGGCTAGGGTCACACTAGAGCCTTGGATCGGGTTTTTGCATCATTTTGTGCACTTTTTTTTTCTAAGTCCAAAACCTGATGCCAAAAACTGATGCTGCACTCAAGTGTGACTGCAATGGTGTGCAGTAAAAAAAAACTGATCTGGTTAGTTAACACGGGGCCCTATTGGTACCTTTACACGCCGCGACGGCAGGCTGGATATATCGCGCTACTTCACGTGCACGAGCACGCCCGAACGGCTACAAACGGTCAACGCACTCTCTTTACACGCCGCCATAAGGTGCGCTACGCCACGCTACATCTATAGCTAGCTACATCGCCGGGTGTCTCAAGTAGCCAGCTGTAGCGTAGCGTACCATGTTTACACACCGCTCCAACAAGCTACTATGGGCGGACCCGGTGCAGCAGGGATAGCACATAGGCGTGCAACAATCTTGGATTACGAGCCGTCCGTACGATGATAGGACAGCGCAATATCATCAGGATTGGCCAGGCATCGCAGTAGGCTGATTAATACAGCACGCTCGAGTAATTGTGTAGTGTGACTGGTCAGCTCCTTAAATATCCCGCCCTATGCTGCGACTACCAATCATAAAGCAGGAGCGACCTCCAATGATCGCAGATGGGGCGCGGTAACATGGCGACTGTGTCACGCCTTAGATACATGGCAGCCACATCGCCGGGTGTCCAGAGTTGCCTTCCGTTGCTTCTTTACACGCCGATACAGCTCGCTACAATCGGCGATGTTGCCTTAAGTTTATGAGCAGAGACCATAAACAGATGTATCTGTCGCCGGCTGTAGCGTCGCCTCTTCAGACGCCGCTACTACAGGCGATATGGACGCTACAAGCTACAATTGTAGCTTGTAGCGCGATGTATCCAGCCTGCCGTCACGGCGTGTAAAGGTACCATATGGGATTCTCATGCAAATCCGCATGGCACTAAATGGTACCATGAGTTTTCACATGAGTTTTTCAAGGCTGCTCCAGACCTAATGGCAAAAACGCAGCCCAAAAACGCAGGCTGTGGCTAGGGTCAAACTTGGCTGCGTTTTTTAATGTTGTTTTTGACAGCCTGCATTTTTAGTCTGTGTTTTTGCTGTTAGGTCTGGAGCAGCCTTAAAAAAAAACTCATGTGAAAACTCATGCAAAAACTCATGGTACTATTTAGTCTATGTGGATTTGCATGCGATTCCCATAGGGCCCCATGTTACAAAAATGCATGTGTTTTTGAAAAAGCACCAAAAAACTCATCCTGATGCATTTTTTGGTGCAGAGCCAAAAACTCATGGCACTTTAGCCACGCTGTTTTGTCATTGGGGCATGCGTTTTTTGTATTGGGGTCTACGGGTGAGTTTTTGCATGCGTTTTTCACAAAAGACAAGTGTGAAAAACTCATCCACAAAGCAAGTTTCCAAGTGTGACCCTAGCCTTACACAGGATTCTGTATTGGGTCAGTGCTGTCTCTCCAACAGGAAGAAGCAACTAGGCAAGCTACCTTCACTTGAGCAGATGGCTACACACAGGGTGTAGGTTTGCCGTGTCTGCATAACTCTGATGTGACTGGGCAGGGAACCAGTGACGTAACTAGAGTCCAATGGGTCCCAGAGCAAAATTTGGATTTTGACCTTCCTACCCCCACCTGCATGTTGGTCAGATCTATACTCCTTTGAAGAGTTCCAGATACTTTAAAGACATATGTGTTTGCCCCCCCCATGTAATAATGTTACCATCATGGCCCCCTTCCTGTAATAATGTTCCCAACCCAGAGCCCCTTCCTGTAACAATGTTCTCTCATCCTGGGCCCCAACCTGATAAAATGGATTCCATCCTTGCATAATGGAATGGGCCTCATTCTGGTATAATGGGTCTCATCCAGGCTTCCCTCCTGTCCCTACTGCAGTGGCAAAAAATAGGAGGACATATAGAGTAAATACACAAAACAATTTTATGATTAAATACCTAATTTATTCGTATACTAAGAGATTAAAGTGATTGGTGCAAACAATAACAGTTTAGTGGACAAATTCATGGGTCCTGTGGCCAAAGTTACCCATGTGGATAAGTGTGAGGGGACCAGGACCCCAGCTTATTTATCTGATGTTCTACATGCAAGCTGTCAGCCTAGTATCATGTATTTGCACTTATGAATGTAATTAAGTGAGAGCTTTATAGTTGTGGGGTATTGAACTACGTTGATTTGACATGTGCTATAGCGGTGTTATGTATTTTGTAAACTAAGATTTATAGAAAATGAAGATGTTATAAGGGATGTTTTACCTGTAACATTTGCAACATTAGTATTGGCACATTCAGGCCCGGCGTCAGCACCCGGCGCACCCGGGCAAGTGCCGGGGCCCGACTGCTTGGAGGGGGCCCACTGGGCCCCTTAGGGCTAGGGTCACACTTGCATTGTGACCCTAGCCTGATGCAAGTATTGTCCACTACAGCGCATAGCGTTTAATGCTATGCGCTGCCAGCAACGGAGCCCATAGAAACCCGATGTTTACATTGTTAACCAGTGGTTGGCAAGGTAAACATCGGGTTTCTATGGGCTCCAGCGACCAGCGCATAGCACTAAACTGCAGCCGAAAATACTTGCATTAGGCTAGGGTCACAATGCAAGTGTGACCCTAGCCTCAAGGGCCCCTGAGCACTGCCCCCACAGCCAGGGCCATTTCCAGGGGGCAGCTGGGGGGTAATTTACAGGGAGGTAATTTTCAGCCTCCTGCAGCGCAGGATGTCTCCCTCCTCCTCCCTCTGTGGGAGCCGACAGAACCGCACACTCTGTGCTGACAGGACCTGTGATGATGTCAATGGAGGGTGGAGTCAGGGGTCACATGATCAGGTCCTCAGTGTATGAAGGACTCTGCTGTGCTGCCCATCATGAGGCTCAATTAGGTGAAGTTTATGTGTGGGGTCATCTGGAGGGATTTACAGTGTGAATGTAGCAGAGGTGAGTGTGTACTAGGTGTATGGCAATTAGGTGAAGTTTATGTGTGGGGTGAGGAGGGATTTACAGTGTGAATGTAGCAGAGGCGAGTGTGTACTAGGTGTACGGAGCGGATCCGAGTGGGTACTAGGTGTACGGAGTGGAGCCGTGTGTATACGAGGGGTATGGAGCGGAGCCCTGTGTGTACGAGGTGTACGGAGCGGAGCCATGTGTGTACGAGGGGTATGGAGCGGAGCCATGTGTGTACCACGTGTACAGAGCAGTGCTGAGTGTGTACGAGGTGTACGGAGCAGAGCTGAGTGTGTACGAGGTGTACGGAGCAGAGCTGAGTGTGTACGAGGTGTACGGAGCAGAGCTGAGTGTGTACGAGGTGTATGGAGCAGAGCTGAGTGTGTACAAAGTGTACGGAGCAGAGCTGAGTGTGTACGAGGGGGAGGGGTATGGAGCGGAGGCGTGTGGGTACTAGGTGTACGGAGCAGAGCCGTGTGTGTACTAGGTGTATGGAGCAGTGCTGAGTGTGTACCAGGTGTACGGAGCAGAGCTGAATGTGTACGAGGTGTACGGAGCAGAGCCGTGTGTGTACTAGGTGTACGGAGCAGTGCTGAGTGTGTACTAGGTGTACGGAGCAGTGCTGAGTGTGTACGAGGTGTATGGAGCGGAGCTGAGTGTGTACGAGGTGTATGGAGCAGAGCCGCGTGTGTACAAGGTATGTGTACCAGTGGTAGCCCCCTGCGGATTCCGCTCCCGCTCCTATAGTCCCAGCCGCCTTTGCCAGCAGCATTCTTCTCCAGAGTCTCTTCTGCTGCTGTCTGCATTCTGCAGCTCAGCATGGCGGGGCACGATGTTGTCATCACTGTGCTGATATGTGCAGAGCGACCGGAGGAGACCGGAGCAGCGAGAAGAGAGGTGAGGAGAAAGAGAGATCCGGATGGCCAGACACTCCGCTTGGCTGTGGTGCCACCCATATGGCAGTGCGGCTCCATTGCTTGCATTATTTGTGCATTTCAGGATGCTTGTGTATATACCAAGAATCCTCAGACGCACAAAAATGCAACATTTTGCATTTGAAGGGTATTTTTAAAAAGCGCAAGAGAATGCAAACGGATTTTAGCCCTAACAACGTGTAATATACTCACTGTCAGAAACAGCTCTTGCTGGTTTCAGCAGTCACTGAATTCACATAGGCGTTTTTTTAAAAACGTGGCAGTTGCGGTAAAAAACCCGCATCTGCTGCATTTTCCGCCTGGCGGCTGCACTTGCTGCGCATTTCCGGCAAGCCCCATGCATTGTCTATGGGGCTTGCAGTAAGTGTGCTGCAATATATATATTATAGTCCGCGATATGTACTAAAGGGGGCCCACTGAGACTTTTTCGCCCGGGGCCCATAGAAACCTGGAGCCGGCCCTGGGCACATTATAAGATCTGACACTGCCTTTGTGATTTGTAATCTGAAACATTGTTTGACTTTACCCTATTGTGCTCAAGGAAGAAATTTAGCAAGTCTGGACTGTCGGCCCTATCAGGATGAGTTAAGGCCACGTTACACACACAGATATCTGTGACCAACATCTGAACCAATCTCTGGTTGCAGTGAAATCATGGACACATTGTTCCATTTGTACACAGCCACAAAATGGAACAATGTGTCCATGATTTCACTGCAACCAGAGATCTGTTCAGAAGTTGGTCACAGATATCTGTGTGTGTAACGTGACCTTAAGGGCCCCTTTACACACGGCTACATTTGTAGCTTGTCTCCAGGTAACTTACTGGTTGCAGTGAAATCATGGATACATGATTCCATTTGTACACAGCAACAAGATAGAACCATGTATCCATGATTTCACTGCAACCAGTAAGTTACCTGGTGACAATCTACAAATGTAGCCGTGTGTAAAGGGGCCCTAATGGTACCGTTACACGCCGCCACAACAGGATGGATACAACCCGCTACAAGCTACAAATGTAGCTTGTCGCGCCAATATCGCCCGTAGTAGCGGCGTCTGAAGACGGGACGACACAGCCGGCTACAGATACATCTGTATCCGTGCACTGCCCATAAACAGATGGCAACAAAGCCGATTGTAGCGAGCTGTATTGGCGTGTAAAGAAGGAACAGAAGGGTTGTTTCTACACCATGCTATGTAGCTGGGGCGTGACACAGGGTCCGGGATACCGCGCCCCTTCAGCGATCATTGGAGGAAGCTCCTGCGTTGCGATTGGTTGTCGCCGCACAGGGCGGCATATTTAAGGAGCTGACCAGTCACACTACACAATTGCTCGAGCGTCAAGTATTAATCTGCCTCCTGCGATGCCTGTCCAATCATGGTATTTTTGCTTTCTCCTATCAGCGTACGGACGTCTCGTAATCCACAATTGGAGCACGCCTATGTGCTGTCCCTGCTGCACCAGGTACGCCCATAGTAGCTGGTTGTAGCGGTGTGTAAATGAGCTACAGATGGCTACTTGAGACACCCGGCGATGTATCTAGCTGTAGATGTAGCGTAGCGTAGCGCACCTTGTGGCGGCGTGTAAAGAGGGTGCGTTTCCCGTTTGTAACCTTTTGGGCGTGCTCGTGCACGTGAAGTAGCCGTTGGTATCCATCCTGCAGTGGCAGCGCGTAAAGGTACCTTAAGAGATTGGTGTGGTGGCCATGTACACCTTGGGCCGCAGGATCCGTGAATTTGTCAGCTAAAATGTTATTGTTTGCACCAAGTACTTTAATCTCTTTATATACAAATACATTTTCCACTGAACTGTTATTGCTTGCACCAATTACTTTAATCTCTTTATATTCAAATAAATCACAGATAAGCTGCTGTGAACACACCTTGTGCATGCTCACTCGGCATTGCGAGGTCGGCAGTACACCTTAATGGGTGTACTGACGTGGGTAAAGCCGGATATGATGCGATTTTCATCATAGCGGCTTTACCGCCCCTTTGATGACGCGCACAGGCTCTCTGCTCTCTAGCACGCCCATCGGGGCGTGAATAAATAACAAGCAGGCGGCGGGGAAAAGCAGCAAGGAACGCCTTTTGCGGCTTATCAAATGCTGAGAAGCCGAAGATCCGAGGGTATAAAAAACACTTTTATAAACTTTGCAATATCGCTTTAGAGACACAAAGGGATGGCTACAAATGTATTAGCATGGTGAAGGGACAGGTATAAAGAGGCTGGAGGCTCATTTTACAGGGTCAGGATCCCTTTAATCATAAAATCCTTTTGTGTATAGACTCTATATGTCCTCTTATTTTTGAAATGTAGTTTTGAGTCTGGAGTACACGTCTAATATGTACAGCTGGAATTTCGTTCTCATAATTTGAATTTGCTGGGTTCAGCAAATTCTCACAAGTTCAACACAAATTCAATTTACACTGAATCCAACGATGAATGCAACGATGAGCGATTTCACGATCTGCTTCATCGTGGTGTATAACACCACGATGAACGATCTCCCAGCGGCAAAGCCTATGCTGGGAGATGGTTACTATGGTACACGTCGGGTAACTAAGCGACGCGCGGCGCCTAGTAACCCGATGTGTACCATAGTAACCAGCGATCTCGCTGGTCCACATCACTGGTGAGTCTGTCTGTGTGACAGCTCCTGCAGCCAGAGTCCTCCTGTGTGTGCTGGGCCTCCAGGGGGACCCGTGCCCGGGAGCGAGGTGAGCAGGGCCTCTCCTCCTTCCTGTGTGCTGCCGGTGGTGCAGAAGATGGAGCAGCCCCGGGATGCAGCCTCACATGGGCTGGTGGGCGGCTGCGGATCTATGGGGCGCCGGTCTGCGCTGTCTCCTACGGAGTTCGGCAGGGTGAGGGGCCTCTATCTGCTGCCACTGCATGTGGCCTCCTCCGGTCTTGCCTCGCTTCCCCTCCTCCGTTCGGCGCCGGCTGGTGGTGAGTTGTCTGTGGGCTGCTGATCTGTGCAGTCTCCTCCGGGGTCCGGTAGGCTGATGGGCGCCTCTCTGCCTCTTGTGGTGCCCTCCGGTTGTGCCGCGCTGTTCCTCCTCTGTCCGGCGGGGACCG